>JANAVB010021796.1:17024175-17383140 GCA_029216955.1 Iris pallida | reverse complement strand
TTGTGTGTGCGCAATCTTTCGTTTTTTTTTTCTTTCTATTTTTTAGTTTATTGTCGTCTCATCACAAAGACGGAAAATGTCTTTGTTTTTCCAACATTATCATTTCTATGTGCCAAAATACATCAAAATAGTATTAAAATCCACAAATTATTCATTTATTCCCTTAAATACCATGTACTAAATATTTATAGACATTTAAATATTTTCAATTATCACAATCTGGCTTAAATAAGTTAAACTATTATTAAATATTCTCAACTATCACAATCTCGCTTAAATATGAGGAACTATTATTACAAGTTAGTTTATAACATAACTATAAGTACAAAAAAAAATACAAATTTGCCCCTATCAATTTATCCCTAATAAGAATTGTGTGTTTGATAACATAACTATTTGTTGCGTTATCGAACTCAGTTAGCTCAGAATCGAATCGCAGAAGAGATGTGTATGTAAAAATTAAAAACAGTGGACCTAAATGATTGCAATGCTGCGTGCACAAAGTTCGTGGCACAGACATTTCAAATATAAAAAAAAAAACTATTTTTGTGTTTGATTGGACTTTTTATCCATGGAAATATTTTCATCCCAAACTTTCCACCAAATGTAGTGTTTGATAGCTTATATTTTTCGTGAAATTATTTTTCAAAAAAAAAATATCATTTTTCATTTTTTTTCAAAATGATGGAAAATAAAACTCGTCCAACTCATAATAAAATATCAATTTTCGTGAAGAATAATGACATCAAACAACCAAATTAAATTTTCATAATTTTTTTTTAAAATTTCTTGGAATTTTTTCTTGTAAAATAATTTTGTGGAATTAATTAATTTTCATATATTTTTCATCTTGCAATCAAACGCACTTTATCCTCCCCTAATTTTGTTTCTCAACATCTCAAAACCCTAGTGTTACTTCTTCCCTCTTCCTCTTCCTCTTTTAATCTTTAGAGGGCGTTTGGTTCACGTTTTTGTGGCTTGCGAATGGGTTTTGAATTCTTTATCCATGTTGGGTATCTTTAGGATTGAGAATGAGGAGGGAATATGAGGGGCTTAGGGGGAAAGCTATTCTCATTGATTTGGGAAAGCTATTCCCAAGCCCCCCCCCCCCCCCCCCCCCCCCCCCCCCCCCCCCCCCTTGGGAATAGATTTGCTTTCCTAGGAACGATGTTTGGCTATTTTGTTTGGACGGTTATACCGTCTTTTTTTTTCAAAATTTTAATTTCTATCACAAATATGTAAATCATCATGAAATTAATGAAAGGGTATTAAAGGAAAACTAAATAAATTAATATTTCTATACCTTTGTAAATCAAACATGGAGATGAAATTTTTAAAAATTTTGAACTACCTATTCCTAACCTAACCAAACATGGGTATGGAAATGTTGAATTCCTTTCCCATGGGAAATGAATTGAAAACATATTCCTAGAAATACAAAAACTTGATCCAAACGAGCCCTAAAGTTGTACACAGTATACCTATCAATTGGGCCAGGCTGGTCCAGCCCAACACGAGCACGGTCCCAAAAAATGGTCCATGTGTCGGCTCGATTCGAATAATCTTGGATCCAGATAGGTTCGGTTCAATACATCTGGACGTGTGGGTCTTCCATAAGAGATGTCCGGCCCAACCCGATTCAAAGTCCAAGCTCGTCCCAACCCGAGGTCCAGTCCGACATTATAGTGTATGGACATATAGTGTATGGACCTGAGAGATCCGATCTCGACCCACCTAAATTTAAACCAGATGGAATCGACCCGACCCACTTGACAGCTCTACGCACGAGCATCAAACTGACCTTTGAGCTCGTCTGAGAAGCCACCATGTTAATTGTCCCGACCTGACTTGGGGGAGTACAAAATTAAAATGATGTCCCCACGTACCAGTCTATCTTGATCTGGATTGAAAATAAATAAAAAATTAAAAGAAAAATAATATTGTACATAACCTAATGGTTTGCGTCCGACTCCAACCAAACCCCCAACCACATGTGGTGCGGTGGAGTTAATGACCATTCCGTGGGGGTTGGACAGTGGAGTGGACTCTCATGTGATGGCCACATGTGGACCGAGGCCTCCTTTGGAATGGTCAAATTTTCTTTCCTTTAGGAATTTAAAATTTTATTGATTTTTTTTTCGATGTTTAAAAATATTAAAAATTTTAGGAAAAAATGAATACTTAAAGGTAGGCAAAAAATTTCCTGCTTGGATGGATGAAATCATTTTTTTCTATTGGTAATATAGGAAAGTAATCACTTTCGTTTTTCTATCCCGTGATTCCGCGAAGCTAACGAGGCCTGAGAAATATCGGTTGTAAGTTGACTCGTATAAAAAAAAAATAAATTAGATTTTGGATCACTAAATATTTAAAATTTTGTATTTAAATTCTAAATATGTTAAATTTAGAATTTAAGTCCTAAGTTGACCATTATTCAAGGTTAACTATCAAAATCTATTAATAAATAAATTGAATCAAAATTCAAGAATGACAATAAATTTCTGTAACCCTAAGGTTGTGTTTGATTGAGCTTTTTTTCTTCTTCTTCTTCCATGGATAGCATATATTTTCAATTAAATTTTTTTTAAAAATTTATCATTTTTCTTCAAAATGGTGGAAAATAAAACTGATCCAGCTCATAGAAAAATATCAATTCCCATGAAAAATAACTATTTTTTATGAAAAATAACGACATTCAAACACCCAAATTATTTCCATGGAAATTTTTTCCATTGATTTTTTTCTAGTAAAATTATTCCGTGGAATTAATATTTTTCAATATTTTTCACCTTCTAATCAAACGCACCCTAAGTATAAATAGCATATCTATTAATAAACAAATTGAATCAAAATTCAAGAATGGTAAGAATGTTTATGCAACTTTACGTCTAATTAATTTGAAAATATTTATTATTATATTTTGAATGGTCAGCACGGATCAACTGTTATTTCAGAATCCATATACGGGTAAGTTGAATATTTTCAGAATCCAATCATTCATTCAATTTTAGCCCCAAACTGGTTCGTCAATGGGGCCCATTGGGCCCGTGGTGGTGTTGAGGGGAGGTGGTGTCGGCAAAGTTTGATCGACTTGGGCTCATGTGAGCACACGGAATCAATTAAGGAGGTTGTGCTTGTGAAGAATATAATTACAAAAAAGTGAGTCACCTCCAAAAATGATGCATCCAATTTATCAGAAATAAATCACAATAAAGTTAACTTCCTCCGAAAAAGTAAAGTTTGGAAGGACGATTGAAGGTTAAAGATGATAATTGGTCGTATCCAAAAATATTTAGTTCAAAAATAAGTCAAATTGTTGTCTTACGTAATATAGTTCTAAATTTGGTATATCAAACTTTGAACAATATGTGAACTTTGTGGATCAATCAATCGCTCTCAATGCAAGAATTCACATAAAAGATTATATAGTTCAAGGGCCTCGTATAATATTTGAAATTTGTATTTATATCTTTATATCGTCCCGAAGAAGGCTTACGACTTGTTTTGACGGTTGGCTTGGATTGATAGTACAAAATAAAGATATGAACATAAAATTTGAATATTATACGAGGTACTAAAAATGAATGTAAATTCGAATATCATGGAAATCTAAAAGCGATCTACAGTTAGTCCAAGTCAGCTGTTAGGAAAAAATAAACAGTTTTTTTGGATAATATAGAGACCTAAATATAATTTTCAAATTCGATCATGCTCAGTGTTTATATCACTTTTTTTTAAAATAATATTATGGTATTTCTATAATGGTACTAAAAAGTATTGATTTTTTGAAAGGTTTTGAAGCTGTTAGTTAGATTTTTTTTTTTTTTGATAGTTCGAAATATCAAATGGTTTATGTTCTCTTTTTTTTTTCATCTTCTGAAAATTAGTTCAATTTTAAAATTAACTCAAGAATATTACTATTTTAATAATGTGATTCTCCTCTTTTAATTTTGCTTGATTTCCTACTTTGTCACACTGGAATCTAACCTATTTAATTTTTCAAATTCTTTCTTTTTCTTGCAAAAGAAAAGATTACACAAAATTTTGATTAGGTAATAAAATTAAGGATACCCATAATTCACAAACGTATTTTGTAGAATTAGAAAGAGGACGGATAAGGATTTATCTAGTGTGACATATCACATTTTTGAGGAATCATAGATATTTTTAGAGTAAAGAACCGTCAACAGCAACATTATAATGCCTACATGTCCGAGTTTTCATCGAAAGTCTTAACAAAGGATGATTTAGACAAGATTCGACATTTTTGAACCACGAAACTATTTGTTTTTCATTTGAATTGTTAGCATAAAGAAACAATGGAAATTTTTTTTATTTTAGAATATGTTATGTTTTAAAGGAATTGAGAAGATTCTGAATTTAGTCCAATTTGTCAATACTTGGAAGAAGAAAACATTTTTGTTGAGCTTTCAAGAAAAAAAAATCGTAGATAGGTTAAACCAAGTACCACATAATTTTAGTTTAGGATCTCGAACAAATTAGGCGTTGGGTCCATAGGCCTCCAATTGGTACCATGGGGGTTTGCAAACGTTGCCACTGCCCAAACATTTTTCCTAAAGGGTGCATGGTCCGTGGAAACAATTGGATGGGCTTCGAGTGTGATAATTAATGTTTTTGTTACAATTTTATGGTGATATACTTCAGTAAACTATTGTACAAACTTCTGCACTAATAATACTAGTAAATTCACACTTAATAATTTTTTATGATATAGCTGAAATAGTTCAATATTTGAATATATTTGAATATAGATTTGTTAAACAAATTATAATTTTAATTATTTTTTCACTTTAATTTAAATCTAAAATTTGTTTATATATATATATATATATATATATCTAATATATATATATATATAATATATAATATATATATATATATATATCATAATATATATAAAAAAAAAAAAAAAAAAAAAATATATATATATATATATATATATGAAAATTGGCAATTTAATTCATATGATCAAATTATAAATACATGTATGGCTTAGGAATCATACATCCCTTCCACATCAAACTCAATATTGTGTAAAATTCCAATAGGGGAAGTATACATGTCCTCAAATATCTTCCTCTTACGCTCCTTCCGCACATGCCACACCGTTGCTGTGAGTCTGATCCGTGCTTCCACAATCCATCTCACTCCCCTCCTCCGAATAGCCCGTATCATGTCTATAATATTCTCAATGTCCTTATCATCACATAACCCTCCGGACAACCTGGAGCATTATTCCTGCCATATATACCACATCATAGGGCAATGGAAAAAGAGATGCCTCATCGTCTCGCTATGTTGACCACACATGACGCATCCTTGGTTGCCAGTATGGATGCCAAAACAAACTGTCATGTCCATTGTCATAAGTCTGCCCAGCACCAGTTTATATAAACATAATTGCATTTTTCTGGCACAACGTTTGAACCACATAAAGTCAGTACGATTCAACTTTGGGTGAACCGTCCTAAAGTGTTCAAAACAAGAATTGTAGTCAAACTCGTACACCCCATTGCTAAACCCCCCGTCTACTCCAGACCTACTTATCCTCTGCAAATCTGGCCGCATATGGATGTATATCGGCTGCCATCTTCCACGAGCCAATAGGCGCTCAACCCTTCCCCCTAGTCGGCCTTCCAAGCATATGCCCGCCCATCTTGTCCAACAAGCTTCTATGATTGTTCCAAGGGTCAAGCCATAGGTCAGTCATGGGGATGCAAAAAATCGGGGATGTGGATATCTTTTTTTTGAAAGAAGGTAATTGTGGCGAACGCTCCCACCGGAAATCGATCTCTGACCACTCAGGCCGCATGCATCTCCCTTAACCACTAGGCTAGAGGTCATTTGGGGATGTGGATATCTCCTCATATATATATATATATATATATATATTATATTATATATATATATATCTATATATATATTATATATATATATATATATATATATATATAATATTATAATTATATAAATGGTGGATGACATACATACGACTTGGACGACTTATTTTGAGCAGTTTCCAAGCCGCTAGTAAATTCATGTGCGTTGCACATATTTTTTTAATGATATAGTTAAAAATAGTTCAAATATTTAAATATATTTGAATTTAGATTTGTTAAACAATTTAATTTTTTTTAATATTTCTTCACTTTAAATTTAGTTTTTAAATATTTTTAAATTTAATTTTTAAATATATATATTTGTGCGTAAAAATGGAGAGATAGTTTTTTTTATCCGTAATTTTTTAATAAATAAATGGTAGATGATCTATGTACGGCTTGGACGACTCATTTCTGAGCCATTTTTAAAACCGCATTATAATCGTATAGTACTTCTTGTACAGTCCATCCAATGCTTGGTCTTGGGATGGCAAGCAACCGAACCATCCATGCTTCACCTATTCAATTTAACCGATATTTGCTCTTGCATAAATAGGAATACGTATAAGGCAATAAATAATTTCTTTGTTATTATTTTAATTGATAACAAGAGTTATTTCTCTTTTGATTCTCGTACTTGAGAATTAGAGTTTCGGTTCTCATTATCTTGAGTCGTTGTTTTTCAATGATCAACGTTTCTGTGTTGTGTCAAGTAGTATCAGAGGCTTAAACATGTCGCAAGACATAGTGGAAAACCAACAATGATAACCAACGTCTTGTTGAAGAGGAGGTGTGTGATAGGCTATCAACAACGTTTGGTGTTGAAAAATCTGAGATGATGAGCCATAAGATGTACCTCAAATGAATCTGGTGCAACAAGCACGCAGGAAATGAACCATTCACGTGAGAATTATTATCAATTGCGTGATATGTCTATGCATTTTTGGGACATATTTCGTTGCAGTCGATGTAACCTCTTTTTGGGACAAATAACAACAAGTCACACATTATGTTTGCTATTCCACACAATTGATTCCATTTTAGTAAGTGATTATTTGGATCCGACCATGGGACACTTGGCATGTTCGAGTCCTTCATGTGCTCCAAATCATCCAAACTTCACCTACTCCTTTCTCTCGACTATGCCTTCAATATGAGCCTCTTCTCGACTCTTGTCGTTCACCGAGCACAACACACAAAGTCCGTTATGATTGTCGACAAGGCACAAGAATTCTAGTTGTGTCAGAGACTTCGTGTGCTCACCACACAAAATCTAATGTTTTTTCGATCCGACGTCAACATTGCCTTGGTGGGTTGACCTATATAATTATGGAAAATTTCATGCCACCAAGACATTGTTTGGTTGGCGAATTTCAATAGTAACATTAGGTTGTGTCCTGATCGTGTCCATTATAATCTTCATCTTCCATTAGTAGTATATTCGCACCACGAGGTCTGATTCGTCATCTGTTTTGAGGTAACTCTTATTTTTTTATGTCTATTTTGATTCACGGTTGGATCATCCATATTCTGATCGTGCACCACGTGTGAATCCTAATCTTATATTTGTCCAGATCGATAATTTACATTTTCGGAAGATCCGATCGTTAGACCTTTGATTTGTTCTTTCGTTTCACTCTTGTTATGTTTCTTCATGAAATTTCGTAGCGATTTCATATTGTTTGTTAAATCAAACCACCCAGTCTTTAATTATCTAGTTAGTTCGTATCAGTTTGATATCTCAAAGTTCGTACGACAAAACGAGAATCCGTCAATTCTAGTTATCTCGTTTCGCTAAAATGGACAAAGTGAACGTACAAATCGTCAAAATGAGATCGTTAACCTTGCAGCTAACCATCTTATCACGGTTTGCATGATGTAGGTACTAATGTGCAAATTTTGAGGTACGAACTTAACTTTCGAGTTATTAATCCATAAATCAGAATTAATATTGAATAATAGGTCTTGATTGCTTTAGTCTATCTAATAGTTTAAACTTTCTAAATAAGTAATCCACCTAGATAACGTGATAAATACAGACTTGCCTAGGTAGTAACTTTGTTGATATTGTTTGTGAGAGTATGTGTGTTTGTTTGTGTCATTGATGATTGTGGATCTTTAGATAGGATAGTCCTGATAGTCTAGTCGAGTTGATCTCCACCTTTTCGCCCCAAAGTTTAGGCAAGTACAAGTACATAACAATTATATTTACTATTTTCGTATATTACCATGTTATTTCATGATTAGTTAGTATATCATGTTTACCTATCTTTTTTACCCTATTATATTGCTATATCACATATGCATGTTTCACACAAGTGAGTAAGGTTCTTGTATCATTATATTTTCAAATTTCTTGTACGTACTATTATGATCATGTATTGCGTGATTCTCATGTTTATCATGATCATGTAGTTAGTGCGGATATGGGAGAAAACATTATAGTAGAACAAGGTGTAAGCATGGTAGCTAGTAGTATAACAACGATCATGAAAATTGGATAGGCTAGCTACATGCATGATAATGTGTGTTTTAGGAACCATTATTTGCATGTGGACGAGGTTGGGATTCACTATCTATGAGTGATATCTCCAATCTCACTTTCTAACATGAGGTCGCAACACGTTAAGTATCCACATGACAAGTAAATGATAGACTTTTCCTCTGCAAATTAGTTGACACTACAATAATTTAAGCTTGCCACGTAGAAAGTCCTCTCAGTTTTAAGCTTGATAGCTGACAAACTCTTTAAGCCAGAGTAGCTTCTCATATCTAAGCACAGAAGTACCATGCGCCTAAAATGATATGGAAGCCAATTTCCACTCTGTTGTGGCACTCTTTTGAGAGTGACACTCAGTTGTACTTACAAGTAGCGTTTACGACAACGAGAAAATTATTCTTTAGGTAGGGCTTTACAGGACTAAAACTTTGTCATTTTTTTAAAATTTTATTTTATTTTAATGCTTACAAGATCCCATCGAGATATGAAGCATCGTGCCTCGAAAAGTGATACGTTACGCTCCCAGAATTCGACGAATCGAGTACGTAAAAACCATCCTAGGCTTTGTGATCTATGAATACTCGTCTATTGGTATTCACAATTACTGTATGTTAAGTTCTACGATAGTTTTACCAAGGATCACTCAGTATTGAACATGATTGTCACGACTCTCTCCAGAATAATCGGGTACAAATCGAGTCGTGCCCGGCCTACGCTGTCGTTGACAGTGGTAGTCAGCCGTCTGGTCTAGCCATCATCAATAATATGTCTACTCATCACAGCGTCTATCACAAGTTATCTACCAATCACAGACCACTATACTATTATAGGCTTATACATGAATATTCGAGTACAAAGCTGGTAAAGAATATAAATGCTACAACATCCCCACTAATACATCACATCAAATCTGTCACGGCCCAGTTTCAAAAATACGAAACCGAGCCACGTGACAAAGCCAGCGAGTCACTCTAATGATTATCCCAATTTAATGGAACCATTAGAGTAGCACTTAAGTTGTAGAGTGCATTAGAATAAAGTAAATGTCCAGAAGTCTAAACTAATCTCATCCATAGAAACATGAACATAAAAAAGGGGAAATATGAGATACAATCTGTAGCCTTATAATCATATTGCCCGAATAGACTCGAAAGGAATAATATGAGTCTAATACTATGCTACTAAGCGTATATCAACAAAAAATAAAACATATAAACTACGAAGGAATTAATACCTGCAAAGAGTACATACAAAAATATAATGGAAGCACATCAACAATCCAGTAAGGTTTTCTGTAGACCATACGACTAAATCTGGAGAGAAAATCAGGTCCTCAGCGGGACGCAACAAGGTACATAATATACATGCCAAATGTACGACAATAATAATAAAAGATAAAGTAAGTACGACTGGTAAAGTGGGTGAATCTAACATAACCAACTATAATGCTAATGCAATTTAAGAAACATCATTCGAATATGCGGGCTGTCACGGTGTACCCTGGAGACATGATAGGCACTCCAGCAAACTATGAATACCCCACAGTTTGATAAGGACTGTGGCAAACTACGAAATCCCTAAAGCTCTAGAATGAGACAAGATATACTATGAGGAAAAGTAGCCCAAGCGTACGGTGTATGTTCCCTTCCCATGTGATCTTGCGAATTGCATCAATGAGACACTCGGCCAGATCCTCTAGCTAGGATATCGAGTCATACTAGTAAGTACAATTAAAAATCACAAGCTATCATCCTAGAATCAATCATGGATTTCCGTATAGCAAGATATAAATCATGTACGGGAATCCGACAGTATGAAGTAACCATGAAACTGTCCTATGGTCTGATGTACGCCGACGAATCGTCGCGGTAACACAAATGTGAATGTCTAAGGTCGATACCCGATGGCGCTAACGTCCATCGGCAGCCGAATATGATTCGGACGTGAAGTACCGAACATGGCCCTAGGTGTTGCAATAAATACACATAAATAATATTCAAGAGTTTAATAATGTAACTGAAGTACAAGTATGGCAAGGTACACTTGCCTGGATCAGGAATATGATGAGATATAAATGGTCCAATGCCCAAGTCCGAAGAGTCTAGAAAACCTAAAAAAAATTATTTTACAACTAATTATTTATTTATTTAGGAATCAGTATCAATAAAAATAAAGGGTTGTTAACCAACCTGAATAATTTTATCTAACAACCTGATTCCTATTCTTATTCTCTTTTCTGTGCCCATCTACTTGCCTTTATTCTCTATCTTATCATTACAAATAATGACACAGTTCACCCATACTCTTCAACCGAAGGGTGAATGCCCATCACCCATGTTGTTGTTTATTTATTTGCCTTTAATCCCAAGAACACACACACACACAACATTAAATCTCTTCCTCTCAAAACAAACACCCCAGAAATACTTCCGTATTCTATATGCTATGTTCTTTTTCTTTGTTCTCTCCTTCGAATGCTCAACATTAAATCCTTCATGTCCAGTTTCTTGCATGCATGGAACACACCCATGCGCGTGTGTGTGAACCAAGCTGGTTATAATTCATTTGTTTTCTCTTTCTATTTCTCTATGTGATAGCCCAGGTCTAATATTGAGTCACCCCAACATATAGAAATTTTCTTCATAGTCATATACAGGTTAGGGCTTCCTCTAGTCTTTTTTTTTTTTTTGAGTCAAAACATAAAGAGTTCATTCATTCAAAGTAAAACGATTACAAGCAGAGCTGTCCCGAGTAAGCAGAGAATATATACAATCAGGTATGATATCATAAGTTTGCAGAAGATTCAAAGAGATATGAATCAAGGCAAAGGATGCCAAGGTATGAGCACAACCGTTTGCACTTCTTTTAGCAAACGAGAAGGAGATCTCCTTGTTAAGAGTAAGAAATCTCTTTGCATTTGCAATAGTATGACGAGCAAGCCAGACAGAAGAATCCTCCAGGTAATTAATAGCATCAATCAAGGCTTTGCAATCACCTTCCACAATAGTATTCGTTAGATGCTGTCGCTCAATAAGGAGAATGGATAGATGAACACCAAGGGCTTCTGCTTCAATAGGACTTCCACCATCTTGACACTTAGAAAGAGCACTGATGAAGGAACCAGATGAGTCTCGAAGTATTGCCGATGCTGCCATTCGACCATCCAAATATCGCCATCAAAATTATTTTGAATTTCCCCAGGTCAGGAGGTTTCCAATGGCTGGAACAACTGAGTGAGACACACGTTGATAGAGAGAGCCCGATCCACAAACCGCACCATATTTCTCTTGCAGCGCCATGGCAGCATGAACAATATTATTGCTGTGATCATCGAATTGTTGAAATGTAATTGTTCCTGGCCTTCCAGATAGACCACATCTGGTATAAAAATCTTGAAATGATATCCTTATCACCATCTTTGAGAGAGTAGATAGTAATGAGGATATGGTTGTGTGCGGTTGATCAGTTGTGCAATTGCACACAGTTTTGCCATGATAAACCTGAAACAGAACAGTGTAAGATAAGGTGGTCAATTGTTTCATCACATACCTTGCAAATTGGACATGTTGCTCTTGTCAATGAGACGTCTGTGGATATTAGATTAGTGGGAGGGAATTTGTCAGCACTCGCCATGCGAAGAGGAGAACACGAGGAAAGATTGATTTTGTTTCCAAAGAGCTTCCAGTCTTTAAAGGCAAAATCAATAGAGGAAGAAGTAGTGTGGTGACTATCATGAATAGTCTGTAGGCGGATTTGGTATAAATTCTCCATTAACTGTATGTTTCCAGATGAGCTTGTCTGTGTGCAATTCTTGATAAGGATACTGAGAATGGCAAGCTTCATGTGGGGGAATAAAAGATGGATGAGGTGTTCTTTCCAGCTGAATAGTCACTATTAATCAGATCAGCCACAGTGCATACTGCACATTATCGGAACAGTAGCCTGATACTCTGTTATTAGGCAAATAGGAACCCAAGGCTCAGTCCAAACATTAATATTGATCCATCCAACTGACCAGATCACATTGCCATGGAGATACTCTCTACTTTCAAAATACTGGTCCAAACACAAGATGATGAAGGTGTGGGATTGACAGTCCAGAAATTTGAAGAATGGAGATATTTGCTTCGAAGAAGAAGCCCAGATGGATGTGGAATCAGTAAAATCTCCAAGATAATTTAAGCACGAGAGAGATATTCGTGATATGAGGGTCACGAATACCCAACCCCTTGAAATTTAGGTTTGTAAACAAAGCCAAGGAGTAAATGCAACTTGCGTGGTTATTACAGACCCCCACCAAAAATTCCGTTGGTGTTTGACAAAGTATTGTGATAGACTTTGGGATAGTGTATGAGGAGAAATGATATGTAGGGAGAGAAGACAGAGTGGATTTGATGAGAGTTCGAGCAGCATGAGAGAGGCAACCGCGCTTCCAACCACTGAGTTTTTGGAGACTGGAATTGAGGAGATCAGAAAAAGTTCTAACACGAGATTTTGGTTGAAGATTTTATGGCCGAGATAACTATCCCATGGATCCATAAGTTAACACCAAAAAGATTAATGAATAGATTGCGCATATATGGATCATTTTCCTGGATAGAAAAAGAAGATTTATCGAAGTTGATGTGTTGACCCGACCAGTTTTCAAAACATTTGATGATAATAAGTGCTTGGGTGATATTATGAAGAGAACATGAACCAAATAACAGCAGTCATCAGCGAAAGCAAGATGGAGAATGATATGGGCAATGCTTCAGTTTTAAGCTCTCATATAAACAATTTCTTCCATAATAAGATGAAGGTTGAAAGTATTTCCATACTCATAATAAATAGTAAGGAGACAAGGGGCAGCCCTGTCGAATACCACACGAAGGAAGGAAAGTTTTTGTTGGTTTCCATTCACTAGAACAGAGAAAGATAAGGGATGCATTTCATAATATTTCTGTAACTTGCCCACAATACCAAAACCAGATAATGATTGACTGATAATATCCCAATGTAGCCTATCGTATGCTTTGACATATCCAGTTTGAGAGCAAAAGAGCCATTAGTAGGACTGCTTTAGAAATAGAGTGGAGAAGTTCATGGCTAAAACAACATTGTCTCCAATGAATCTACCAGGAACGAAAGCGTTTTGAAGAGGGTTAATGATCTGGTGAAGGTGAAGACGAAGACGATTGGCAAGATCTTAGTGATCACTTTGTAAAGGACATTACAAAGTGATATAGGCCGAAAGTCAGATGGGAGAGCGGATTTTTAGTTTTAGGAATCAAAACAATATATGTGTGATTGAGGAGATGTGGCATATTACCCGAAATGAAAAAATCTGATTAATGAGTTACCAAGACCAAGAGTATCCCAATGTTGATAAAAGCAGCAGGGAAGCCATCAGGGCCAGGGGATTTATAAGGGCTCATATTTTTGATAACAGTATGGATTTATTCAGAGTAGGAATTGCAGAGAGACCTTCATTATCAACAGTATCCAAACGAGAGAGTCATGATAATATGATCTGGTACTGGCTGAAGAGTAGTTGTCTGAATCGAGCTCTAAAATGTGCTTCAAAAACATTTGATATATCCACATGAGAAGTAAGCAGTGTCCCATTGTCAGATCTTATGGAATGGATAATTTCCTGTGTCGTCGGATTGTAGCAGAGAGATGGAAGAATTTTGTATTTTTATCCCTTCACGAGCCAGGAAATATTGGACCTCTGTTTCCAATATAAATCCTTTTGTAATAATAATTGTTGAGCCAAATCTGGATATTTTTTCTTCAGCAAGGAGAATCAGTAGGAGGGAGAGTTTGGATAGTAAGTAATCTTTCTTGGCAATATTTGATATCATCATCAATTTCGAAGCCTTGACTTCCCCCACATATGTAACTACGGCAACAAAGATCTTAATTTGGGCAAAAGAGCTTGATTACAATTCGATCTCCACATATCCTGGACCACAGATGGTAATCCGGTTCTTGGGCCCAAGCAGCCTCAAACCGGATGATAGATCGGTGCCTGATCGAGTTAAGATTCAACTTCAGTAAAATCGGGTTGTGATCACTGTTTAAACATGGCAGATGTAAGATCCTGGCATTCGGATATAGAGATATCCATTTGTCATTAGCCATGGCTCGATCTAATCTTTCAGCAACATTACAACTAGGAATTCGACCATTATTCCAGGTGAAAGCCGGTCCTGAGTACCCAATATCCACAGCTCCAATATTGTTAAACATTTGATGAATGATTTGTGATGATGATAATTAAAGGAAGAACCCCCACGTTTTTCCGACTGATCGAGAATAGAATTGCAGTCTCCAATACATAACCATGGTGTAAGAATAGATCGCACCACTATTTCCAATTGATGCCAGAAATGTGGTCTATTGGATACCATAGGGGGACCATATAAGAAGATAATATCCTAAGGATTTCCACAATCAACACTGAACGTATAGAAGTATGGATATGGTTTGCCGAAGGAGATGATAGTAATACTAATATCCGACTTCCAACATAGAAGCAAACCACCAGATAAACCAAATGAGGATAGAGCATGACACTGAGGGAAACCAAGTTTAGTAGAAATGGAAGAGGCTATAGTGGACGAGCACCTTGTTTCAGAGAGGAAGAGAATACTAGGATGTGATGCTCGGAGAAATGAGGTGATAGTACGAATTGTCGGGTCATTTCTCAAACCCCGACAATTCCAAGAGAAGATCATTGAGACGAAGGCTGTTGTAGGCCAGCCGCGCCTTCAATATCATTTTTTTCAACTGACATTCGCTTGTATGGTCTGGTAGGAGTATCCATATCATCATCAGCTAGGTGATCACGCAGACGTTTAGTGAAGTTTCTTGAAGTAGGCACTGTGAGCATAGGAACAGGATGATTTTCTAATGTGGAAGGATGAATATCTAAAGCAACAGCATATTCATGTTCTGTGGGAGTGAGGGAGGATAAAAGAGAGGTGAAAGTATGATTGACATTTGGCATAGGAATGTTAAGTTGAGGTTTCATAGGGGAATAATATGGAATGGATGAAGCATGGTTCATGGATGAGGTTAATATAGTATCAGATCCAGATGTGATATCAGTAATGGTATGGGATATTGTTTGGATGGAGTCTGAGAAAATGGCCATAGGAACTGTGGAAGGTGTAGATGATGGTGAAGTAAGAATATGAGTTGGAGACATGTGAGTGACTGTGTGAGAAGCAGAGGAAACGATATTAGGAGTGTTGACACTAATAGATGTATCAGTATCAGGGATAACATCAGATGCATGAGTATCAGATGTATTGGATGAGGGTAAAGAAGGAACTGAGGTGGATTGGGAAATGATAGAGGGAGGTACATAGGAGTGGAAGTACTGGAAGGGCAGTTAGATATGGGGGGCGGGAAATTAGGAATTTGAATAGGAGTGGACAATGTAGCTTCCGGGTTTAAGGGGTTGAGTGGACTGGCTATTGCGGAATTATAGGAGTTTGGGTGATGGCACAAAGGTAACTGTCGCCGGAGAACAGGTGGTAGGTGGGATATCCGGTGGTGAGGATGATGAAGAAGTAGGAGCAGTAGAGGTCGATGGTGTAGACTTGGAAAACCTTGCAGCATAGTTAACACAGATTGAAGAATCCAATCTTCTATCGAGCAATTCTTGAATTCTGTTTTTCTGATCTTGTGTCCAGGATTCACTGATCGAAGATTTGAATTCAAGATGAGTAGGGCAATGTGAAACACCATGGCCAAGTCTTCCACAAAACTGACAAAATTTAGTAAGACGCTCATACCTCAATTTCACAATACAGTAAGTATTATTGCCCATGTAAACCCGAAGTTGTCTGAGAAGAGGATCAGCAATGTTGATATGAACTCTAGCACGAGCAAACAAACTCCAATTTGATGCTTCATTTGGTGAAATGGGTTTCACAACTCCAACTCGTGATGCCAATGTTGAGATGAAGTCAATTGTGAGGAGATTGACGGGAAGCCCATGAAATTGTATCCAGAATGGTGATTTGGTGAATGAGTATTCACAGGGAAGCTTATTTGGAAGACATTTCTCAATGAGGATAAGGTGCTTGTTGAACTTCCAAGGTCCGCCATCCAGAACAAACTCGAGATCAGCAGCACTTTCAAACTTTGCAGAGTAGGAATCTTCAAAGTATTCTGACACTTTTACTTCTTTTGAGCGTTTCCACATCTTCGAGATAGTTGCAGAAACAACATGACTTGGATAATGTTTTCTGGACAAAACCTTGAAGAATAAAAATTTCTGCCAATCCGCCTGTGGATTCTGGGAGGAAGATGGAGAGGAATCAGTATTGGATGATATAGATGATGAGAACAGAGTACTGAGTTTCTCCAAAACTTCAGAAAATGTATCAGAGGATTGATTATCCATGTCTAAGTAGATGTAGGGAAAGAAATGGCGAAGAGGATATTGATATATAGAAGAAGAGGATAACGTAAAGAGAATTGCTGGAAGAAGAATAAGAGAGGAGAGACGATTATGGGTAACTGGAAGAAGAAGAAAGAAGAAGTGGATGAATATCCAGAAGAGGAAGAAAATCGCCATTGGGGAGCATGGCGAGGCTGACTGTAAGTAGTAGAGTGTGGCTTCCTCTAGTCATATGAGCCATCTATATTTGAAGCATAGTTCGCACATGCATCAGCAAAGTAACCGTTGAAAAAGGAGTTATAGGCTAGTGTTCTTAGTTCTCATGGCCTCTAAGGCTTACTCATAAACCTCCCGTAACATTCCCTCTCCCATGGTCATCATTCATGCCTTACAAAAGTACTCCCATGATATATATATGGGAAGGGATATTGCACCAAACTTATTGTATCAATTGTTGCACCAAACAATCTCAACCATAAATTTATTTCTATCATGTGGTTATAAAGCATTCCATAAAGTTGTTGCCACGTCATCATGCTTTATAACCACATGATTGAAATAAATGTGTGGTTGAGATTGTTTGGTGCAATAATTGATGCAATAAGTGTCCATCCAGCCAGTGCTCCCTAGACTAAGTGATTCATCCTTCACCTCAGTATGAACCCCCCTTATTTATAACAATACAAAACCTAATGTTCTAACTGCATATATGTGAAGAGGATGAAAGCTACACTATAAGCAACCATATGAACAACGAATGAAGAGTTTTAGGAGGGATCAGAAAGATTCAAATCTGTAGGAACTTACAGAAGTCCAAGACTGACGCAGTGGAAGGGTTTCGAATGGTGACCGGAGCTGCGCTTCTGCCACTGGGTTGGCGGATGGCTACACGCGCCGCTTGCCTGTGTTGATGACGACGGCAGGGCCCCGGGTAGCTACACCCAAATGATGAGGAACACGGTCGCTAGCTCGTCGGTTCGGCTAGGTGGGTGTGTGCTTCCTCTCCTGCGCCTAGGCCGGATGGTGGAGGGGTCGCTCTGGCTCCGGAAGCTCGGCGGGGAAAATGGCGAGCTCGTCGTCTGACGTTGCGGTAGGCGTAGACGACGCGAGGTGGTGATGATGAAGAAGATGAAGATGGGGGGAAAGTGATCTGGAAGAGCTTGGGCGGCTGGTGCTTGGGATTAGGGTTTTACGTAAAGAGGAGAACATATTGTTTGTATATATATATAATATATATATATATATTTATATATATATATATAAAATATATATATATATATATATAAAATATATATATATATATATTATATATAATATATATCTATATATATATATCTATTTTTTTTTTTATATATATATATATTTATATAAAAAAAATATTATTTTTTTTTTATATATATATTTATATAAATATATATATATATAAAAAAAAAAATATATATATATATATATATATATTATATATATATATATAATATATAATAGTGCCTATCCAATGAGCACACCTCCTAGTTGAGCAAATGAGCACATCTATTTATGTCCATAGGATTTTAACTTAAGTTATATCTAATGGTTGATCTATTAATATCTTATTTTAGAAAGTTTCAATAATTTATTAGCAATCAAAATTTGGCAAATCACAAATCAAAGTATTAATAATTTTATTTTAGGAAGGTTTTCTTGACAATCAAAATTTGACTATATTATTTTCTTTTGGTAGCATCCGCTCTTCTTCGTCTGGTGGAGTTGTACTGTCTGTAGCAATAGAAGATAGTAATTAGTAGTATTTTTCATTCGCATGTTTTGGTGGAAGATTGACGTTTGGTTTTGCTATGAGGCCTCTTTGCATGCAACAATGTATACATGTCCATTGTGTTTGCTTCAGCTTAGTTTCAGCAGTCTCATTTCTGCCTCGATCATCATGCATCTCAAACATCATTTAAATTATATTTGTTTCATGCAATTCTAGTCTCAAAATTTACGGCGATATATAGGGGAATCCAAAGCAAATAAACTGATGAAAATGGTTATGTACCACATTTTGCGAGAACCAAAATTGTTGCCCACAGAGTACGCTATCCGATGAATGTTGCGCATATACACCACCTCCAAGCTCTGGTCGCTACTCAACCTACCGGAGCTCACGAACTAATATATCTGATTCCGGGAATGAAAGCTCCACGTACGATTGTGTTCGACCCTCCACGTCCTCCCCAGAAAAATGGTGATTTGGACCAAACATGTCTTCAAGTTATCGACTTAACGAGGTTGGAAAAAAAAAACTTGTCAAAATACTATTGCTTAGTGGATTCATGAATGAGACTCCTAGTCTCTGTTGCTTGTATACACGAAGCACTTAGCCAAGTGCTAGCCGCGTCGAGCTTCAAGAATTCATGACAGTGGCAACCATAGTTTTCTTAATTGTTTTCCTATCAAATTTATTGACACGCTCTCAAATCTTGTGGCATTGATCGAGTTCCTGGTTGTCGAATAACCAGAGTTCAAAGTGGATTCCCTACATATTGAGATAAGGGCTTGCGAGCATCTTCTTGTTTGTTGATCTAGTCTTTAACAATGCATTGTTTGCTAGCGTGATATGTGCATGCCATCGCCATCAATCTAAGGCGTTTGTAGGTTTGCACATGTGTGCTTGTGTAAAGACGCGCTGCACGTCAGTTCCAGAGACGTGAGAAAGTGATGCTAGTGAACAAGAAAGGTTAAACGGTAAGTATAGTAAATAATAACATTGTCAAATTTTGATTGTCAATAAATTATTGAACCTTCCTAAAATAAAATTATTAATACTTTGATTTGTGATTTGCCAAATTTTGATTGCTAATAAATTATTGGAACTTTCTAAAATAAGATATTAATAGATCAACCATTAGATATAACTAAGTTAAAATCCTATGGACATAAATATATATATATTATATATATATATATATATATAGTGAGAGAAAGTGGGGCGGAGGAAGCTGGCGAGTCCTCATCCATACTCCGCGTGCCTCTGCGCCACTGCAGTCGGCTGCAGCTTACAGCTACAGTGTACTTCCCGTTGGGAAGAAGCCATGTACTCTAATGAACGTTGGGTTTTAAATTGAATGGGTGGTAGGGTTGTCTATCAGCTGAGTTGGGTTTAAAGCATTGAAAAGGGAGGGGGGAACAAGAGGTCCACAGTATTTAGGCCCTGGTTTATGGGCTGATCACAAGATTAGTAAATATAGATATATTCTGACCCATGTACTTGATATATTCCTAAGCCTCAATTATAAGATCTATAGCTCACATTTCTCCTTCTAAAATTCAACTCAAAGGAAGATATTAAAAATAAATAATAATAAAAAGTATGGTAAAATGTTAAGATTAACAACAAACATGTACTAACCTAAAATTAAGTTAATAAATGGATTTAGCCCAATTAATAATAATCTACTAAGATTATGATGATTTAAACCATTGACATTCATAACCTAACAATTAGGAATTTAATCAAATTGGTCAACAAAATATTAGTAAAAAGAAAAATTTGTATAGCTAATATCATGAAAATGGGGGCTCACAAGATCAATCCTATACATAAATCTAATTATATACATAAAATAAATCTCAGGATCCGGAGTGAATTCCGCTGCTAGGTCTCCCTGCTGGCCATATTACTCTAAGGAATCAATCTTCCATGTAATCAACGATCCAGTCAGGAAAGGACAAAACACATTGTAACTCAATAATACTTACCAAAAGAGTATCAAGAAGACAGTTAAAGCGAGAAAAACTGAAGACAGGTAAATATAGGATAATCAGAATATGTACTAGCTACATCAATAAAACACCGACAAGTATGTAGGGCTATCAAGTGAAGTGTATAGTGCAATGGTATGCTAGCAGGCATGTGTATAGTGAGGCATACCATGTACACTACACTATCAAGTTATCAAGTCAAGAGTAAGGCACAATGGTATGCTAGCAGGCATGTATATAGATAAGGCATACCATGTACGATATACTATCATGAATAAGGTATATAGCAACGATATGCTACTAGGAATGTCTATAATAACATATCGTGTACTATACTAGCAGTCAAGTAAATAAGCGTGTTATAGGGCACTGATATACTAGCATGCAAGTATAGGTATAAGGTATATCGTGTCTGTACTAAAAATCAGGTACACGCTCGGGCTTAGGTGACTACATTCCCTCGGGTGTTCTTTCCACCCTAACACGACACGACATGACACGATGTATACGAGTGAAATAACAAGCGAGAATCATGTGCAGTATGATATGCATGCAAAGTGGTAGTAAAACTGAGTACATGTACTTGCCTTCCTTTGTCATGACCCACATCCGCTTTTCGGGATACAAGTGCGTGTGGAAGTCCAGCATACACCGCAGTATCGACGGTAGTACGATGTCTAGGTCTCAAAGCCAATCTCAAATACAAAAAATAAATCTAATTGCTCATTCACAATAATTATTTTATTTACAATTCCAATAATACAAAAACATGCTAAATACAGAAATACAAGAAGTGTCTACTCTATCTAGAATCTAAGGTCAACCTCTAAATCTCTATCTCCACCCGTATGATCCATAGCGCGAGAGTAGGAAACATGCCAAGTCACCTGCAACGATCCAGTCAAGAAATGAGCAAAGTACAATCCTATTGCATTTAATGTAACTTAATACAAAATAAGCTAGACAGTACAGATGTAATAGAAAATAAAGAAACATGTAGATGAACTGGAAACGATAGACCCAAGAAACCATTAGTAAGAACATGGATGAACGAGACACTAGCAATGAACATGTACAATAAACAGATAGTGCGTTTGAAATACTTTTCGACATGTGAACGGCTGGATTAATACGGCACATCATACGACGGCTATCCATAATAAAATGGTAAAACTAATCCATACGTGCGGTGTATGACTTAGCAATCCACAATAACAATAGTTGGATTTGTTCACATACCTACCGAGTATTTCTTCTCCCGACTCACTAAACGGTCAATAAACGAGCAATGATACAATCAAGTCTATCGTGTCACAATCGTGTCACAATCTGGATACTCAATAAAACACAGTAAAAGATAGAATTATAATATAAGACACATAAAACAATAGTATTTACCTAAATTAGTTGCAGTTGTTTGTGACATGATCATGTTGACACAGAATAGTCGTATACACAGAATAGTCGTAGATGTCATAAGTATGCAAGTCGACCTCAATGATGGAACAGACAGTGCCATTAGAGTTGCTGTAGTTTATGTGTGGGTTATGTTCCTGTATGCACATTTTGTTGATGTAGGTCATGTATTATGTTGTATATAGATTGTTGGTCCACCATACAGCTGAGTCTAGAATTCCTTTGGTTGAATAGATGACCAGAATTGGAGTTGTCTTCAATATCATGAGTATGATGGAAAAAATGGGATCAATGCCTTCTCCAAACAAGCATACTCTTGCTAAAAGATTGCTTCAATGTTGCTGTGTGACCCTTGGCCGAGCCTATATCTAGCTAAGCTTGAGTTAATTTGTGGTTGTTCATATATTATAGATGAGCTAATATTGTTGCCATAATTATTAGGGTATTTTGGGGAATGAGTAAATCTATGAGTTATTAAATAGTATTTTGGGGATTATATTTCTAAATAAATTATTTAACTGTACTATTTTATTCTCTTATAGTTTCTATATATAATCTTGATTTGTTAATATATTTGGATCAATAATTTCCAAGGGGTATTACAGTCTTCTTGCCTACTACTAGAAGTATGCAAGTAGAATATAAAAAGAAGTTAGATAAAGATTAGTAATAGTTGATTAGTTAGTAATACTAAACATGATAGTGTAAATTAACCAAATTGTATCAAAAACAGGTGGACATACAGCTCTACCACTTCCACTTGATTACCCTGAGCAAGGCAAGTATACTCCTCGGATTTGTTCATTTCTCATGTCTTATATGTTCATTCCTGTACTCCTTGTTGACACGTCACGGTATTGTCTGGTTTCATGTTTCATGTATTACTTGTGTCTGGGAGGGGAAATACTATAGATATGTGATCAAACCCTGTTACTATTCATGTGAATTGCTTAGGTCCTGTATCGTACACGCGGGACCAAAGCCGTACCATTTCATGTTCATTGCATCTACCCAAGCCGATCACACAATCTAGATGTATTTCAATATTGCACATGTCAGGATTCAGGTTGTATTTCAGGATTCATGGTTGTATTTTATGTTCAGGTTGTACTTCATGTTCAGGTTGTATTTCATGTTCAGGAGTTTTACCATGTTTTCTGTATTTATTTCAGTTCTGTTCAGTTTTATGTCTTGTCTTATTCTCGTTCTTTATATATTCATGTTTCTTGTTCATACCATGATGTTCATGTTTATTTCCATGGATATACTTAGCTCCGCTCCTGACTAGGATATGTTGCAGGTGCTTGCAGGATATTGTTCTACTCTATGGGCCAGAGCCCAGGATATTAGCTGAGCAGGATGAGACTTAGTTTGAGGCTTCAGTTTAGACTGCTTAGCTTTACTTTTAGATTTTGACTTTAGAGTTCATAGCACTTTCAGTCCTGTTGATTCTGGTACTTTATGGTATCTGAAATTGGGATTATGGTGATCTTTCTGGGATACGTTATAGATGCTGTGTTTTTTTACTTGTCTTGATTATCTGGTTAGATTTTCCTACTTTTGGTACAGCTTACTTCATTGTGTCTAACAGAAGGCTGGGCGTGTCCGACTCATGTCCGATTATTCGGGAGCGGGTCGTGACATTTTTAGTGGTGGCCCATACAGGTCTATCCTAATGTACCTAGGTCTTAGCGTACTATTGGGGACTTGATTATACTATAAACTTGAACACAGCTAAGAAAATCGAGAATAAGGGTATATCAGGTATATCAGTATATTGATATCAATAAATCTTATTGTTTTTAGGTTTAGGACATTTTAACATTTTCTGTTTTTCAGATAGTTCAAAGCACGCACACCTGAACAGTCGATCCATCTACACTGAAGATTTTCGAGCTCACACTACCTTCTATCACCTACTATCCCCATGGTAGTACGCAGTTACGGAGATGTTTGAAGAGTTCCTTGACAACCAGGGTGCTGCTATCCTTTTCCAAGCCATAGTTGTAGATGCACTTTTCAAGATAGGAAGGACTTCTGATTTCCAGACTCCTAGACCGTTGGACTTCTCCGACACCGAGCGCACAACTTACACCGATGAACAGATTGAGAACCTAGAGCAGCCACTGAAGATCACCAAAGTCTCTGAAGACCCGACCTCTCTGAAGATTGAGGCCACTAGCCAGAAGATCCAGAATATAGCACAGACAACAGAACGAGACGGGAAGCTAAAACTCAGAAGAGACATGAAGACTATGATGAAGATAGCTACTACTGTGGATCCGTAAAGCGTCACCACACTCAGACAACGCTTCTTCAGCCCAGCAGGAGATTCAGATTCAGCTGGCTATCATTTGTATTTTCTGTCGTAGCTCAGGACACCACTACGAAGAGTGCCGCAAAAGACGGAGGTTATGCTTGTACTATGGATTGCCTGCCCATCAAGTCAAGATTTGCCCGAAGATTGTTGATCACACTGCCCAAAGACAAGCACGAGGAGCATCAGGACTACAGCAAGGGGACCCACCTCTCCAGATTTTGCAATCACATGGAGCACTACCGCAAGGACCATCCTACATTGGGACAGTTGAAGAAGTTAAAGTGACTCCATTTCCTGAAAAAGTACTGAAGACGGACTGAAGACAGAAGACTCTCTTGCATGGTAGGAGAAACCGTGGATCATGATTCGCAATCCATTTCTTTGGATTTTTCCCTCAGCACCTAAAACTTCCTTGTTGTCTATTGAAGAATGGTTAGACTTTGTTTTCTATTCTAGAACCTTGTTTGCTATTCGAGATGTATTTCGAAAGATTGTTCCTATTCTAGAATCTTGTTCGTAACTCTGCTCTTATTCGAGATAAAGTTTTATATTCTAAAGATCTTGTTTTCTATTCGAAACTCCAGTTTCAATTTCAAAATTCTGTTTTCTTTTTTTTCGTTCAAGGTTGTTTCATGTTCACTATTAGATATCCTGCTCACTATGCATGACCCTGTCTTCTATTTGGTTTCTATTCAAAAATTATGTCTCCTATTCAGAATTCGTTACAATAAGTAAATTTTGTTCCTGCTCAAAGTTCAGTTTTCCTATTCGGGGCTTGTTGAAATTTGATTCCTATTCAAAATTGTTTCTCTTCACCATTCAGGACATTGTTTGAAGATTTCGTTTTCTACTAAAGGTTTTGACTCATTCCTTATGAGATTTTGTTTCCTCTTCGTGACTTATTTTCTCTTCGAGAATTCGTTTCTGTTTACAACCTTGTTTCGATCTTATTATTATTGAGACTTTCACCTTGTTTTATATGCACGATTTGATACTTGTTTCCTATTCATAGATTGATACCCTGTTCTCCATTCACTCTTCATAGCCTTGCTCTCTGTTTGATATTTCTATTCAAGATTTTGTTTCATATTCGCGACTTTATCGATGGTTGACTTCCTATTCGAGATTGTTTTCTATTAAAATTTTTCCATTCGAGGTATTGTTCGAAACTTCGTTGCCATTCGAGATTCTGTTATACTTTGATTACTATACAAGGTTTCTAGTCCTTGTCCTGAGACTTTGCCTTTCCTCTAATACCTTGCTTCAGTTTATCCTTCGGGACTCTGTTATCCCTTAGGATAATGTCCCATATATGGAATCTTGTTACCATTCTAGATATCAGTTGAAATTTCGTTATAATTTAAAACTTCGCTCCCTGTCTGAAATTTTAAATCTTTCTGGTTGCCCTTTTATACTCACTGATTGGATCCTTTGTCGTCTCTTAGTACCTAATAAACCTTGTATTCTAATAGTCAGATAACCTCACCATTTTGTGACTTGGACTATTGAAACTCATTTGTAATTCCTTGAAATTTTCTATGGATAAAGTTGAAAGACTATTCGATGACCTACTAGGGCGTGACAGTTGTGCGCTGCAGCCGTTGTCTGGATTGCGGAGACCAAAAGTTTACTGCAGCCAGCAGCGCACTGGCAGGGCAGGAACTCTAAGTTGAAGTGATTTCAGACATTCATAGGTTTCGGGTATTATGGAGACTTGTCCTAAATTCTTTATGTCGTGATCTCTTGGGTTGCTTCGTTGATGATTGTTGGAAAATGGATATAGTGCATAGAATATTCGGTAACATATCGTTATTTGAGTCACGGAGTCGAAGTTCACTGCAGCCAGGTATATCCTGGCGGGGTAGGGATTCTGAGTAAAGTGATTTCAAATATCTATATGTTTCAGGATACCATAGAAACTATGTTCCTTTCTCTATGATTATTGGTTTTCGAGAATCACAAATCCTTGCATGTTATCCTGATTTGATACTGTACCTCCTGAGTATTTCGTACGTTTCCTCAAATCAACCCTTGCTAATTATCCTTCTAGTATTTTATCATTAGATCATTGAATTCTTCAAAATTATACATTGCCAGATTTTGATTCCATACTTCGTTTGTGTCTTGTCTAAACTTCGATCTTAAATCATGACTATCTGACCATGATTTTCCTATCTTGTCCTAGTCCACTTGTGTTAAAATATTAATTTTTTATCATGCTTAATAGTTGTGTCTTCCTGATTTTGCTCCTCTAAGTTGTAATTGAAAACTTCATTCTATCTCGTACCTATTTGATTCTTGATCATTGATCGTGTTATTCCAACTTCTTGTGTGTACTTGGTCTCAAGGCTCAGAGCATCATGGATCGACAGAAGCAATAGGCGGACAACAGCAGATGGCCACCGGAGTTCGCAGTTGGAAGCAGAGTGTTCCTGAAGAATCTCGCCGACCAGAGGCACCATATGTTTTGGCAGAGGCAGGAAGCTCAGTCCGAGATTCATCGGGCCTTTCGACGTGACGGCACGGATTGGCGAGGGGGCATATCGACTAGAGCTTCCAGCTAGCTTGGAGAGAGTACACGACATTTTCCATGTGTCCCAGCTTCGACTCTACATTCCAAATCCAAGCCATGGGATGGACTATTCAAAGCTAGAGGTGGGTCCGAGCTTGACCTACGAAGAGCAGCCAGTGGAGATCCTTGATCGGAGGGAGAAGCGCTTGCGAAACCAGACAATTCCACTTGTCCGAGTCATGTGGAGACACCACTCTCCGAAAGAGTCCATATGGGAGCGCGGGGACGAGATGCGGGAGCGCTATCCCAATTTGTTTGTTTGAGTGTACTTTGATATTAAGAATTTTAAATACAATAAAATGAATTGTGTTTGAACCTTCTTGAGATTTTGCTCTGAGATTGTTTTGATTGTCTCTCGAAATTCGAGGACGAAATTATTTTTAGGGGGGAAGATTTGTAACTCCACCTCCCTGTTTTGGAAAATTAATTTGATTTTAAAAAAACATTTTGATTAAGTTTCAAATAATAAGTTTTTGATTTTAAAATAATAAATATGATGATTGATATTTTTGGAGGGAAATTAGTTGGACAGAAATTATTTTTAAAGTTGTTATAACAAACTTTGGGACCACCATGTGACTTTCTAACTGTTTTTCTGCACTCATTGTAATAACGAAAAGGGTGGGGGTTTTTGTGTTAGTAGGCCTAATAGTGGAAGGACTTTATTACAAAAACTTCTTTTTACATATATTTGTGCTGAGGAGAGAGACTCCATAATTCTACTCTTCTCGAGCAGCCAGTGTTCCTTTCCATTCCCCAATCTTCGACGAGCTCAACCCTAGATTCTAACCCCGACGGCGATCGACGATCGACGACGATAAGTTCCGGCAGTCCACTCCAGGGGTTGGACCAATTTCCCTCCGACAATCGACTCGGATCGGTCGCTTGCAGCGAAGGACATGGTTGACTGATGCATGGAGGTTCTTCGACGAGCTCTTCCCAGCGAATATGAAGCCATCTATTTCCTCGACAGATCAGAGCTAGAACAGGGTGAGTTCCTTAATTGATCCTTGATTTTCCAAATTCGTTTTGATCGGTCTGGTTGTTTGGATTGAAAACTTCTAGATCATGAGTGATGTTCTAATCCTTCTGATTGGAGTGATCGGATCAGAACTCATCTCAGTTGAATTGATTTTTCATCAAGTGAGTTTTCTTCACTACGTTTTTTCGTTCACTGGAAAATTTCTAGAACTTAACAGATCTTTAATACTTTTGCATTTTATTAGAGTTGTTGGAACAATTTGGTTTGGTGAACAACTGTGAAGTTCGATCTACCGTAGTTTTGGTGAGAATCAATTTCTTGTTCGAATGAATTCTGTGAAGCTATTCTGAACTTTCGATCTAATCTGCCTGTCACTTGTTCGACAAAATGTCAAGCAGAATTTCGAGTAGTTGTGATCGAGAGAGGAGACTGATGTATCATTCCTGGAGGCATCCCTGTAGCAATTTGACTATAATATTCAGGTATTATGCTATTTTTTTCTTTAGTTTGTGCTGGATTTTAATTATAATAATAGTTTGGAAGGGGGATGATTTGATGCAGGGGATTCGTGTGTGTGTCCGATTCTCTTATCCGTGTCCAGCAGTGTCCTGATTCGCGTTTGAGCTTTAGGCGTTGTGGCGTGTGTCAGATGTAGCAGTGTACGGGGGTACGTGTCCCAGATTTGTTCTGTTCTGCAAGTTCGTGTCCTCCTGTGTCCGTGTTTGCGTAGACGAGGGCTGATTGTTCTGCAAAGCTACTTTTAGATTTCTATTTTGGTTTTATCTATGAGTGTATATTCTTTTATTTTGATTTCTGAATTGTGTTGAAGTGTATATTTCCTGGAATTTGGATTGGAGTTAATGAGTTCAACTTTAATGAATTTTTGGAGTTACAGTAGTTTATGTGTGGGTTATGTTCTTGTATGCACATTTTTTTGATGTAGGTCATGTATTGTGTTGTATATAGATTGTTGTTCCACCATACAGTTGAGTCTAGAATTCCTTGGGTTGAATAGATGATCAGAATTGGAGTTGTCTTCAAATATCATGAGTATGATGGAAAAAATGGGATGAATGCCTTCTTCAAATAAGCATACTCTTGCTAAAAGATTGCTTCAATGTTGCTATGTAACCCTTGGCCGAGCCTATATCTAGCTAAGGTTGAGTTAATTTGTGGCTGTTCATATTATAGATGAGCTAATATTGTTGCCATAATTATTAGGGTATTTTGGGGAATGAGTAAATCTATGAGTTATTAAATAGTATTTTAGGGATTATTTCTAAATAAATTATTTAATATGTACTATTTTATTCTCTTATAGTTTCTATATATAATCTTGATTTGTTAATATATTTTGGATCAATAATTTCCAAGGGGTATTACAGTCTTCTTGCCTACTACTAGAAGTATGCAAGTAGAATATAAAAAGAAGTTACATAAAGATTAGTAAATTGTTGATTAGTTAGTAATACTAAACATCATAGTGTAAATTAACCAAATTGTATCAATTAAACAGGTGGACATACAGCTCTACCATTTCCACTTGATTATCCTAAGCAAGGCAAGTATACTCCTCGAATTTGTTCATTTCTCATGTCTTGCATGTTCATTCCTGTATCTCCTTGTTGACACGATAATCAAGGTATTGTCTGGTTTCATGTTTCATGTATTACTTGTGTCTGGGAGGAGAAATACTATAGATATGTGATAAACCCTGTTACTATTCTTGTGAATAGCTTAGGTCCCGTATCGTGCACGCGGGACCAAAGCCGTATCATTTCATGTTCATTGTATCTACCCAAGTCAATCACACAATCTAGATGTATTTCAATATTGCACATGTCAAGATTCAGGTTGTATTTCAGGATTCATGGTTGTATTTCATGTTCAGGTTGTACTTTATGTTCAGATTGTGTTTCATGTTTAGGACTTTTACCATGTTTCCTGTATTTACTTTCAGTATTTCCTGTTCAGTTTCATGTCTTGTCTCATTTCTCGTTCTTTATATATATTCATGTTTCTTGTTCATAACATGATGTTCATGTTCATTTTCTTGGATATACTTAGCTCCGCTCCTGACTAGGATATGTTGCAGGTGCTTGTAGGATGTTGTTCTACTCTATGGGCCAGAGCCCAGGATATTAGCTGAGCAGGATGAGACTTAGCTTGAGGCTTCGGGTTTAGACTACTTAGCTTTACTTTTAGATTTGACTTTAGAGTTCATAGCACTTTTCATTCATGTTGATTCTGGTACCTTATGATATCTGGATTTGTGGATTATGGTGATCTTTCTGGGATACGTTATAGATGTTGTGATTTTTACTTGTCTTGATTATCTGGTTAGATTTCCCTAGCTTTTGGTATAGCTTACTTCATTGTGTCTAACAATGAAGGCTGGGCGTGTCCGACTCGTGTTCGATTATTTGGGAGCGGGTCGTGACATGACTCCCAATGATCATAAAATTAATCATAATAAAAAATGCAGGAAGTGGGCTTATATCCTGTAAGCCCCTGAATTTTAGGGTTTATTTTAAATTTTCTGAATGAATTATTTTTGATAATATTTATTTAATTGTTTTGATCATTAATGAAAATATCTCTTCATCTCTCTACTTTATTAATATCTTAAATATCTGTTATATATATATATATATATATATATATATATATATATATATATATATATATATATATATATATATATATATATATATAACTCTCTCTCTCTCTCTCCTATAACACAACACACACACCCCCCCTCCACCTCAAGCACACCTCACCCCCCCAACCGACCTCTTCCTCTCTCTATTCTCATTCTCTCTCTCTCTACTATTCTCACACTCTCTCTTTATATATTTACACACCCACATACAAAAACACAACACACACACATCTCCAACTCTCTCTCACTATCACTCGACCGAACCCCCCTGGCAGCCGAGCACCACCCCCACAGCCTCTCCTCCATCCTCCTCCTCCTTCACTATTCTCTCCTCCTCCAACACCACTTCAACCATCACCACAACCACCATCACCATTGTTGCACCACCACCATTAACCATCATCACCACCACCTTCACCATCACCCGAGCCACCACCACTCCGTACCCCACCACCACACGCCACCGCGGCCACCGTCAGCCACCGCCGCAGCCGCCGCGCCCGCCCAGCGCAGCCACCAGCAGCAGCAGCAACGGCGCGCACAGTGCGCGCGTGCGCGGGCCGCTGTCGTGCGCCGCCGTGCCGCGCGTGCAGGCGCTGCCGTCGGCCGCCGCCGCCATGGTCGGCCCCTCGTTAGTCGCACAAGCCTCCGGCGAACCCCCGGGGTGCGCCACCTTCCTCCCCGGTGCGATGCATAGGCTATTCGTACGTTTTGAACAGAATCCCGTCGTGACGCGCGAGTTTTGAACTCGAAAATGACGTTCCGTCGTAGCAACTTCGTGCACGTTTTCTAGAAGATTCGACCATTGGATCGACGAAATTCTTGCTCCGTCTCAATCTTGGTTTTTAGTACTTCACTCCCCTCAAGTTTCGTCCGTTAATTATATCGTTTGATATATCAAAACTGGCCACCAAGTTGACACTTTAAATTGTACTGTTTTTGGACAGTTTTGTGGAGCCGACTTCGTCAGCTCGTAACTCCGCCGTCGCAGCTCCGGTTGGTGCGCTACCAGTTCCTATGCGCAGCTGGTATAACTCTCTTCCTTTTCCTTAAGTTTCGTTTCATTGTGAACACGGTTGGTTGGGTCGAATTTGACGCCAAAGTTGGCCGTCCGAATTCTTTAATTTACACTTGTAAAATTCTATTTTTGAATCCGGGACTTCGGATTCAATTTCTGACACCACCAGTAGACTCGTGACGTCGTTCTGGCACGTTTTCATATAAAGTTTGCTTGTTTTGGAGAACGTGGGCCCTGGCACGCATTTCGGTACAAAGCGTGTCCCACATTCCGAGTCAACGGGTCACTTTAAGATCGGCTCATCAAAATCCAATTCCGGATATACCGTTGAGTTCGTATCGTCATTCTGGACTCGTTGACATATAATTTGCTGAGTTTTGAAGACATTTGCTCTGGCACGCATTTCGGTACAAACTGGATTCCAAATGTCCGCGTGAACGTGTCATTTTGAGATCAGCACATCGGAATCCTATTTCGGACATACCGTTGGGTTCGTATCATCATTCTGGATTCGTGGACATATAATTTGTTAGGTTTTGTAGACTTCTATTCTGACACATTTTTCGGTGCAAAGTGTGTCCAACGGCGGACATCATTTTGACCCAAAATTACCGTTTTGTTCCTGTGTCTAAATTGGACTTATGGGTCACTACTAAAATATCCCATATTAGCGACGTTAGAATACGTCGCTAAATGAGGAAAATCCGTCGCTAAACATAAACTGCGACGGATTTAGCGACGAAAATTTGACGTCGCGTAATGGCTTGTCGCAGATGACCAATTCGTCGCAGTTCGTCGCTATTTGCGACGTAAGCTAACTTGTCGCTAGACGTCGCAAAATTAGCGACGTCTAGCGACTATAGAGTATGTCGCCAGATTGGCGACGTAGGGCGACAACTTAGCGACGCATTGAACTTTAGATATGATGACATGGCATGTCAGCCACGTCAGCACGTTAGCGACGTCTAGCGACAAAGTTATCGACGTCCGCACTTTAGCGACGTCTAGCGACAAAGATATGATGATATCCCACGTCAGCACTTTAGCGACGTATAGTGACATCACGTCGCAAGTTAGCGACGTATAGCGACGTTCACTTTCCGTCGCTAGACGTCGCAGAACGTCGCTATAACGTCGCAGACTGTATAAAAAAATTATAAAAAAAATAATTGCTATTTTTGTTATGCTGTGTGTCTGTGTTTACAGTGTGTGTGAAGTGCAGTGTTCGAACCATCGACAGTTTCGCTTACTGTTCTATATTTATCTTGGATAGAAAGAGCAACAGTTCAGGGTGCACTTCTCAGAGCTTCCTCTTCACGTCCTTCACCTTCTCGGGATCCTTTACGACGTCCCGAGAAAGTGAAGGCCGTGAAAATGAAGCTCTCAGAAGTACACCCTGAACTGTTGCTCTTTCTATCCAAGATAAAACATACAACAGTAATCGAAACTGTCGATGGTTCCGAACACTGTATTTCACATTCACTGTAAACACAGACACACATCATCACAAAAATACACATTATATTTTTTAAAAATTTGGGCAGCACCTCCTTTGTATATCAGATCATCGCTTATAACCCAGCGTAGGTATATTCGTCATCCCCGTCGCAGATAAATGGCAAAACAAGTCTACAACCAATAAAAGTTTACAATCAATAAAAGTCTACAAACAATAAAAGTCTAAGAAGCAATACAACCAATAAAAGACGATGGAGCAATATCATCACCCAATACAACTAATAAAAGTCTCGCAAGCAGAGAAAGAAGTATCTCAACCAATACAAGTCAACCACAAATAAGAGTCTCACAAACAGAGAAACAAGTGTATCAATAACAAATAATAAAAAAGACATCACAAAGGACCCCGGCTGCGCATCTGGGATAAAATGATGTCGTACTGCTCCTGTGTGAGCTGTGCAACGTCCGGAGGCAGTGAAACGTCTGGAGTCGGCGCCATCGATGGACCGGGAGGACGCTGCTCTATCTCTCGCAGTCGCTCAGCATGCACAGCCAGGGCACTCACCATCCTCCGACTACTATCCTCAAGCGAAGTCTGTACCTGATTGAGTGTGGCAGACATGGCGATCTGCGTCCCCTCCAGCTCGACCTGTCTACGCTCTGTGCGCTGCGTAGACTCGGTGAGCGTGTGCAAGTTAGCAGCTGTAGCCTGCTGCAGACTCATCATCTCCTGCATACTGTGCTCGATCGCATCAAATCGTCCGGTGATCGTCGGATCGTCGGATCGTCGCTCTGCCCCAGCTGCCTCAGAAATCTGCTGCTGCAACTCGCGACGCAGCTCCTGGAGCTGACGAGCAATATCATGCGCCTGTGATGACGCCTGCGAAGCTGGAGACTGCGCACTGACAGAGGGGGCCCGGGATGACTCTGAAGCCAAATAGGCACCGTAGGATCCCGTACCGTAGTACGTACCCTTCTGAAGACCACCAACGGCGGTCATCCAGAGGTCTTCCGGCGATGGAGCTGTAGGCGGCTGGAAGGAAGTACCAGGCCCTCCCTCTGCTGGCGCACTAGCAGCAGCAGCAGCAGCCGCCTCCTCTTGTAGCCGAAGAAACTTGGCCTAGAATAATGTTTGCTAACGTCTAAGTGTTTGCTAAAGTCTATATTGATATCTATTTTCCTGTTTTCTAAGTTATAGTAAATTAATATAAAGGATAGAACGTACATATGCCTGCGTCGCCCTCTCGTCAATGAACTCCCCAGCCCTCCGATGGGTGACCAGGAAGACGGTCACCATGTTGGGGTCCTCACCCTTTTTTACCTGTTAAAATATATATTTATCTATTATTAGTATTAAACATTCTTTCCAACTATATATAAAATGATGTCCGTCATAGGAAACGTACCAGACGACAAAAATGCTCCGTCATAGGAATGGAGCCACCACACCACTTACCGGTGCTCGACCGCGCCATCTTGGCCTTCTCAGACCGCTCCCGGTACCCGTCCTCGTCGAATCTAGCCTTCATCGCAGTCCACTGCTCTGGCGTGATCCAACCTTGGATCGGCTTTCCGGCGCGGTCACGATCCTTCTGGTCGCGGATCGCATCACGAATGAGCTTGCCTGCGACGGCAGAAAATTGGCCCTCGATCTTCGCCGCCCGGTGTGGTGGATAGAAGTAGGTCCTCTACGAGAAGTCAAATAGAAAAGTTGTATAATATACAAAAATGATTATTAAAATTTAAAAATAAACAAATTTTTTACCTTGAAGTGGGCCAACCAAAAGGCCTTCCGATCGGCGGGAGCATCTGAGTAGTTAATCCAAGGCCCACCATAGTTCTCCCTCAGAAATCTTCCCAGCGCTCTCTGTACTGCAGGAGGCCGATATCTATAAAATAATAAATTTCATGAATATATATGTACATATAATTATTTGAGAAATATATATTAACTAATTAACTTACTTCGTAGGCCCGTCCGTCCAAATCTCCATCCGCATCTCGCCCGGTGGAGCGCATGGAGGGTCGCTATCACCTCCTGCCTGGTCAGGATCAGTCTCATCCCCGTCCTCCATATGCTGGGCGTCGGCTCTCCCCATGGAGCCGTCGGCAGGAGGAGTGCTGGACGCAGGAGGAATGCTGGACGCCGGAGGAATGCTGGACGACGATGGTGGAATGCTGGACGACGAGGGAAGATCAGTCGCCAACCTGCTGGAACTGCCCTGTCCCGGTAATGGACCGGGAACAGTACTGTACACTGGCGTACTCGGAGATGAGGATGAGGGTACGGAATCTGCCTCCCTATCCCGAGGCACACGGGACTGACTCGTATGATGACGTCCTCCGCGTCGTCCTCCTGCCATACCTGATAATAACATATTTATATGATAGACATCACAGATTTTTGAAAAATATCATAGTCCCAAAAGTGTCACTAAATACATCACAGATTTTTGAAAAATATCATAGTCCCAAAAGTGTCACTAAATACATCACAGATTTTTGGAAAATATCTGTCACAAAAGTGTCACTAAAGATAACGTCCTCCGCGACGTCCTCCGCGTCTTACATATTTAATCCTCTTCTGAAAATTTATCTTGTTCGTTTAGCTCTTCTTCTTCTTCTTCTTCTTCTTCTTCTTCTTCTTCCTCCTCCTCTACATCTTCACTTTCATCTGCATCTTCCTCTTCGGATAATTCTACTTCTTCTACACAATTAGATGTGTAATGTGGAACTTCCGTATTGTCCACTTCTATATTATTTGTTACAAGAGGTAGTTCATCCTCTTGATAAGCTATATTGTCAACCTCAAAGGTATTTCTAGCTTTGGTCTTGCATACTGCCCACCAGTCCGACCTTGTTGTTCCCCGTTTAGGATAACTTGTGAAGTACACGAGCTGAGCCTGACTTGATAGGACAAATGGTTCATAGGCTTGATATCGACGCCGATAGTTTATATCCACAAGACCGTGCTTGTCTACTTTCCAACCTTGACCTTCAATCGGATCGAACCAATCACACCTGAATAACACAATCTTAGCAGGCTCTATTCCATAACTATATGTCAGCTCCACAATCTCCCGTAGGATGCCGTAGAAATCGTTGCCCGCATCAACATCTTTGTAGTTCGAAGATCTGATACACAAACAGCTGTTTTTGGTGGAGTCGAGATCCACAAAGTTGTCTCTGATCGGGCAAGTTGTTGACCTGAACCTGAACCCATTAACACAGTAGCTTGGCCATATTTTTGCAGCATAAATTGGTCCCTTGGCTAGCGTTCTAATAGACTCATTCTCAAGTCTTGCGTATGGACTATCGACCTAAATACCACGAAAAAATAAATTAAGCTCATTCTCAATCAAGTGCATATACTGAAAGGTAATTACAGAGTTCTCAAGTCTTACATATGCACTCAACCATGATGGAAAATAACGCCTCATTTCTTGTTCTAGTTCTTCTTCTGTTATGTGTGGCCTACCTGACCTCACTTCATCATTAAATATGCTGAAAACAACATCGTTCAATTAATGTAATAGTCTAATAATCAACACTATTAAAATAATATAAACGTATTAATTACTTACCCCTCCAGCTTCTCTACTTCATCCTCATCGCAGTTGAGTAATACATACACCTGAGCAGCCCTTAGCTCATCATCGTTCAGATATCTCTTCTTCATTTTACCCGACGGCTTTCCTGAAGCATTGAATACCTTCAGTATTGTATCATTACATTCATGATCTCCGTCGTCGTTTCTGGAAGCTCTCGTTCTATTAGTTGCAACATGAGGCTTGAAATACATCGAACAAAAGTTTGTAATCTCCTCGAGAACATAGGCTTCACAAATAGAACCCTCGACCCGTGCCTTATTTTTCACCTTTCTTTTTAGGTGATTCAAATGTCGCTCGAACGGGTACATCCATCGATATTCGACGGGTCCACCAACACGTGCCTCATAGGATAGATGAATCGGCAAATGCTCCATAGAGTCGAAGAATCCAGGAGGGAACACCCTCTCTAGCTTGCACAGTGTTACCGCAATGTCCTTCTCTTGCTTTTCTAGACGATCAACGAGCAATTTCTTAGAACAAAGGTCCCTGAAGAATATGCTAAGCTCCGTCAATGGATCCCAAACTGCCTGCGGTAAGAATTCCCGAAATGCAATCGGAATTAACCTCTCCATGAATACGTGACAATCGTGGCTCTTCATACCCGTCAATTTGTTTTCCTTCGGATCGACACATCTTCTCAGATTTGACACATATCCGTCTGGAAATTTTAGGCCCTGGATCCACCGACAAAGTCTCACTTTATCCTCCTTGTCCAGTGAGAAGATTGACTTCGGCAGGAACTGTTTTCCATTCTGCTCTATCAAATGCAACGCAGGGCGTTTGCATATTTCTGCTAAGTCCAACCTGGCCTTGGGATTGTCTTTTGTTTTTCCCTTTACGTCCATCACAGTATTAATTATGTTATCAAACACATTCTTCTCAATATGCATGACATCAAGATTATGTCTGATCAGATTGGTACTCTAATATGGCAGATCCCAGAATATGCTCCTCTTTGTCCAGTTATGATCTCTACCAAATCCATCGCACTTGTACCCAGTTGTAGGATCTTCGATAGCACTTAGAAAATCTCTAACCTTCTCCCATATCGCGGCTCCGCACCACCTTGGCGGTGGATCACCCTTTTCTACAACGCCGGCACGGAATGCATTCCTGTTCCTTCTGAACGGATGATCTTTTGGCAGAAATTGTCGATGACAATCAAAGAAGCACGGTTTTCCTCCGTGTTTCAAGCAAAAAGCCTTAGTACAGTCCATACAAATCGGACATGAGAGACGTCCATGAGTGCTCCATCCAGATAACATTCCATATGCCGGAAAGTCGTTGATGGTCCACATAAGGGTTGCCTTCATCTGAAAATTCTGCTTCCTGGAAACATCGTACGTGTTAGCGCCTACTTCCCATAACTGATTCAACTCATCTATCAAAGGCTGTAAGTACACATCAATGTTCCTCTTGGGATTGTTCGGACCAAAAATTATAACGGTTAGAAACATGTACTCGGTCTTCATGCACATCCAAGGCGGTAGGTTATACGGAGTGACAATCACAGGCCAGCACGAATACTGGGATCCCGAAAGACCAAAAGGAGTAAAACCGTCAGAACATAGCCCCAACCTGACATTACGTGGATCTGAAGCAAAATCAGGATATACTCGATCAAAGTGCTTCCACGCTTCTCTATCGGATGGGTGATCCAACACTCCTTCAATCTGTTCTCGCATGTGCCAACTCATATTTTCGGCCGTCTCTTTCACCATAAATAATCTTTGCAACCGCGGCGTTAAAGGCAGGTAGTGCATTGAATCGGTCGGTCTTCTTGCACCGGTAGACCTTCCTGTACTAGTTGGCTTATAGCGATCAGCACCACAAAATCTGCACACATCTGCGTCCTTGTCGTCTTTGTAGTACAGCATGCACCCATTGCGACAAGAATCGATTTTCTCGTATCCCATCCAGAGCGATCTCACCATCCTCTTAGGCCGGTAGAAGTCTTTAGGTAACTTAGCACCCGCCGGCAAGATCTCTATAATCAACTCCAGCACTCGGTTGTAGCATTCTTGCGACATGTTAAAATCTGACTTAATGCTCAAAAGTCTTGTAACCACCTCCAACGGTGAATGATCCTCACAACCAGGATACAATGGAGTCCTTGTATTCTCCAGCAACTCCATGAACTTTGCAGCGTCGACATTCGGTGCCTCCTCAGCTGCATCAGGAACAAAACTGGGCCCAGCAGCGTCGAAAATCATGTTCATGCACCCGTCGTCGTATGCATGATTATCTGAAACAAAATTAGGTCCCGCATGCATATACGGCTCAACATAAGGCTCCGGCTCTGATGCTAACGACACAAGTTCTCCGTGTGCGGTCCACTGATAGTAATTAGGCGTGAAACCCCTCGAGTACAAATGATATGTCACTTCCACTTCTGGATAATATTTCACGTTATGACATTTCACACACGGACACTTAATTTTGGTGCCGTCCATGTACTGAGGGAACGCCTTAGCAAACTGCAGGAACTGCTCTACTCCCGCTATGTATTCATCCTGCACACCACACATATCTTCAGGACGACGATTGTACATCCATGAACGATTCCGCAAGTAGTAATTCAGCTCCATTTGGAAATAATTCTGCAAAGATGAACACACCAATTAACAATGTTTGCTAACGTCTAAGTGTTTGCTAAGTGTTTCCTATTTTCCCGGTAACGATTTCACGGGAGGAGTACGAGATGTTTCCTATTTTTCCGGTAATTCATGGCTTCTGTGAAATAACCACATCTTGGCTATTTGTTAAATAGATCGACCCTGAGCTCCCATGTTCAGTCGTGCCTTCAACATCATGTTCAAATGAAGGTGACAAGCAGCTGACTATAGAAAAATATGTCGTATTGAGCTTCATAAAGAAATGCAAGATTACTACATAGGAGCTTGTAATCTTGCATTTCTTTATGAAGCTTAAGACGGCATATTTTTTCATAGTCAGCTGCTTGTCACCTTCATTTGAACATGATGTTGAAGGCACGACTAAACATGGGAGCTCAGGGTCGATCTATTTAACAAATAGCCAAGATGTGGTTATTTCAAACGATAGGAGTCGCTATATTCCTTAGAATAGACTTGGAATATTCTCTAGAATATTCTTAGAATATGCCTTGTAGCCAAGTGCTAATTAGATCTAGATCTAATTACTCCTATAATTACCTCTCCTGCCCCCATTAGTGCTAATCACTACAAGTGGAGGGCCATGGGGGTGCTACTGCTGATGTAAACTGCTGCTACAACAGCTGTTCTTGCTGCTGCTGTTGCTGGAATGGGGGCAGCAGCTCCCCTTCTACTCCCCATCCATCTATCCACCTATCCATCCAACTATCTATCTAATATATATCTACACATACCAATAGCTAACTAGTATCCTATTTCTAACCCCAACTTGGTATCCCAAACCAAGGCTCTAACACTCTAGGATACTAACAACTACATATCTAACTAGGATATGGCCTAAGATGCTAACCTATATCTAACACATTTAACCTCACACTCATCCACACAACTCACTTACACACTCACTCACATATATCACCCATGATACCACACTCATAAGCTCTCACCTAGGCTTACATATAGGCTAACACACACACACACATATAGGCATATATAGGACACATATAAATAGGATTATAGGTCCACTAATCCTTCCTATCATCCTTACATCCATTCCATTTATCAATTCCCACACTATCACCACACTACAATATAACCACAACACTACAACATGAATATTATACCAAGAGACACACACACATATATATCTATATATAACCACATATATATAACATGTAGGTATATATATATAGGTGACATGTGTGTGTGTGTCTGTGTGTGTCTGTGTGTGTGTGTCTGTGTGTGTGTGTCCGTGTGTGTGTGTCCAACTAAAGGCTAATAAGTAGGCTAACTAATGGCTAAAAGATAGGCTAAAAGGATGGGCTAATAAGTAGGCTAACTAATGTCAAGTGGGGGGCACACTGCTGCAAATTTCAGCAGCATATAGCTGCTATCCCCCCCCCCAAAACTGCTGAAAACAGCAGCCCAGGCTGCTGGTTGCTGTCCAAAACCCCCTCCCCATAAGCACACTTCTATCCTCCTTCAATCTCCATCATTTCCTCATCCTTTCATTGATTTCCATCCTACTTCCCACACAACAACAACAACAACAACAAGAACAACAACTACACAACAATCAAAACCTCTCAACATTCCCACAACCATAACCCCAAATAAATATACAACCACACACAAATATATATATAAATATATATATACATGTAAAGAGATACAACATATAAATAACACATGAATAATAATATGAAAAAGAGCACAAGAAGAATATGATAAAATCTGTGTCAGTGTGTGTGTGTGTCAGTGTGTGTGTGTGTGTCTGTGTGTGTGTGTGTGTGTGTGTGTCCGTGTGTGTGTGTTTCTGTGTGTGTGTGTCCGTGTGTGTGTGTCCGTGTGTGTGTGTGAGAGGAGGAGGAGGAGGAGGAGGAGGGAGAGGAGTTAGGGTTAGGGTTAGGGTTTACCTTAGGAAGAGGGAGGAGGAGGAGGAGCTAGGGAGAGGAGGAGGATCTCGGATTGGGGGAGGAGGAGCTCGTCGGAGCGGAAGGGAGTCGCCGGGGGCGGGGGGAGAGAGTCGCCGGGGGGGAGAGTCGCGGGGGGGGGGGGGGGGAGAGAGAGTCGCCGGGGGGGGGAGAGTCGCGGGGGGGGGGGGAGGGATTCTGAAAATTTTGGAAATTTTCGAGTGAGGGGGAAAAGGAAACAGCGTGCCCTAAGTAAAACATTTAGCGACGTCAACTAAAGACGTCGCTAAACGTCGCAAAATTTTATTATATGGCGACATATATTAATACTCTGCCGCTGAACGTCGCTGTTCTGCGACGTAATTTATGTAATGTCGCTGAACGTCGCTAGTTAGCGACGATTTGCGACGTCACATGACGGGAGTCGCTATATTACATATATAGCGACGTTATTTTCTTACGTCGCTAAAACACGTCGCTAATATAGCATATTTTAGTAGTGGGTAGACTCCTAGCTAATTTGACCGTTCTGGACACGTTGGTGATATTTATTTTATCATCCGACAACATCTGTAGATTTTGCTTATGTATCATCCTTAATTTGTAATTAATTATTTTTCCAGAAATTGTTACTTTCTATTTTTGAATTTTTATATATATTTTAATTGCTGTAAAAATCTGGCAAAAATTGTATTTAAATACTATGTTAATTTAGCTAATTATTATAATTTTACCAGCATTTAATAAGTAATTTTGGTACTTTATAAAAATAGGAAAACAGAACTCATTTTCAGGATACATGTGTTTGCTGATTTTTAATAAATATTTATGAGGGTTTATAAATTCCAAAAAAATTAGTATAAATTTCTATAATTAACAAGGATCATTTGATACTTTACTTTATATATAATTGAGCATTTTGTCTATCTCAAAAATTGTTGGAACACAGTGTACAGTCTGATTTATTTATTGGATAATTACGACTTTCAATATTTTGTGTTGTTTTGAGTTATAGACGTATTGGACCTCACCCCGCACTAGTGTAAAGACCCTAGAAAATTATTTTGGATATAGTGTCACCCCACATTGGACTTTTATGCTAGGTCCCCACTTGGCTAGTATCCAGTTAGGAGTCGTGTCACACCACTAGTGTAAAATCTTGAACATAACTTAGATGCTGAGTTTGTATATCATTATTGACAGGACTCTGGACATCTATATTTTCGTACTAGTATTCTTGATTTGCTCGAGGCAAGTACATCTACAAACTCATTTACTGTCTTTTAATGCTAGAACATGTATTAACCTTGTTAAAATACTGATCCATGAGGTAGCAAGTTATATCTTCTCCTGTTTTACTACTATCAGTACCTACCGTGCTTTATACCGATCTCAGTAGCTCTTACATGTTAGAACCTGGGTTATGGCAAAACTGATAGTTGAGTACGTGATCATGCCCCCACGCTGCAACCTTGAGCCGTGTAAGGACGACATTATGCATGTAGACCTTGCCATAGGCCAATATCCCGCGGCACTTGTACGTGTGTACATTTAGGCATGTACGGAAGTACATATTGTTCTTACCGATGCCACAGCACCTACAGCACCTATTGACCGATCACGTACCTGCTCCAGTTTTAAACATTAGATATACATGTGTCACCTTGACAAATATATTTTACCGTGATTCCAGTCATACCATGATTCCATATATGCCATGTTCCCTATGTTACTATGATACTATGATCCCAGTTGTACCATGAGGCCATGTTTGCAGTATTTCCTGTTTTATAGACTTATCACACCATGTTTTTTGTTGTACATCTCTTTCATTATATATTCAGTACTTTAGTTGTAGAGGTTGTACTTGCTCCCGTCCTGACAGGATAACGTTGTAGGTTCACTTTCCGAGGAGGAAATGCTATGTGATACATATTATGGCACTGATTTTGAGTACCTGGCCTTAGCTCCAGAAGAGGCCCCAGTAGGGAACCTTGCTTAGATATTTTTCATGTGTTTTGAGACTTAGACTTTGTTTTGAACTTATATTTGGATACTGGACTTTGTCTCTAGTTAGATACTTTGGAAGTGTATTTTTAAGTCTGTGCTTGTTTACTTTCGCTTATAGATGCTGTGTTGTGATGAGCCTTTTAAATGTGATTTTAGAACTGTTAGCAGCTTAGATACTTTATTGTCTATTCTTAGAACAGCTTACTACGCTTTAACAAGCGTAGGCTGGACATGGCTCGGCCCGACCCAACAATTTGGGTAACGGGTCGTGACACATCCTTCCGGTGATTGTTAATGTCTTCTAATCCCCTAAAATAGAAAATATAATTTGGAGCTAACCTAAAGGGTCCTCTTGTGATAGATAAATAAATAAATAAAAATAATTATATCACCCTGCACCCCTATAACACTTAGTCCTAACTAGAGTCCAATGACTATAACTCATGGGCCACATAATCTGACAATGTTATTCACACAATCATTATGAACTAAAACTAAAAAAAACCAACCAAGGCAGGCCATGACTTAAGCCTTATTAACTATCCTAACTTCAACTTATCTGGCCCAAATCTGACAATGAAAACTCAACAATTCCTTTTGTTCATTTAAGGCCCAACCACATCCAGCATTCCATAACTAATAAATTGAACCAATCAGTCCAAATCCACCTATCAATTTAACACACCGAATAATACTTGATTCTTTTCTGGCCCAAACTCTAATCTAATTCAAATGAGAATCCATTCCTTGCTTCAATTGCCTATTGTCCAACTCATAATGAATCCAATACCAAACTTAACTCATTCAAAGTAACCTAATCTTCTCAACGGTCATGCCAGCACCTAAATTCACATTAATTTCTCTTCACTTAACCTATCATCAGTCCAATAGACAAACAAACCTACTGCAATTATAACCTAGGCCAACGGTCAACATTAAAAAATAATCACTCTTCCTGCCACCTGAACAAGAACACCTACATCAGCTATGTCCTGATTAACCTAGTGTACACAAGTAGTGTTAAAACCTTGTATAAATCACTCGTGTCCAACCCATATTGGTGTCGGCTAGGCAAGAACATATGAATTTGATGAATAGATATACCTGAAACAGATAACAATGTCGTAAAAATCGGACGCACTGTTATGTTATCAAGGAAAAACTTCTTGAAGCCTTCTATCGAACAGTTAATATGCATCAAATAAGAACGAAAACGTATGAGTTTTCTAAGAAGTTTCTGATTAAAAACTCAAAGAATTGAGAAAAGAAAATATCAAGAAGATCACCAAGTCTGATTAGTCTAATCGCACAGATTTGACAACACTTAGATCGATAAATTGCAGTCCAAAAACTCAATATGTCTCGCCCGATCAATAGATCGATTGGCATCCCCTCGAATCAAAAGAGGTAGAATGGAAGAATGAATACAAGTAAACTTACTTCAATTCATCCATTGCAAGTACATAATGGGATCGGAGAACACTTCACCTGTCCCTTGCCGATCTTCGTTGTGTCACCAAGGAAAATTGTCGAAGGTCGATCACTCCATGATGTTGTCACGCCCCAGAACCAGAATACTGGAGAGCGGGGGACCGACACAGCCAGCTACGTATATAGAAGTGTAATCTACCTCGATATACGGTCACGGCTGTCTAGATTCATGAGGGTTTATTTACAAGCCATCAGTCTCTTATAGTCAAGAACAAGCCTAGTGTCTCAATCTCAAGCAAGCAAGTAAATGTAACAAGATGGTAGATCATCATACATACAAAGTAAGGCATCCTAAATATTACATATTCAGATGATCATGAAGCTAGTCATACAAAATACGAAGACTAGTAAGAGTTTAAGTCATGCATGATCAACCCTAGGATTTGTCAATCATGTTACAGCCCTTAGGCAGACAGGAATGTAAATTCAACACGAGCTAACACTTGCTCGACGGCTAAACACCTCAAAAGAATAATTTACAATGGAGTGGGAGAGCAAAATAAAATCCACTCGTTGCCAGGGTTACGTCTATTGTTCACCATCTGGCTGGAAGGTTGGGAGATCCTCGGAAGCTACTCCAAAATCTGGCCTTACAAAACCAGCTGGGTCAGACCCTAGAAAGAGCAATTGCCACAAGGAAGGCTTCACTTTAGAACTAAAACCAGCATATTAGCACATAAAGACATAAATGATAACGAAAGACATGAGTTAAGGAAATCATGATGATAAACGATAAGATAACTAAGGAACTATTTCGGTAACCAAGTTACAATTCGTAAACCAAACAAGGACCGGGGTTGTAACCCTTCACCTGAACAGAGCTTAGTCTCCACTCATTTATCGACAAGAGTAAAGCATAACAGTAACGTGCTAAAGTAATCTTGAACTGGCACTGTCTAGACAAGACTAGACTAGACTAGACTCCATCCATCAATCACGACCAAGCAACAAGTACGACTTGATACTTTTAACTAGGGTTATCATAAGCCTAATTACTAACAAGATACAATGAGATGTTCCAACAGCCACAAGCCCTGCAGACTTATTCCAGGTTATCCAGTTGTAAGTTGAGAGAGTTGGATTAGGTGACTTGGGGGTGCAACACATGACCGTGTGCTGGAAATGTGCTCTACTCGACGACAATCAACAAGTCCAAGTAAAGCACCCAGATAACAAAACTGCCTGTAGCTAGGAAATCACTTTATGAACTACTTGATCAATCTAGTTATTACCCTAGTTAGATTCAGTATGAATCCCTGACCGTGGTAATCAGGAATCCATATCCTAGGCATGATACAAGATGAGACATGTAGCTTGTACAGGCACAACCAAGAGAATTATCCACGGTGTCAAGATAAGAGTTACTTAGCAAGTACAGGTAGCTGTCGCAATAGCGTTCAAGATTATCATGTCATGTCAGGTTACTTATCATGTCAAGAGTGCGTCACAACGGACTACTATCAAGAATTTTATATCAAGGTTGCTTGTCAAGAGTGCGCCACGATGGGCCACTATCGTGTTCTATTCCTACATTATCATGAATGAGAGAAACTTGCATAAAATAGCTAGTAATATATTCTTGAAGCCAAGAAAAAGATCTACAACTTTTATGTTGAAAGTTGGAAGAAATTCTGGCCACAATTCAGCCAAATATGACATAAAACAGCCAAAATAGGTACTATGCGACCAGGCACTATGTATCTATACGGACTGACACTATACGGCCAGGAACTATGCAACTATGCGGACTGGCACTATGCGGCCAGATACTATGCATCTATGCGGACTGGCACTATACGGCCAGGCACTATGTAGCTATACGAACTGGCACTATGCGGCTAGATACTATGCAGCTATGCGGACTGGCACTATACGACCAGACACTATACATCTATACGGACTGGCACTATGCGGCCAGGTACTATGCAGCTATACGGACTGGCACTATGCGGCCAGGAACTATGCAGCTATGCAGACTGGCACTATACGGCCAGGTACTATGCATCTATATGGCCAGGCACTATACATCTATACGGACTGGCACTATAAGGCCAGACACTATGCATCTATGCGGACTGGCTCTATGCGGCCAGGCACTATGCAGCTATGCGGACTGGCACTATGCGGCCAGGTACTATGCATCTATGCGGACTGTCACTATACATCATCCCTACCAGAACCAGGACAGATGAACATAGAAGATGTCCAAAACTTGCTTTGGCCATAACTTCCTCAAAATAAGTCAAAATCTAACTTTTCAAAGGTCAAAATTATGTAGAATCAAATTCTCTACCACATGAAACACTTAGTTTTCAAAAATAAGTAAGTTTGATAGATCAAAACCCAATAAAACCAAAAATGACACAAACTTAGATCTACAAGAAAATATCCACCAAATTAAAAAATGCCAAGTTCAAAAGTGTCATAGAATCATGTAAGAAAGACAATAGAACAAATAGAATTAGGTTTCTCCATGAAGCAACTTGTACTTACCTAGGGTTTCTTGGTAGGTGTAGAGAGTTATAAGGAAGAAGAAGAAGTAATAAAGAGTAAAGGAAGAGAGAGAAAGTAGTTGGGGGTTTATAAAGAGAGGAGATGGTTTAACATGTGGAACCAACCATCAAAATAGACCAAACCAAGCCATCCAAAGCAAGTCAGGTTGGACCAAACCAACCCAAGGTCAACCCTAGTCAAGATACATCAAGGCAAGCCATAAAGAAATACGAAAATACAGTAAATAATATACGGGTCAAAATCCATACATGTACACTAGAAATATGTATAACGGAAAACGGGAGTGACAACTCTACCCACCTTAAAAGAATTTCGCCCTCGAAATTTAATCAAGAGGCTAGAGATGTCGGAGCAGGCTATATTAATCATAAGCAAGCTATGACTAGCAGTCAATCAAGCAATCATTCAAGCGAGTAAGGAATTAAGAGCATAAGGCATAAGGAAGATATTATACCTTATGAGTCAAACAAGTGTGGATATTGTGAGCGGATATCATCCTTACGCTCCTACGTTGACTCCCCAAAGAGTGGTGATCCCAAGCAACACAGACTAAACTAATAGTCTTGTTATTGAGTACCTTCTCTATTCGGTCCAATATGGATATGAGCCTTTTCTCATACGAAAGGTTGGTACCAACAATCAATTCTGAATGATCAAGGGTATGGCTCAGATCCGGGATATACCGTCACAATTGGGATACATGGAATACGTCATGTACCTCACGTAACGACGGCGGAGAGCGAGACGATAGGACACATCACCTACTCGCTCAAGAATGTCAAATGGCACTATATACCTAGGACTACGCTTTTCCCGTACACCGAATCGAATGACGCCACGGGTAGGCGAGATCCTAAGGAATACATGGTCGCCGATAGAAAACTCAAGAGGATGCCGATGAGAATCGGCCCAATGGCGCTGACGATCTTGCACAACTCGAAGATGACCTCTGACTTGTCTGACCACCTCGATAGTCTGCGTAACCATCTCTGGACCAAGCATCTGTCTCTCATTGACATTATCCCATGCTAACGGGGATCTGCACTTTCTGCCGTACAAGGCCTCAAAGGGTGCCATCTGGATGCTGGCCTAGAAACTATTATTATAGGAGAACTCTACTAGATGCAGGTGATCTTCCTATGAACCACCGTCAAGCGTACAAGATTGCATCATATCTTTAAGAGTCTGGATCATGCGCTCTGACTGACCATCTGTCTACGGATGATAAGCTGAATTGAACTTGAGACGAGTCCCTAAACTCTCTTGAAGACTCCGCCAAAAGTGCGATGTAAATCTTGAATCTCTATCTGATATGATACTAACTGGCACTCCATGTAATCTGACAATCTGCCTGAGGAACATCTCTGCCAGCTGATCCATCGACTGACCAATTCTGAAGGAAAAAAAATGAGCTACCTTCGTGAGACGATCAACGATAACCCGTATAGCATCCCTGCCAGCCGGAGATTTAGGTAACCTAGTTACAAAGTCCATAGTTATATGCTCCCACTTCTTTTCTGGGATCGGTAACGGTTGAAAAAGTCCAGCTGGTCTCTGATGTTCAGCTTTAAATTGTTGGAAACTAAACATTGGAAGACAAACCGGGCTATCTTCCTCTTCATGCCATTCCACCAGAAATACTGATGGATGTCTCGGTACATCTTCGTGCCACCGGGATGAATTGAATACTGATGACTATGAGCCTCTGCCATGATCTCATGTCTGATATCACCACTGGGTACACAAAGATGCCTTCCATGACGGAGTGTACAATCTTCGTGAATGCATAACTCGGGTCTTCGTCTTGCTACACATTCTCCTCTAAGTCGCTGAAGCTTAGAATTTGCTGATTGTGCCATCTTGATCCGCTCAACTATGCTGGACTGAACTTGCATACTCGCCATCAATGCCACATTGGTAGGGAGAACTATCTCTATTCCCATCTTCTGAAGGTCTGCTAATAACTCTAGTTGTGTTATTAGGAAATAAACTCCAGCTCTTCTGCTCAATGCATTTGCTACTACGTTGGCCTTCCTAGGATGATACCGTAGTTTGATGTCATAATCCACCAAAAGCTCTAGCCATCTCCTCTGACGCATGTTAAGATCCTTCTGAGTAAACACATACTTAAGACTCTTGTGGTCGGTGAAAATCTCCACCCGATCTCCATACATGTAATGTCTCCATAGCTTAAGTGCGAAAACTACTGCTGCTAACTCCAAGTCGTGGGTTGGATAATTCCTCCTATGATCACCTTACCATGCTGCATCAAGACACATCCTAATCCCTTGTCGGAAGCATCACAATAGACTGAAAATCATACAGTCCCATTTAGAAGCGTGAGAATGGGTGCCGTCATCAAGCCTCCTTTCAACTTCTTAAATGAACACTGACACTCTGCTGTCCAAGAAAACTGCACATCCTTGCGGGTCAACTGAGTCAAGGGCGCTGAAATCCGATCGAAGTTTGATACAAATTGCCGATAATAGCCAGCCAATCCTAGGAAACTGCAAACCTCTACGACGGTACTGGATACTGGCCATGTCTCTATAGCCACTTTCTTCTGGGGGTCTACTTCCACTCTACCTCTGGTGATGATGTGACCTGTCACTACCACATTTTAGCTTGAAGATATTTTGGTCATTGTGAATTTTTTTGAATTTATTTCTAATTTATTGAATTGGTGATTGTTATTTTTGACTTTGACTAGTTGAGACTTTGTAGACTAACCTAGATATTGACCCTAGCTATGGTGACTTGGTTAGCATGGTGGGACCCTAGTTTAACTTAAGTCAACCCTATTTTAGTCATTTAGAATCTAGTTTGAATAGGAGAAATAAAGACTAGGTTCATGGCTTATGACTTAGGAATTTATTTCCATGACTAATGAAACTTGGCCCAAGGCCCATGCCATGAAACCCTAACCCTAACTTAGCCATAGTGGCCGGCCAACATTGGTTCCCCCTATAAAACCTTTCATTCACTTGTTCTTTCCTCTTTTGTGTTGAATCAACTTTTAGAAGGGAAAGGTAATTCCCATCTTCCCTAATTCATAATAAATCCATTCTAATTCCTTTTTGATCCAAATCTTTTGCAATAGAGTCTAATCATCCTCTATTTGATGTTCATGGAGAGTAATTTCAGTTTGGGAGCAATTTGGAGAGTTTGACTAGCAACGGGAATCAATCGATTTGGGGCTTTTCTTGCCATTTGACACCCTATAGGTAAACCCTTCAAATTACATTTAAATTCTGTTTTTTTTTACATCCTAGCCTAGATCTAGGTGTTCCCTAGCTGTAGTATAAGTTTCGTGTCAATTGGATTTGATTTCGTGTCCGTATCGGACACGTATCCTAACCTAGGACTAGGTGTTCGATGAAATAACACACCCAATATTTTGTACTATTTTTGGAATTGTTTTTAAATGGATTTGTAGATCTAGGGGTCATCTGTGATTTTATGTCATTTGTGGAGGATTGCAGTATCGTGTCGTGTCAGTATGTGGACACGAACACGCTGTTGCAGCCGCGAACACACTGTCCTGCTGCTCGGGTAGGATTTCTGATTTGACACAGCGAATTGACATGCGCCACTTGGCGAGGACCGAGGGGCAGTGACTGACACGAGCCCCCTTGAGTCTCGAGTCGCGTTATTTCGAGTCGAACACGCAATCGCGCACGCACTGGTTTTAGCCTCACCGTGCATATGCAGATTTTGGCTCTGACACGCGACTCAAACAAGGACACTGTGACACCTAGACACATATCGGGCTGACACGAACCTAGCCCTATGCTAGGAGAATACGTGTGCACGACCACGTGTCTCTACGTGGCCTGTGTCGTGTGTTAGACACGCGTGCACGAGGCTGTGCACTGAGTTAGTGTATTCGTGTGTGTTAATATTGATTGGACACGTCGTGTCCCACTTTGGGGACACGACACACACTGTGAGACATGTTCACAAGTAACCCTATGATTACCAACCCTTAATTTTGAGTATTGGTTTTATTTTAGATTTCGAATTGGATTTTCCCCAATTTACTGATACTAGTTCACTGATATCTAATTTTCTGAGAATTCGAATTTGGTTTTACTGATTTCTAAATGATTATTGTAATGTTAAATTCATCTTCATGTATCGAGGTTTTAATCTCATGTTAGGGTTCTCATGATTGGTGATTGGTTATAGATTTTGAATTGATTGGACTGTTAATTGAAATCCTGAACTGTTAACTGTTAAATCCTGAAACTCTTTATGCATTATACTAAATTTTCCTGAGAATTTACACATGGTTACACTTAAACCTGATTCTAATATTTGTACACACCTACCTACAAACTGATATGTGAATCACACACACACACACACATTTCTCTACTGGAATCCTAAAAACTGCTACCTATACACACATCACTCTATTGTGCACACACACATTTGAAACACACACATATACTGGCACTGTAAACTGAGAACAGTGGTACACTGTTTTCCTGTTATCCCATACACATACATACCCACACTCTACCAATCTGGAAACACATACCTGTCACTCACACACAGGACACACTCTAAAACCTGAGACACTGTAAATTGTACACTGTTTTCCTATGTCATATACACACACGCCCTAGCCTATGTCATGTACACATACACTCACCCATATTGACACAATACTATAGCCTATTGTATGCCACACACATATGTCACTCTACTTATATCTCTATATGTATATATGTATAATCTATTTTCTTGTGTAATATATATATATATTTGTATAAGTATGTTACTTATATTAATTTAGTATATATATAATGTGTGAAATATGTGTGATATAAACAATATATGGCCTGTAGCCGATGGTATATAGCCTATGTAGATTCCTATAATATAGCCTATGTGTATATGGCATGTATACATATGTGACTTGTGTGTTAATGGCTTGTAAGGCCTTGTGATAATGTGTGCTTGCTAGGATAGACTGGCTAGGCTTAGAGAGACTTGTTTAGGTTAGGCTTGACCTAGTTGACCTAGTTTGACTAGTGTAGTTGACTAGAGTTGACCAAAGGTTGACCTTAGCCTAGATTGACCCAAACATCATGTAGAATGTATTGTAGCAGTCTATTTTACTATTTTGGACATATTGTGACTTGTACTGTTCTATAGGAGCCAGACACCACTCCTCTGATGGTATATTCTCTTCAGATACTCAGGATATCAGACGAGTACATTCTCTGATCATTTTATATCTTATTTAGGATTATATTCATGCTTTAGATTACTTTACTTGATGTTGACACGTTGGTAACACGGATTGGTACTATATGGATCCCTTCATGAGATGTTATCCCTCTTGGGAGCATCAGAAACTCATGTCTCATGTGTTTCACTTATATTATGTATCTCATGCTTCTATTATCATGAATCTATCATGAATCTGCTTGTGATTTTTGTACTCTCATGAATCACAGAGCCTTCACGAATCTATTCATGAATCACTCTTTATGAGCCAGTAGCGTAGTCATGAATCTTAATGTAACTTGACTGGATCCTTGTTTATTGATTGGGGATGGGGGAGTAGAACTAAACATGTGAATATTCCAAAGTAGTGTAGTCATGAATCAACTCTTTAGTATAGCCATGAATCACATCCAGCTGTTCACATGTTTATCTTGTACTCTGAATCACTAGTCACTGATTAGTTCTCTATATATATTGTAGCTATTTACTTACAGTCTCTCTTTTATATCATGTTGTTCTTTCAGTTTTATGTATCTAATTCTCTAGCATGTTTATATTTCCTAACCTGTTATGATTTGTATGAGATGTATTATGCTCGCTTCTGTCCAGACTGGACCTGTTGAAAATATTACAGAGGATGAGGACGAGGCGCTCTGTACCATGTACTATAGGACTACCCTAGAGGATTGCTGTGACCTGGATCTCCAGCAGAATCCATTAGCAGTGGATGACACACCCTTAGTCTAGTGTAGTAATTTTCAGTTGTATTTATTTCTCTGGATATTGTATTGAGTTTGTATATTCTGGATTTGGTGTTATCTTAGACACTTAGAATTCTCTATCTATTTATATCTTGTGGATTCATTTCATATCTATCTATCTTATCATATTTCTACATTAGTTGTGATTGAGAATGTATTCTGTTATATCACCTCCATTCGGAGTGTATATAATGTACATGTACCTTATATTGTTAGATGTTGTGACCTAGGACAGCGTTCTACCGTCGACACTGCAGCGTAGGCTGGACATACCTACTTTTCGTGTCCTTACTCTAGGGTGCGGGTCGTGACACATTTTTAGTGGTGGCCCATGCAGGTCTAGTTTTATGTAGTGGTATTCGAACTAGAGTATCACTACAGCCTGCAGTAGGATTAGGATATTTTGAAAGTACTCAATCACACTAGGAAAACTCTTTATCAGATTCCGTTTATCTATATTTTGCTGCTTATTGTCTTCCTTTGAATATAAACTGTCCTCCTTTGATATTTTGACTCATTCTCAGAAATTATTTCTTGTTTGATCTGTCTCCAGGATGGTCGAGACGAGATCGCATCGCCCCGGACCGGAGGACGCTGCAGAGGGGTCTGCCACCTCTCAACCTGTACAGCCAGTTCCCGGTACCGCAGCACCAATTCAGCCCTCAGGAGTGGGCGTTTCAGCTGCTTTTGGAGGAGCACCTCCAGCAGTTAGGAGGCAGAGCCCAGTGATTCCGGAGATCCTTCCGTCGCAGTAGCCTCTACCTGCAAGGATGGTAGATGCTGCTCATCTATTCTCTTTCGTGGAGAGGATTCTGAAGTCTCATCAGTAGCAGTAGCGTCAGACTGCCGACTTTCCTTAGGGGATCGACGAGGCCCACCAGCTGGTCCGTACGACTGTGGAGATGGCGTTTGCTCAGGGGCTGCAATAGCCTCGCAGGAGGGAAAAGGATATCCAGGACTTTTAGAAGATGCATCTTAGAGATTTCTTGGGCACCGAAGGCATTCACTATACAGATGATTGGATTGAGCACATTAAGAAGATTTTTTGGCTGGCGGAGATACCAACCAGACTTCATATTGAGGCAACGGGCAGTCAGATGCAGGACTTAGCCCGTACCTGGTACCAGACAAATCCCTAAGTGGGAGTAGAGGGTCAAACATGGGAGCAGTTCAAAGAGCTGTTCAAGGAACAATTCTTCCCAGATGTGGCACTAGGAGGCATTGAGGTGCAGTTCGAGAGTCTGGTTTCGGGGAACCAGACAGTTGCAGAATACGCCGAAGAGTTTTGCCGGTTGGCCAGGTTTATTGATGATATGACGGAGAAGACGAAGGCCAGGAAGTTCCATCGAGGGCTGATCAGGGAGGTTCGGTCACTGACTAAGAGTGACCGGAATGCTTCCTTCGCAGAGATCTTTACAGGAGCCATGGCAGCGGAGGACGACCTGGAGTTGAAATTGAAGAGAGGTCGGGATTTCTAGGATGCCAGCAGCAATGGGGGCCAGGCCAAAAGGCCTCATTTTCAGCACCAGCAGCCGTAGAGGCAGGTACATCAGCAGCAGTTCTAGCCGTAGTAGTTTCAGCAGCAGGGCCGTGCACCTTTCTAGCAGGTGCAGCATCAGCAGTCGAGGGTGCAGCAGCAGGCATCGAGACAGCAGACCACCAGTTGTGCTTACTGTAAGAAGTCGGGGCACGGGTGGAGTGAGTGCAGGAAGAGATTGGGCAGGTACCTACTATGTAGAGTAGCTGATCATCATCTAAAGGAGTACACTCAGTTCACAGGCAGAGCAGTACAGAAAGCAGGAGCCAAGGCTCCGGCAGGGCAGCAGAAGGGACCACTGCAGACTCAGTAGCAGAGGTTCATCCAGCATCAACAGCAGGCTCGGGGAGGTCAGCAGGGGCGAGCTTTCGCCATGGCGGCCGAGGATGCAGAGGCCATTGGAGAGTTGATTGCAGGTTCGGTTCTTCTCGACTTTATTCTAGCTTTTGCTCTATTTGATTCTGGGGCTTCCCACAGTTTTATGTCGGTATCATTTGCTATTAGAAACTGCCTTGTATCTGAACCATTGCCTAGGACCTGCAAGATCTCAACCGGGGGTGGTGTTATCCTCGTGAGTGATGTTTGTAGAGGGCATAGTATTATTTTGGGAGGCCGAGAGTTAGAGATGAGTCTGCTCGTAATGCCACTACCGAACTACGATATCGTATTAGGTATGGATTGGTTGAACAGGCATCACGCCAGCATAGATTGCCGAGGGGGTAGAGTTCTGTTTGGAGCGCCAGAAGAGGCAGAGTTCGAGTACACCCGACGACAGACGGAGCAGAGCAGCGGACATTTCTGTAGGATTTCAGTTGAGGAGCAGGCGGATCCACATCCTTTGATTGCAGAGTTCATGGACGTCTTTTCGGAGGAGTTGCCAGGACTTCCACCAGACAGGGATATTGAGTTCTCGATAGACTTGGTTTCCGGTGCGGAACCGATTTCTCAGCATGTCTATCGAGTGAATAACAGAGAGTTGGTAGAATTGAAGAAGCAGGTGGATGAGCTGCAGGACATGGGGCTTCATCCGATCGAGTTCTTCACCTTGGGGTGCACCGGTACTCTTTGTACCCAAGAAGGATGGGTCGGTACGAATGTGTATCGACTACAGGGCACTCAACAACCTGACGATCAAGAATAGATACCCACTGCCGCGGATTGATGATCTCTTTGATCAGTTGAGCGGAGCTCAGGTTTTTTCGAAGATTGATCTGAGGTCAGGTTATCATCAGGCAAAGGTGAAGAGGGAGGATATTTCGAAGACCGCATTCAGGACGCGGTATCGGCAGATTGAGTTCTTGGTGATGCCGTTTGGGCTGACCAACGCCCCGACAGTATTTATGAGCTTGATGAACAAGGTGTTCCACCAGTACTTGGACAAGTTCGTGGTGGTGTTCATCGATGATATCCTGGTGTATTCGAAGACTGAGAAGGAGCATGAGGGGCACTTGAGAGTGGTTCTGGAGACACTCAGGAGGGAGAGGCTGTATGGCAAGCTCTAGAAGTACAAGTTCTTTCTGGACAGAGTTGACTTCTTGGGTCATGTGGTGACTGGAGATGGGATCTCAGTGGACCCGAACAAGATCACGACAGTCGAGGCTTGGTTGGCACCGAGTTCAGTAGCAGAGATCATGAGCTTCTTGGGGCTGGCAGGCTATTACAAGAGGTTCGTGCAGGATTTCTCCCGGATTGTAGAGCCGTTGACTAGGCTAACCCAGAAGGATGTAGAGTTTGTTTGGTCAGAGGAGTGTCAGGTTACTTTTGATGAGTTGAAGAAGCGGCTGACAACAGCTCCGATTCTGACATTGCCATCAGGATCGGGAGGGTTCACTATCTACAGTGACGCTTCAGGGAAGGGTTTGGATTGTGTCTTGCAGCAGCATGGGAAGGTGATTGCCTATGCTTCCAAGCAGTTACGTCCCCATGAGAAGAACTACCTTACCCATGACTTGGAGTTGGCAGCAGTGATATTAGCTTTGAAGTTGTGAAAATACTACTTATATGGAGAGAGGGTAGAGATCTTCACAGATCATAAGAGCTTGAAGTATGTGTTTACACAGAAGGAGCTCAACATGAGGCAGAGCAGGTGGTTAGAGCTGATTAAGGACTTCGACATTTCACTACAGTATTACCCAGGGAAGGCCAACGTGGTTGTCGATGCCTTGAGTAGGTATCCGACAGCCATGTATTTGACTATGGATCGTCACTTGCTAGCAGACTTGGAGAGCATGGGGATTGAGGTGATTGTGCCAGGAGTTCAGATGCAGATGTGGGGCCTTCAAATTCAGTCAGACTTGATGGAGAGGATCAAGTCGACGTAGTTCGAGGATGTTGCTCTGTGGTGTATCCGAGAGCAGGTTCGAGCAGGGCTAGTGGATGGTGAGCTTACTCTTGCAGAGGATGGCGCTTTGAGGTACGGTTCCAGGCTGTGTGTGCCTAGTGGAGAGCTCAGGGAGCAGGTCATGCAGGAGGCCCACCGATCTCAGTACTCTATATATCCTGGTGCCAACAAGATGTATAGGGATCTGAGAGAGCATGTCTGGTGGTATGGGATGAAGCGGGAGGCAGCTCGCTTCGTAGCCAGATGTTTGGTCTGTCAGCAGGTCAAGGCAGAGAGGCAGAGGCCAGAAGGTTTGTTGCAGCCATTGCCCATTCCAGAGTGGAAGTGGGAGCACATCACGATAGATTTTGTATCTGGATTGTCGCGTACACCAGAAGGGAAAGATGCAATTTGGGTCATCGTAGACAGGTTGACCAAATCGGCCCACTTTTTGCCATTTAAAGTGGGTACGTCTTCTGAGAGGCTTGCGGAGATGTACATGCGGCAGATTGTCAGGATTCATGGAGTTCCGATCAGCATTGTCTCGGATCAGGATAGTCGCTTTACTTCCCATTTCTGGCAGAGTCTGCAGACTAGTTTGGGCACTCAGCTCAAGTTTAGTTCTGCATACCACTCCCAGACGGACGGACAGTCAGAGAGGACTATTCAGAAGCTCGAGGACATGCTGCGGACGTGCGTCTTAGATTTTGGAGGATCCTGGAAGGATCACCTACACTTGGTGGAGTTTGCTTACAATAACAGTTATCAGGCCAGTATTGAGATGTCACCTTTCGAGGCTCTGTACGGGCGGAGATGTCGTACACCCTTATCTTGGGATGATGTTGGAGAGCGAGCTTTATTGGGACCTGAGATAGTTGTTGACACAGCCGAGAAGGTGAAGCTCATCCGGGACGGACTTCGCATGGCGCAGGACAGACATCGGCACTGGACCGATAGCCACCGGAGGCCTTTGGAGTTTGAGGTACATATTAGAGATAGGATTAGAAGTAGGTTATTTGTTTGTGTTTGTTGATCATGTTTGATTATTTAGTAACATGAGACCTTGTTTGTGTTTAGATCGGAGACATAATTTTTCTGTGGATATCTCCGACTCGTGGTACCATATGTTTTGGTGGAGGTGGGAAGCTTAGCCTGCACTTTATCGGACCTTTCGTGATCAGCGGGAGAGTCGGTGATATGGCATACAGGCTAGACTTGTCACCTGCACTAGTGGAAGTCCACAACGTATTTTACGTATCACAGTTGAGACGGTATGTGGCTGATCCTAGCCATGTACTTGACCATTTGAAGATTGAGCTGGGACCTACTCTCAGTTATCCTAAGCAGCCAGTGGAGATTCTGGATCGCCGAGAGAAGGTACTGAGAAACCAGGTGATACCTTTGGTTTGCGTCGCATGGAGGCATCATTCTCCAGGAGAGTCTACCTGGAAGCGGGAGGATGAGATGTGCGAGCGATACCCATATCTTTTTGGACCTTGAGGTATGATTGTCTATCCTTCTCATCAGTTTAGTTTCGTCTTTTTAATTTTGAGGACAAAATTCTTTTAAGAAGGGTAGATTTGTCATTACCACATTTTAGCTTGAGGGTATTTTGGTTATTGTGAATTTTTTTGAATTTATTTTTAATTTGTTGAATTGGTGATTGTTATTTTTGACTTTAACTAGTTGAGACTTTGTAGACTAACCTAGATATTGACCCTAGATATGGTGACTTGGTTAGCATGGTGGGACCCTATTCTAACTTAAGTCAACCCTATTTTAGTCATTTAGAATCTAGTTTGAATAGGAGAAATAAAGACTAGGTTCATGACTTATGACTTAGGAATTTATTTCCATGACTAATAAAACTTGGCCCAAGGCCCATGCCATGAAAACCTAACCCTAACCCTAACTTAGCCATAGTGGCCGGCCAACATTGGTTTCTCCCTATAAAACCTCTCATTCACTTGTTCTTGCCTCTTTGTGTTGAATCAACTTTTAGAAAGGAAAGATAATTCTCATCTTCCCTAATTCATAATAAATCCATTTTAATTCCTTTTTGATCCAAATCTTTTGCAATAGAGTCTAATCATCCTCTATTTGATGTTCATGGAGAGTAATTTCAGTTTGGGAGTAATTTGGAGAGTTTGATTAGCAACAGAAATCAATAGATTTGTGACTTTTCTTGCCATTTGACACCCTATAGATAAACCCTTCAAATTGCATTTAAATTCTATTTTCTTTGCATCCTAGCCTAGATATAGGTGTCCCCTAGCTATATTGTAAGTTTCGTGTCAATTGCATTTGATTTCGTGCCCGTATCGTACACGTATCCTAACCTAGGACTAGGTGTTCGATGAAATGCCACACCCAATGTTTTGTACTATTTTTGGAATTGTTTTTGAATGGATTTGTAGATCTAGGGGTCGTCTGTGATTTCGTGTCATTTGTGGAGGATTGCAGTGTCGTATCGTGTCAGTATGTGGACACGAACACGATGTTGCAGCCGCAAACACACTGTCCTGCTGCTCGGGTAGGATTTCTGATTGGACACAGCAAATTGACACACGCCACTTGGCGAGGACCGAGGGGCAGTGACTGACACGAGTTCCCTCAAGTTTCGAGTCGCATCGTGTCGAGTCGGACACGTAATCGTGCTCGCACTGGTTTTAGCCTCACTGTGCACACGCAGATTTTGGCTCTGACACGCAACTCAAACAAGGACACTGCGACACCTAGAGACATATCAGGCTGACACGAACCTAGCCCTATGCTAGGCGAACACGTGTGCACAACCACGTATCTCCACGTGGCCTGTGTCGTGTACCAGACACGCGTGCACGCGTGTACGAAGCTGTGCACTGAGTTAGTATACTTGTGTGTGTTAATGTTGATTGGACACGTTGTGTCCCACTTTGGGGACACGACACACACTGTGAGACATGTTCACATGTAACCCTATGATTACCAACCCTTAATTTCGAGTATTGGTTTTATTTTGGATTTCGAATTGGGTTTTCCCCAATTTACTGATACTAGTTTACTGATATCTAATTTTTTGAGAATTCAAATTTGGTTTTACTGATTTCTAAATGATTATTGCAATGTTAAATTCATCTTCATGTATCTAGGTTTTAGTCTCATGTTAGGGTTCTCATGATTGGTGATTGGTTATGGATTTTGAATTGATTGGATTGTTAATTGAAATCCTGAACTGTTAACTGTTAAATCCTGAAACTCTTTATGCATTATACTAAATTTTCCTGAGAATTTACACATGGTTACACTCAAACCTGATTCTAATATCTGTACACACCTACCTACAAGCTGATATGTGAATCACACACACACACATTTCTCTACTGGGATCCTGAAAACTGCTACCTATACACACATCACTCTATTGTGCACACACACATTTGAAACACACACATACAGTGGCACTGTAAACTTAGAACAGTGGTACACTATTTTCCTATTATCCCATACACATACACACCCACACTCTACCAATCTGGAAACACACCCAGGACACACTCTAAAACGTGAGATACTGTAAATTGTACACTGTTTTCCTATGTCATGTACACACACACCCTAGCCTATGTCATGTACACACACAGTCACCCATATTGACACAACACTATAGCCTATGTTGTATGCCACACACACATGTCACTCTACTTATATCTCTATATGTATATATGTATAATCTATATTCTTGTGTAATATATATATTTATATAAGTATGTTACTTATATTAATTTAGTATATATATAATGTGTGAAATATGTGTGATATAAACTATATATGGCTTGTAGCCTATGGCATATAGCCTATGTAGCTTCCTATAATATAAGCCTATGTGTATATGACATGTATACACTTGTGACTTGTGTGTTAATGGCTTGTAAGGCCTTGTGATGATGTGTGCTTGCTAGGATAGACTGGCTAGGCTTAGTGAGACTTGTTTGGGTTAGGCTTGACCTAGTTTGACTAGTGTAGTTGACTAGAGTTGACCAAAGGTTGACCTTAGCCTAGATTGACCCAAACATCATGTAGAATGCATTGTAGCAGTCTATTTTACTATTTTGGACATGTTGTGACTTGTACTGTTCTATAGGAGCCAGACACCACTCCTCAGACAGTATATTCTCTTCAGATACTCAGGATATCAGGCAAATATATTCTCTGATCATTTTATATCTTGTTTAGGATTATATTCCTGCTTTAGATTAATTTACTTGATGCTGACACGTTGGTAACACGGATTGGTACTATATGGATCCTTTCATGAGATGTTATCCCTCTCAGGAGCATTATATACTCATGTCTCGTGTGTTTCACTTACATCTTGTATCTCATGCTTCGACTATCATGAATCTATTATGAATCTGCTTGTGATTCCTGTACTCTCATGAATCACAGATCCTTCACGAATCTATTCATGAATCACTCTTTATGAGCCAGTAGCGTAGTCATGAATCTTAACGTAACTTGACTGGATCCTTATGTATTGATTGTGGATGGGGGAGTAGAACTAAACATGTGAATATTCCAAAGTAGTGTAGTCTTGAATCAACTCTTTAGTATAGCCATGAATCACATCCAGCTGTTCACATGTTTATCTTGTACTCTGAATCACTAGTCACTAATTAGTTCTCTATATATATTGTAGCAATTTACTTACAGTCTATCTTTTATATCATGTTGTTCTTTCAGTTTCATGTATCTTACTCTCCAGCATGTTTATATTTCCTAACCTGTTATGATTTACATGAGATGTATTGTGCTCGCTCCTGTCCTGACTGGACCTGTTGAAAATATTACAGAGGATGAGGACGAGACGCTCTGTACCACGTACTATGGGACTACCCTAGAGGATTGCTGTGACCTGGATCTCCAGCAGGATCCATTAGCAGTGGATGACACACCCTTAGTCTAGTGTAGTGATTTTTAGTTGTATTTATTTCTCTGGATATTGTATTGGGTTTGGATATTCTGGATTTGGTGTTATCTTAGACTCTTAGAATTCTCTATCTATTTGTATCTTGTGAATTCGTTTCATATCTATCTATCTTATCATATTTCTACCTTAGTTGTGATTGAGACTGTATTCTGTTATGTCACCTCCATTCAGAGTGTATATACTGTACAGGTACCTTATATTGTTAGATGTTGTGACCTAGGACAGCGTTCTACTGCCGACAGTACGACGTAGGCTGGACGTACCCACTTCTCGTGCCCCTACTCTAGGGTACGGGTCGTGACATGACCCAAGTACGATATGCGGTCATACCAAAACTCGTACTTACTGAACTTTGCGTACAACTGGTGCTTTCTGGGAATCTAAAGGACAACTCGGAGATGTTGCTCATGCTCCGCTTCACTCTTGCTATAGACCAAGATTTCGTCTATAAACACTATCACAAACTGATCCAAATAAGGCATAAATATACGATTTATGAGGTCATTAAATACGAATGGTGCATTGGTCACTCCAAATGGCATAACAAGAAACTCACAATGCCCATATCTTGATTTGAATGCTTTCTTCTGGATGTCTTGCTCTCTAACTCTGATGTGATGGTACCGTGATTGCAACTCAATCTTCGAGAATACTGCCGCTCCCCTGAGCTGATCAAATAAGTCATCTATCCTTGGTAGAGGATATCTATTCTTGATTGTTACAGAGTTCAAGGTACGATAATCAACACATAATCTTGATGTACCATCCTTTTTTTTACAAGAAGTATCGGGGCTCTCCAAGGTGATCTACTAGCACGAATGAATCCCTTGGTTCAGAGTTCTTCAATCATCTTGTACAAGATCTCTAACTCTGAAGATGCTATTCTGTAGAATCTCTCTGACACTGGTGCCATCCCTGGAAGCAAATCAATGGTGAACTCTATCTCTCTCTCTGGGGGCATGCCTGGAAGCTCTTCAGGAAATACATCGACTACTCTGGGAAACTGAACTGCTACTACCATCCGCAAGACTGGTGGAGAAGGTTCTATTTCGCCTCTGGAAAATGAAAACTCTGGTTCGCTTGGAATACCAAAAATAATCCTGCCAATATGGCAGTCTATTCTTGCATATTAATCCTTCAACCAATCCATTCCTAGGACCACATCATAGTCGGCCATCGAAAATTCTATCAATCTAGCGAGAAATTCTCTAGCGCTAACTACGATTCGACACGAGGAATAGACTCTATCTACTCCCACAAGACCATTACCAGTAAGTATATTGAGCCTTACTGATAGTGACTCGGGCTCCAGTCCTATCCGTGTTGTAAATCGTGCAGACATAAATGAATGCGATGCACCCGAATCAAATAATACTGATGCTTAAAAAGAGTTGACGAGAATGGTACCGGCCACTACCTCACCTGATGCCAATTCTTCTTCTACCGTCAGCGCCATAGCCTGACCTTGTCCTCTTGGTACTGGTCCCCTCTGCTGGTGACCTTTCTGTATATTGTGATTATGAGCTTGGGCATACTGCTGAGCCTGAGGCGGCAACGGCCTCGGAGGCTGGTACTGCTATTGCACTGGTGCTGGACCCCTAACCGATGGACTGTTTAGGTTTGATGACGAAGAAATGTCTCTATTCGGACATGATCCTATCTTGTGATTCGGTGCCCCACAAGCCAAGCACAATCCCTGTGCTCTGCGACACTCTGAAACTACATGTCCTGGCTTCCCACAATGAGTACCGCCCATTGCGAAAGACTGCTTCTACTTCTGTTGCTGAGGATATGCCGGCGTCGCGTGCTGAACCGACGAAACTGTGGTCGCCCTCCTAGGTGCTCCAATAGTCAAAGCCCTAGCTGCCGGGGCTGGTGCTGATGATTGGGACATCTGTCCATGGGACCTCTTCCGTCCTCCGCTTCTATCTACAACCCTCCGCTTCTATCCACCCCGATGAATCTGTCAGTTCAGATTTTTGAGAAAGATCTCAACAGCCATCTCTTTGACAGACTGGTCAAACTCTATGCGACCAAAGGGAGAGCTATGCTATGCGCCCACTGCATCACGAGAAGACGGTCCATACTTCTTTCAAAGTATTTTGAACTCGTTCAAGTATCAAAAACTTTGAAGGGGGTCTTATAGAAACATGAAAATTACAGCAGACTTGACAACCATGCGCCAAAGCCAGAGAAGTCAAATGCGCCCAAGCTAAAAAAGTCATATGCGCCCAAGTCACTAGAGAAGTCATATGCGCCCAAGTCACCAGTGAATTCATATGCGCCCAAGTCACCAGAGCGAGCTTTGCGTCCATGCGCCCACTCTAGGATCCTCCAGAAAGGGGTGCATAACCCTGTTTCAGACTATGCGCCCATGTCAGAACAGCCTCCGACTCGGTCAAACCCACGATCAATCGTACACCGAAGCATACGGCCATGTCATTCTTTACGAGCAGTCGTGCACCGAAGCATGCGGCCACGTCAACACCACGATCAACCCACGATCACGCAGTCTGCATGCGCCTACACCCTATGCGCCCAAAGCAGGACCTTGCGCCCACATGAAAACCAGTGTATTTTCTCATGTTGGTGCATAACATCATTCCAGCACAGAAACGACTATAAAAAGGGGCCTCATACTTCTTCAAAGCACAGAACGAAGAGCATTTTCAACAGCCAAATTGCTGTACTTCTTGCCAGTGAACCGAGAGTTAGCAATTTTCTTAGGTTTTCTCCCACTTTTTAAATCGGAGTGTCAACGGAGTAAAGAAGCAACTGCCGCTCGATCTCCATCGTCCCACTCCCCAGAATTCTTTTTGTACTCGGGGATCCTCAGTACAGGATCTCTCAGGCGTACTCGATTTGTGGTGCCTTGCGCCAATAAGAAAAGATAGCGTTTTTTATTCTTTTTTTTTGTCCACATAAGGAACTATTCCGGTAATCAAATCACAACCCGTAAACCAAACAAGGACCGGGGTTGTAACCCTTTACCTGAACAGAGCTTAGCCTCCACACATTTATCGACAAGAGTAAAGCATAACAGTAACGTGCTAAAGTAATCCTGAACTGGCACAGTCAAGACAAGACTAGATTAGACTCCATCCATCAATCACGGCCAAGCAATAAGTACGGCTTGATACTTTTAACTAACTAGGGTTATCACAAGCCTAATTACTAACAAGATGCAATGAGATGTTCCAACAGCCACATGTTCCAACTTCCTTAAAATAAGTCAAAATCTACTTTTTAAAGGTTAACATTGTGTAGAATCAAATTCTCTACCACATGGAACACTTAGTTTTCGAAAAGAAGTAAGTTTGATAGATCAAAATCCAAGAAAATAAAAAATAGCACAAACATAGATCTATAAGAAAATATCTACCAAATTGAAAAATGCCAAGTTCTAAAGTGTCATAGAATCATGTAAGAAAGACAATGGAACAAATAGAATTAGGTTCCTCCATGAAGCAAGTTGCACTTGCCTAGGGTTTCTTAGTAGGTGGAGAGAGTTATGAGGAAGAAGAACAAGTAATTAAGAGTAAAGGAAGAGAGAGAAAGTAGTTGAGGGTTTATAAAGAGAGGGGATGGTTCAATATGTGAAACCAACCATCAAAATAAACCAAACTAAGCCATCCAAAGCAAGTCAAGTTGGACCAAACCAACCCAAGGTCAACCCTAGTCAAGATACATCAAGGCAAGCCATAAAGAAATACGAAAATATAGTAAATAATATACGGGTCAAAATTCGTACATGTACACTGGAAATACGTATAACGAAAAACGAGAGTGACAGATGTACTCGACTATAAAGCCCGATCACCAGTAAGCCACCGGAGTTGTGGTCGCCATGGCCGCGAGCTTCGATCGACAAGGAGGAAGGGGAAGTGTCAGTGCGACAGTGGCCAATGGATAGGGCTTCGCCAAAAAAAATAAGATAAAGAAGAAAGAGAAGGAGGTACCTATATATAGGCATGGCGAGGCGGTTATGGCCATTACGGTCGGACAGCGAGGATTGTGTTGACACAAAGTCACAGTCAACCAAATATTGATAACATTGACTAAATAATATTTGTAATAGTTCAATACGACACACGACGTCTACATTAAGCTCAAGTCAGACGACAACTCAGTCTCAGCTTCTCAGTTATATTTGAGTCTGTATTTTACACTTTTGTTGAGTCTAGACTGATGTAAACTGTGTCATGCTGAGCTCTTGAGACTTGACCTATAGCCTACCCAATAATCCTCAAAACTCCACCATCCAGAAAAATACCCACTGGCCACTTAGAACCATTATGTGCTCTGGAGACAGAGTTCGGGCCGAACTCTGCCTCCACACAGAGTTCGGGCCGAACTCTGTCCCCTAGAAATCAGCATCCCTAATTTTAGGGTTAGCTGGTTGCTAGTTGTCCAACGGCCAAATATTTAAAATTTCCTACCCGAATTCTGGCCGAATTCTGCCTACAAAAACACTATAAATAGGCCATGAATTTTCTCATTTCAAATCATCCAATCTTCTCTTCTCTTCTCTCTTATAGCTCAAATAAGCCATACCCTTCCCATCTGCTAGCCACAAGCCTCCTAAGTCTCGAGTACTCAGCATCTCTCAGTTAGGATTCTTGTGCAAGAGTTGAAGAAGTCGCTTGGACAATTTCAAGCAAATCGCCACTGCGATTCTCTGTAAGAAGTTGACGTGCTCTTCTGAAGTAAAGGCACGGGTTGTAAACTACTATTTCACAAATAGTAGATTTAATCCTGAGCTAGAGTTCTCAGGCCTGGACTAGTCCTCCACGAGGGAAACCAGGTTAAAATCGGCTGTGTCTGCGTATGCTCTCTTGATTCTCTCTTTATTTTTCGTATTTACTCTGATTGATTTTATTTGTGATAGAGTTAATTTTTAATTGGTTATTTTCTATATAAACTCTATTCACCCCCCTCTAGAGTTGCCACCTGTTCTTCAATTGGTATCAGAGTACTGTTCTCTTTACAAGGATTTACATCCTAGAGCTGATCCATGGCAACCACACAATCCTTGATTTCCAATCATGGTGAAGGGCAGTCCACTCATAGGCCTCCCCTATTTGATGGAACCAACTACACATATTGGAAAACAAGGATGAGTTTTTATCTCAAGTCTCTAGACTTTGACCTGTGGACTGTCGTCACTGACGGTTACAAAAAGCCTACCAGGATAGTTGTCAACGGTGATCTTGTTGAGAAATCACATGACAAATATTCTAACGAGGAAAAGAAACAGGCAAGTCTAGATGCAAGAGCTATTAATGCTTTATTCTGTGCTATAGACAGGAATGAGTTCAACAGGGTATCTACATGCACCACATCTCATGAAGTATAGAAACTTCTAGAAGTGACGCATGAAGGAACTACCCAAGTCAAGAAATCAAAGATAAGCCGTCTCACGCAAGAATACGAGGCTTTCAAGATGAAACCAAATGAGACGATCACGCAAATGTTCACAAGATTCCTCGACATTATCAACCCCATGTCTTCGCTCGGCAAGCAATACTCAAATCACGAGAAGATTCGCAAGCTACTTAGGGGGCTACCAAAGATTTGGAACCCTAAGGTGACGGCCATCATAGAAGGAAATGATCTCACAACCATGTCCATGGAAACCTTGATGGGAAAGCTAATAACTCATGAGCTTGACCTCAAGGACTTCGAAGAGCCTGCTCCTAAGGCTAAGGAGATCGCACTCAAAGCTCACCGGCGAAGGGCTGAACCCGAAGAGACAGATGATGATGACTCAGAAGATGATCAAGCCCTTATGGTCCGCAACTTCAAGAAATTCCTTCGCTTCAATCGAAGGAAGAAGGAACCACAAGAAGATGGTGAAGAAGAGCCAACTTGCTATGGTTGCAAAAAGACTGGACACGTCCGAAAAGACTGTCCATTCTTGAAGAAGAGCAACCGCTATGAAAAGCCATACAAGAAGACTTCATCAAAGAAATATGCCAACACAAGCATTTGGCATGAAAGCGAAGCTAGTGACTCCGAGGAAGAAAAGGACTCTCCTCAAGATACGGCTAATGTGTGCCTAATGGCAACATCCGATAAGGTATCAAACGAAACTCTTGACGACTTCTCTTTTGATGAACTTGGCGATGCTTTCACTGATTTACTCGACGATCACAAAAAGATCATTGGTAAATACAAACACGCCAAGGACAAAATCAAAAGTCATGAAGACGAGATTCAAAGACTTTCTCTATTGCTTGATAACATTAGAGACACCTCACCCACGGAAGTCACTAATGAAGTATCGAAGCTTAAACTAAGCCTTCATGATGCTGAAACACGTATTGAGCAACAGACACAAGAAATCACAACACTCAACACGTTGCTTGCTGAAGAAAAGAGTAGACACAAGATTTTTATGACTAAGATTTATGGTTTAAATGCTAAGGTTACTGATCTGCAGGCTGTCTCCAAGAGATTAGAGACTAAATTGGGTAAACAGGTTGCTCAAACCCAATCTCATGAGACACCCACAAAGCATAACACTTCTCATGCTAGTCATTCATATCATCCATCTACAACACATAATCATGCCTTCATATACACACAATTTCACAAAGGACACAAACCACATACACGTAGAAATAATTATCATAGATACAATCATCATGCTGCACAAAGACACAATCAACATCACAGTGTCATGCCATATAGACAACATCACCATGCTCCATATAGACAACATCACCATGCTCCATATAGACAACATCACCATGCTCCATATAGACAATATCACCATGCCACTCCACAGCACTCTATGCATAATCATCATCATCATGCTAATCATCATACTTCTGCTCATTACACTGCTTATAGACATCATCAGCATGCTCCTAATGTAAATAGGAATGCTACATGTACTTATTGTGGTTTACATGGACACATATCACCACAATGTAGAATTAGAAGATTAGTTGATAAGAAAATATATGCATGGTTTCCAAAAACTAACTTTTCAGGACCCTCAAGAAATTGGGTACCAAAGGTCACATCTACTCTTGATGTAGGTGGACCTTCCCTCCTCAACTAAGAGTAAGTGGATTCTCGATAGTGGATTCTCGCGGCATATGACAGGAGACGCAAATCTTTTTGCATCACTATCGATGAAGAGAGGAGAAGGATGTGTATCCTTCGGCAACATCCTCAAAGGTTATATTATAGGTAATGGTAATATTGGTTATCCTCCCTCTCCCGTAATAAAGGATGTCTGCCTAGTGACCGAGTTAAAGCATAACCTGTTCAGCATTAGTCATCTTGCTGACCATGGATATGACATTAACTTTGGACAAAACAAATGCCTTATTTATGATAGGTCAACGGGAGACATCGTTTTTGAAGGGGTAAGAGAGGATAATATTTATACTTTCTATTTGTCTGGAAATACTAACAATGCAGGTAGATGTTTATATGCTCATAAAGATGAACGGCTACTATGGCACCAGCGTCTTGGTCATGCCAATATGGATAATATATCCAGGCTATCAACCAAGAAGCTAGTTAGAGGCTTGCCCGACATCACATTCAAAAAGGACACCGTATGTGCCGAATGTGAGTTGAACAAGGCAACCAAGTCATCTTTTCATTCCATAAACTTTGTAAGCACTTCTAGACCCTTGCAATTACTCCATATGGATTTATTTGGGCCTAGTAGAGTAGCCAGTCTTGGCGGAAAACTCTATGCCTTTGTTATTGTTGATGATTTTTCAAGATTTACTTGGATTTTCTTTCTTACAAATAAAAGTGATGCTATTTCTGTTTTCAAGATTTTTGTTAAGAAAGTTCAAAATGAAAAAGGCTACATGATCACTCATATCCGAAGTGATCATGGAGGCGAATTCAAAAATTCTGATTTTGAAAAGTTTTGTGATTCTAATGGTTTTGATCATGAATTTTCTTGTCCAAGAACTCATCAACAAAATGGTGTTGTGGAGCGGAAGAATAGGACTCTTGGCGATATGGCTAGAGTCATGTTGAATAAATTTTCACTTCCGAAATACTTCTGGGCAGAAGCTGTCAGTACAGCATGCCACATTTTGAATAGGGTGCTTATTCGTCCCATTACGAAGAAAACACCCTATGAGCTTTGGTTTGGGAGAACCCCCAATGTTTCTTATTTTAAAGTTTTTGGATGTAGATGTTTTATCCTTAACACCAAAGACAACTTAGGCAAATTTGATGCCAAAGCTGACGATGGTATTTTCCTTGGCTATGCTGCCAAGAGTAAGGGATTTAGAGTCTTTAATAAACGCTCACTAACTGTAGAAGAGTCAACAAATATGACTTTTGATGAAGATAACAGTGCAGCAAGTACTCTTGATGATGACGTTGAGCCATCAACTTCTACTCTAATGAATACTTCTACTGAAACAAATTCTCTGGAGGGCTTGCCAAAGAAATTCTCTTTCAAGCCTTCTCATCCAGAAAATTTAGTGACAGGTGAAGTTTCACGTGGAGTAACTACCAGATCATCACTAAGAGACTCTATTGCTAGCACTGCCTTTATTTCACAAGTTGAGCCGAAAAACATTTCTGAAGCTTTTAATGATGAATTTTGGATTTCTGCTATGCAAGATGAACTCAACCAATTCGAGAGGAGCCAAGTGTGGGAACTAGTTCCTAGACCGACTAATCACTCGATAATTGGTACTAAATGGGTTTTTAGAAACAAAGTAAATGAAGATGGTTCAGTCATACGCAACAAAGCTCGTCTAGTAGCTCAAGGATACAACCAAGAGGAAGGTATCGACTACGATGAGACGTATGATCTGGTTGCTAGACTAGAATCCATTCGGATGCTTTGTGCATTTGCAAATTATCAAAATTTCAAATTATTTCAAATGGATGTGAAAATTGCTTTCTTGAATGGTTTTATTAAGGAGAAAGTTTATGTAAAACAACCCCCTGGCTTTGAAAATCACAAATTTCTCGACCACGTGTTCAAGCTAAAGAAAGCACTATATGGCCTTAAACAAGCCCCCAGAGCTTGGTATGAAAGGCTAAGAAGTTTCTTGCTTGAGAAAGGTTTCTCAAAAGGGAAAATTGACACTACACTTTTTATAAAATCTTTTAAAGACACTATTCTATTAATTCATGTTGATGATATCATTTTTGGGTCTACTGATGAAACCCTCTGTCAAGAATTTGCCAAGTGTATGCAGACAGAATTTGAGATGAGCATGATGGGAGAACTCAACTACTTTCTTGGTCTGCAAGTGAAACAAATGGCTAATGGAACTTTCATCTGTCAGTCGAAGTATACAAAGGACATGCTGAAAAAGTTCGATCTTGACAACGTCAAACCAATCAGCACTCCAATGGCTACTTCAACCAAACTCGAACCAGATGAGAGCGACAAACCCGTTGATCAACGTAAGTATCGAAGTATGATAGGCAGCTTACTTTATTTAACTGCTAGTCGCCCCGATATCATGTTTAGTGTTTGCCTATGTGCTAGATATCAAGCAAATCCTAAGGAATCACACTTGACCGCTGTTAAGCGTATCTTTCGATACCTTAAGGGTACGGTTACAGTGGGCCTATGGTATCCTAAGCCAACATCATTTGACCTCATTGGTTACTCTGATGCTGACTTTGCTGGATGCAAGGTCGACCGTAAAAGTACAAGCGGCACGTGTCATTTATTAGGAAAGGCTTTAGTCTCTTGGTTTAGCAAGAAACAGAATTCTGTCGCACTATCCACAACAGAAGCTGAATACATAGCAGCTGGGCGTTGTTGTGCACAGATTCTGTGGATGAAGCAAACCCTTGAAGACTATAATTTATCTTTCATGCACATTTCTATATTCTGTGATAATACTAGTGCTATTAACTTGACTAAGAACCCTATCTGTCACTCACGTACAAAATACATTGAAATTAGACACCACTTTTTGCGTGATCATCAACAAAATGGCACGATTAACTTAGAGTTTATTGACACTGATCATCAGCTAGCAGACTTCTTTACTAAGCCATTATCCGAAGAGCGCTTCAATTTCCTTTATCGTGAACTTAGAATTTTAGATGAAGCTGTCATAAATTAAAACTCACCTGCGTAAATATCGATTATATTATGATTCTCTTACGATGAACTTGCTATGGGTACAAGCCGAAAGGGCCCTTCTGACAACAAGGCGTAAAAGCCTAAGCGACACGGTGCACTAGTCCACAGGACTACCGCTAGCTGGGATCCGGCCCCTGCAGCTAACCCATGGCAACTTCAAACTATTAAATTATGATATATTTCCTTATTTATTATATGGTTCGTTTTGATTTCTTACTGTTGATTCACTATTTTTTCAATTTCATTCTGCTATTATTCTATTTTGATTGAATCTTTCAAGCTATTGTTTTTACCTAACTTGATTTCCCATACTTAACTTTTATTTTTCTTCTAGCCTGTTTTCAGTTCTGGAACAAGGACCCAGAACTCGGGCCGAACTCTGTCCCCAACAGAGTTCGGGCCGAATTTGGTTCCCCTATTCCAGAATCGGGGACAGTTTCAGCCGTTTGATCAAATGAGATCCTACGATCCAGATTTACTCCGACAAAAAAAACCCTCCTCTTATATTCGGGTTTTTCCTTCCTCTCCTTCATTCTTACCATCACTTTCACCTCTCCAAACATATTTTCACAAACCCTAACTCTAGTTTTCTCTCTAAAGTGCTCCATTTCTCATCAAAATCAAGGAGAAGGACTATTTTCTCATTCTCATTCTCTTTCACTGTTCATTGTTGCTTCGAGGTTTAACTCACTCTCATTATCTATTCTATTTCTCTATTTCGTGCAATGGCTCCTCGCTTGTTTAACCGTGGGAAGAGAATTCGGATTGAGGGAGCGTCCTCGTCGAATGCTCCTCCTCCCGTTAAGCAACCTGTTGAACAACATCAACCACCTCATCCATTGTTCAACCCTTCTCGTCCACGTGATCCAAACACCTTCGATGACCGACTTTTTATATCACTAGCCGCTTCCAATGCATAGTTTAGTGATTTTCGGACACGTCCGGTGTTTGTGGGACACCCTATTGACTTCTCAATTTTCTCCCATTATGATGCACTCTTTCATGACCTGTGCCTTGACGAACTTGTTACGTCTACTTCGGTCATATATCGTAGTGCCATACAAATGTTTTACTGCAACTTGACTTTTGATGATACTCACATCTATTCACGTGTTGCAGGTATCGATATCTTATTTGATTATTTTGACTTAGCCGACTATCTTGATCTTCAAGAACCCAATTATTGGGAAAAGCTTGTTGATGCTCGGTCGTTCTGTTTTCCCGACGGGATTTTCCTTGAAAGCTTCAAGGACGACTTATGTACTCCGTACACACGTCCTCGCAAGCTTATGGCTAAATATCTAAATTCTTACTTCTATGAACTTCATCGGATTGTTTTCTATACCATTCTACCCAAGGCGGGTTCCACCGATGACATTACATATTTTGAAATCTCAGCTTTATATCATCTTCACTTTTGTGTTTCTTTCAATCTTCCACGTACCATGATGGACTGGATGATTAACTGTAGAAATAAACCACGGGCCTTGGTTTATGCCTTATATCTTCCTATGGTCTTTCGTGCGTTCCATGTACCTCTCCATGATTGTCCTTTCTTGCCTGCTCCTGTATTCCTTTCCAAGGCACGACGTCTTCAGGCAGTCGTCGCCTCTCCTGAGACTTCTGAGCATTCTGATAATGAGGAGCCTGACGCCCCTCCACTTGGATAGGATGCGCCACCTCCTTCTGCTACTCTTGACTCCATCCAGACCATGCTCAGAGATCATTTCGCATTGGAGGACGATCGCTGGACTCAGATGGACTACCGGACTACCCTGCAGATGAGTGCCCTCAGCAACTCGCTGCACGATATTCGGTATTCTATGTCTCGGCACCCTTCTATGCCCATTCCCATGGAGCGGGATCCTGGTCGTGCTGGATATCGCATTGACGACCCCTGGGTCATACGCTACCTGGATCCGGATGCTGCTATTGTGGACCCCAGCCGTTCATTTACTGATCATTCAGATTCCGCTGGGCCTTCTCGTGCTCCATAATGGAGACGGTGTTTACTATTTGCTGCTGCTGCTGATGATTCTAGTTTATGTTTTCTGATTTCCAGTTATTTAGTTTTATTTGTCTTTATGTACTTGGGTTGTACTAAAACTCTGGCAGTTTGATGACTCTGGTTTTGCGTGATGACATTTTATGCTTATCGTAGTTTCTTATTCTATGCTAGTTGCTCGTTTTGATCATTCATATAGAGTTTCTTCTCTATTTGGTGTGGTTGCATCATTATTATTCATATGCAGTTTATATTGCTAATGCCAAAAGGGGGAGAAATATGTATATTCTTATTCTTGTCATACTATTTTTATATTTTTAGTATATATATGCTATTTGGTGCTCTAGGGAGATATTATTTATCAGGCCAACAGGTTCAATGCATTATTTATGGGGGAGCTATTGGTTCTAGCTCGGCACCGTTCACCGGTTACGGGGGAGCTATTATTTCTGCTTGGCATTGATTATGGGGGAGCTATGTTTTTGTGATCAACTGTGTCCAGGTATGAATATTGAATATACATATATTATTTTGTCAATTATCAATATGGGGGAGATTGTTGACACAAAGTCACAGTCAACCAAATATTGATAACATTGACTAAATAATATTTGTAATAGTTCAATACGACACACGACGTCTACATTAAGCTCAAGTCAGACGACAGCTCAGTCTCAGCTTCTCAGTTATATTTGAGTCTGTATTTTACACTTTTGTTGAGTCTAGACTGATGTAAACTGTGTCATGCTGAGCTCTTGAGACTTGACCTATAGCCTACCCAATAATCCTCAAAACTCCACCATCCAGAAAAATACCCACTGGCCACTTAGAACCATTCTGTGCTCTGGAGACAGAGTTCGGGCCGAACTCTGCCTCCACACAGAGTTCGGGCCGAACTCTGTCCCCTAGAAATCAGCATCCCTAATTTTAGGGTTAGCTGGTTGCTAGTTGTCCAACGGCCAAATATTTGAAATTTTCTACCCGAATTCTGGCCGAATTCGGCCTACAAAAATACTATAAATAGGCCATGAATTTTTTTATTTCAAATCATCCAATCTTCTCTTCTCTTCTCTCTTATAGCTCAAATAAGCCATACCCTTCCCATCTGCTAGCCACAAGCCTCCTAAGTCTCGAGTGCTCAGCATCTCTCAGTTAGGATTCTTGTGCAAGAGTTGAAGAAGTCGCTTGGACAATTCCAAGCAAATCGCCACTGCGATCCTCTGTAAGAAGTTGACGTGCTCTTCTGAAGTAAAGGCACGGGTTGTAAACTACTATTTCACAAATAGTGGATTTAATCCTGAGCTAGAGTTCTCAGGCCTGGACTAGTCCTCCACGAGGAAAACCAGGTTAAAATCGGCTGTGTCTGCGTATGCTCTCTTGATTCTCTCTTTATTTTCCGTATTTACTCTGATTGATTTTATTTGTAAAAGAGTTAATTTTTAATTGGTTATTTTCTATATAAACTCTATTCACCCCCCTCTAGAGTTGCCACCTGTTCTTCAGATTGGAGGATCTTGAGTCGGTGGAGAGCCAACGGTGAGGGTGAACTCCGGTAAGTCGGTGTTAACGACATTCTCGAAGACTCTGGAAGTTAAGATTGCACCGCAGCGACGTGGATGCTGATTGTCGGTGAGGAGTTTTTGAAATGGAGAATAAAGAGGGAAACACAACTTGAAGTCTGGGTAGAAGAAGATCGGTTAGGTCTGTGAACTGAGAAAATGTTAGGGTCCGTTTGGATATGTTTTCTGAAATCTTATTCTGAAAACAGTTTTCTGGAAGTAAGTTATGAAATTGCTTTCTAAGTATGGAAATTCTGACTTTGCATTTGGTTACCTTCATCCTAAAAATAGTTTTGAGAGACAAAAGTTAAAAATTCTGTTTGGTCAATTTTTTTTAGAAAATATTATTTCTAATAAAATTTTATGAAATAATTATAAATGTCCTTACTTTTTGTGTCCAGTCGTATCCGAGACTATTACAGCAATTTCGAGTCTAAGCCATCCTTCTGGAGCTGCTGCTCTCCTCCAGCCGACGTCGAGGTCAGGGTTGTGGTCGACCTCCTCCTCCAATCGACGTCGAAGTCGAGGGACGGTAGGGCCTCCAACCGCGCTAGGGTTTCGACCTCCTCCAGTCGACGTCAAGGCGCGCGGCCTTCTCGCATAGGCTGATGGCAAGGAGGAGGAGGGTTTCGACCTTCTCGTGGGTGATGGCAAGGAGGAAGAGGAGGGTTTCGACCTTCTCGAGATAGGGTTTTGAACTTCTCATGGGTGATGGAAAGGAGGATAAAGAGGGTCTCGACATGGCCGGGGGAGGAGGGAGACGACGAGAAGAAGGGGGAGGGTCTCGCCATGGCTGGGGGAGGACAAAGACGACCACGACGAAGAGGAGGGTTTCACCATGGCTAGGGGAGAAGGGATATCATGGCGAGGAGGAGGAGGGTCTTGCCATGGCCGGGAGAGAACGGAGACGACGGCGAAGAGGAGGAGGGTCTGGCCATGGCCGGAGGAGGAGGAGGTGGAGGGGGCAATGCCAGGGAACATGAGCTCTCCAAGAAAAAATAGCTAGGAGGAGAAAGAAGATCGAAACAGTTTGGGATGAGCTCAATTTTGTTGCTTTGGGAACAGTATTTTTCTAAAACCACGTTCCGAAAATAGCTTTTTCCTGCTTTGGGAAAACAACATTTAAACTTCAGCTCTCTAAAAAAATTTCTGAAAACAAAAAATGAATAGTAGCAGCCAAATACTCTTTTGGTATGTGTTTACGTTTAAACTCAGATGTGAGAGTTTAAACGTATAACCAAACATATCCTTAACCTCTTAAAGAAAATGGGTCGAGTACCAAGCGGGTTTGGTTAGAATTAGCTAATGACCCGACCCGTTAGTCATTCACTTGGCTTGATAAAGGGCTAGGCCTACTAATTAATGGGTTGGAAATGCCATCGGTTTGGCCATAACAATTATATAAATGGAAGGCTATGGGATAATAGTTGGCTGTTCAACAATGGGCCTTTTACGGAAGTGAGCTTTTAGACATGGTTTGTGGTTTAGAAAAGAAATGGCTAGTCTAAGGGATTTAATAGGAATTAACATTGGTTGGCATGTAGGCTAGAACCAAATAGATATTAGAAATATAAAATATAGAAATTTATAAAAATATGGCTAATAACTTAAATATAGGAAAAAATATGACAATTATAGGAGAATGACTAATTTCTCTATTTTAGAAAAAGTGGAGTTATAATGATTAATGTATTTAAAAACAAAGGCTTCTAAATGACATAATAAGGAAAATCTCACTACACTATCCAATACAAGATACTAACCCACGTAGGTTACATGTTAACATATAAGTATATCTCAAGTGATATGGGATAAGGGATACACCAAAGTGCTCCTCTTCATCTCTGTTCCGATTCCTCAACCTTCTTCCGACAAACTGATCTGAGATGCCCTATCTGGCCACAATAGGTACATGCTTCTTGTTTTACCTGATACTGCTGGTCTCTCTGTCTCTGAGCCTGGGCCTGCATATACTGCTGAGGTCCCTCCTGCTGCAATGCATGGGACTATGTCGATAAAGGCCTCTGAGCTCGCTTTTGTTGAACTGGTGCTGGTGCTCCGAACTAGGGAACTGCAGACTGGACTCCTCCGAGGACAAATCCCTATCACGTAGTCTGGTTATCTGCATGACAAACATAGAAAGTTGTCCCTTCGACAAGTAAGATGAGTGTGCCCTTCCCTTCCACAGAAGGAACATACAACTGGTAACTCCTGGTGTTGGTACGGATGTTGGTATGCTGGTACTGGTGAGGGATGTCGAGGTAGAAAGACTGACATGAGTGCATGGTACCTCTTATGACCCTCAATTCTAGATGCAGCCCTCCTGGCTATTTGCTCATGCTCTCATACTGCCTCTACAGTAGGTCGGACTTGATATGCTGACTGACTAGATGACTGGTACTGTCTGGCTCCAATTTGTACTCCTTCTGACTGCAGGTCCTCGGCTTGAAATACTTCTGGTATTCCTTGTCCACTACGGTCTATCAACATCTAAATACTCTGTTAGAGAACGAGATCTCGTTGTTGCTGTGACTCCATCATATCCTTCATGATCCTCGGGAATGCATGCACATCGGGATGATCTGATACTACCTCTGCTCGGACTGTTGACTGTACTGGTGATACATAATGTACTGACTCTGGCGATGCCTTGTCTGGATGATGATCTATCACTGGTACTGATTGATAAGACTCTGCTTAAACTGGAAATACTGACTGTACGGGCACAGCTGGCTGATCGAGATAGACGGACATGACTGCCCTCAGGTCGACTCTCAACTCTGCTCCTGAATTCTGAGACTGATCCTCCAAAACTGGACTAACAGAAGATTGTTGACCTGCCATCGGCAGAACCCAAACAAGATGATCGGAAGGATTAAGAACAGTGCCCCTGAAAGTTAAAGGACACAAGGATCAAATCGAAGAAATAGGAATGATCAACGATCAAGGCAGATATCAGGTCAAAGGATTAGAGATATAAAATAATGCGAAGGATGTCAATAAAGGAGAATTATGACTGAGATATCTACATATCAGTAACCTCCACATATTTGATAAATCAAACCTGTATGGACCACCACTAAAACCTATTTCACGCCCCGGAACCAGAATACTGGCAAGTAGGGACGGACCAGGCCAGCTACGTGTTCCAAAGTACTCCAGTACCCCGAAATAACGTATAAGATGTATAGACATGGCGGTTACTACTACAATCCTAGGTCAAGCAATCCTAGGTATCTCAATCTCAGACAAATATGTAAAGTACAAGAAGTATGATCATCAGACATAAAATAGTAAAGCATCCAAAACTATATATACATGGATGATAATGAAGCTAGTAATACAAAGTGAAGAACTAGCAAAAGTAACAGTCATACATGATAAGCTCTAGCTATAGTCTAGAATACGCAAATCATGTTTAGGCCCATAGGCTAAATTTTAAGATCCAAAACATGAGCTAAACACGTGCTCGGAGGCTAAACGCCACAAATGAATAATGTACATAACTAGTGGGAGAATGAAGTAGAAACCAGTACGAAAGATCCTCCGGGCTCCTCTATCAGATCTAGCAAAAAAAACCAGTGGAGTCAGACCCCCAAAAGCAAGTACCACAAAAGAAGCCAAACTGTGAACTAAAACCAGCAATAGCTAACATAGCAACGAATAGAGACATAAACAAGTAAATATTGATCGAGACTCGTGCACTACCAATGCACTTATCCCGAGAATAGAAAAGACAACAAACAAAACAACATGGAGCATAAAGTAATTAACGTGTGACATAATGTAAAGTGTGGACATGTAAAGTAAATAGAAGTATGTGAATACGTAAGACAAACTGGACATGTGAGCATGTGATATATCTGAATATGTGAGCATGTAAGATAATTGGACATGTTAGCATGGGAGGCAACTAGGACATGTGGGCATATAAGGTAACCGGGATATGTAAACATGTAGGATAACTGGGACATGTGGGCATGTTAGATAACTAGGGCATGAGAGCATGTGAGAACTATATAGAACGACAAATGATAAGATGACTAAGGAACTATTTCGGAACCCAAGTTACAACCCGTAAACCAAACATGGACCGGGGTTTTAACTCTTCCCTTGAACAGAACTTAGTCTCTAATCATTTATCGACAAAAGTAAAACATAAATAATAATGTACTAAAATAAACAATCCAGACACTGCCTAGACAAAACTAGACTAGATTCGACTCCATACAACAATCACGGCCAAGAAATGAGTACGGATTTATACATTAGCTAACTAGGGTTATCACAAACCTAATTACTAACATATGCACTTTTGAGAAATCCAATCCAGTTACCTGCCCTGCAGACTACCCGACTTATCTAGGCCAAAAGGAAAAAAAAAGTAATGGTGGACACATCGCCCGGGAGACAAATGTATCCTAAGATCTAATAGTGGGTACATCGCCTAGGAGACAAATGTACCCTAAAATATATAAAAGGTGCAACACTCGACGGTGCGATGGAAGTGTAGTGCCCCATCCTGCTCAGTCAATCGGAGGAATCGGAACGCCGACGGCGTTCTGACTTAGCCACGCAACGGCTTGCTCGAAGACCTGCTCGGTCGAGGCGACTCCTCGTTCAGGTGGGTGGCTTCGGTGAACTTGCCTCAGCTTAGCCTTCACACTAATAAAACAAAAATTTTCAAATGGACAAGTAGGTTTGATAATAAAAGAGATAAATCCAAATAGCTAAGGGAATAATCCCAAGTCGGGTCGATTGAGTTAGAACATGAAAAAAGGTCCCATGGTTGGCTTAGAAGTATTGCACGATTGCTGTCAAAATTGACACTCGGTCCTTCGTCCCATGGCTTGAAAGAAGAAAAAAGTTGGTCTTCGCCACAAAGCTAAGAGTTAGCCTAAGTCATAGGCGTCGTCCGTATAACGCTTGATAAAGCATGCATGGTCCCATCGTCCAAAACTTGGCATAGCCTTTGGTCGCCCCACGAGCTAAGTTGCATCGTGCAGCTTGTGGCATAAGTCTAGGCGCCCAAATAACTTGGTTGTTCAAAGTCGATCGCGTGCACGGTACATTCCCTCAACGCAAGGCTTGACGCAGCCTTTGCTCGTCAAGTTGATGCAAGATTAAGTTAGGCTAAGTGATTCTAGGCGATCGAAGACATTCTAAGCATTGTTCCATGTTTTCTGCGATTGTCGATATTACTTGGTTTTACGATCGTAAGGCCTGTCATATAGAGTATGACTTGGGCGGTAGTGTCGTATAGAGTTCAAGTTGGTTTAAGACACGATGTCACGGACTTAGTATTTTTAAGGCACGAGCCCCGGTTGATTAAATTGAGTTAGAAGGAGGGCTTTCAAATAGTCATTCTTGAGTCAAATGAAATAATAGGGCAAGAAGAAAGAATGCTCGCGACCATGGATTGTTGAGGCGGCCTCAGATGTGAGAAGTATTGAACATGACCCTGAGAGATATGGTAACATTTGAAGAACAATGACTGCGTGAGACGTCAGTTCGAGTCGAATCTTGCATGGTTATTGGACAACTTGTCGACAAGGGAAATATTTCCTCGAACGGCAACCCGGCGGCCAAGAGACCGATTCGAAGGAAACATGTAAATTCCTGTACTGGATGATAGCATGGGTTAGGCGAAGACTTGCAGTAGGGCTTGCTACTTGTGCTGAAAGGGGCGCCCATCTAACAAAAGCTATGGAGTACAGGATAGCTTGTGGTGCTAGTGACCTTTCATATAGATAAGTCGGCATGGACGGCAATCTGCGTATGTGCCTTTGGATTGAGTTGAGTTGAACACGTACACGATCAGAAGACAATATTTGGGCCTAAGATTTGGCTGCAATACAGACATCGTGCTTCGGCACGAGATGTGGCGTCGAGTCTTAAGTTGTTGGATATAGTTGCATAAGTTGGATTTGAGTCGTTCGAGTTTAAGTCAAGAAGCGTCGTAAGAAAAAGTTGGTTGAGTGACACTAAGTTCACAAGTCTTGGTTGAGTCGGTTGGTGATTAAAAGTGGCGAGGGTCGCGAGGCGACAGTATGGTAGGCACGGCCTCAATATGGATTTGTAGCACGGTCACATAAAAATTGGGTACTATCGTGTAGTTACGTCTCTGAGTATGGGCCGAAAGGCAAGAACGACTTGATAAGTTGACGACATTGACACGAGAAGGATCTAGAGGCAAAGTATCAGTAAGTTGCTAGTTGCAAGGCACGTGATGGTTTAGAGACACAAAATAGGCCGAGAGTTTATGTCCTAAAACTGATCCTAAGGCAAGAGTAGAAAGACAATCGTAAAGGGGTTATGTTGCACAAAGTAAATAAACGTGTTGGTTTCGTATGGGTGGGCAGGAGCTCATTCCACCAGCACAGTTGAGTACTGACACCCACACAGTTTTCATTTGCAGGCACAGGTAGAAGCTCGTGGCATCGAACTCGCTTGGATGCGTCGAGGCACGGAGTTCCTTGACAATTCGAGGCGTGCGACCGCGTGGAGTCTGGACTTATACGGGACATAATGTATGGACATCGTCTATCTAAAGCTTCCGCTAGTCTACTCAAATTGTATTGAAAGATGAGGGAGAGAGCAGAGTGACTTGTAATGTGAAAAGAGTGAGCTTGAGTGATTGTAATCTTGGCCTTGCGCCAGATTGTAATCTTTGTTTCAATATCAATAAAAAAGTATTTTGCATGACTTATATTTTGCTTTAAATTTCTGTTGTTGTATCAATGTTTTCGCTTGGGACTTCTGTGCGACGATCCCGTCGCTTAGCCTGCAATCGACCGTTATGGACCTGCCTTATGTGAGCACAATCTAGGCTTACGCGACATCACGCCTTAGCGAGGACGATCGCTCCTATGGGAGCGGGGCATGACATAATGGTATCAAAGTATGGCTTTACGTCCTTAGACTTTCTATTTAATTCTTTAACTCTGTGTTGCTTTTGCAAATTGATATCGTTAGTGCGCTCTCTCTCAAATGTCCGGGATGTCTATACAATAAGTCTATATATTTTGCAAAATCGTACGAAAGAAGATTTGGTGAACAAAAGTTAACTTCAATTAAAGAACGATTGGCTAAGTCGGGCTGGGCACATACACCAAATTATGTCGACCTTAGCAAAGTCGGGTGCGAGATTCAAATTGTGTCAGACAAAAATGTATTGGACCCGATTGAGTAAGTAGGATGACTATAGATAGGGATGCTATCGAACGACGATGTTATCTTCGATGCGATATAGTTGAGCGTGCTTGAAATTTGAGAAATGATTCGAATGGAGATTCAAAGTAATCGACTGTGAATCGAATGATAGTTTTGAGGATTTGTCAAATGACTTCATCCCTGAGTGGTGTATGGGATAGCATCGGAGATGTTGGTCGTTTGAGGATACGGGGTACCAATGAGTCTATCAGCAAGCGACGAGTACACAAAGCCTTAGTTGAGTATCATCGATTGAAATATAGTTTTGGATTTTGGTAAGTTGATTCAGACGAACTAGAAATGGCGCACACGAGATTGGATTGCACAAGTACGAAATACAGAAATGGTTGAGTAGATAGATTGAATCGAGGAAAAGTTAAGGTAACAAATGAATAACTCGATAGAGGAAATCGATATGTAAATCATATACAAAAACTTAGCACGATCGGATGATAGTGTGCATGGGAATGATTCGAATATTAAGAACGACTATAAAAAATTAGGACATATGTTGCTCGATGATTTGTGTTAGCATAAGACAACGTGAATTGAGGTAATACGTTGCTCGATGACTTAAGATAGTCGAATGAATATACATGATTTTGGGTTTTGGACGAATTAAATATGCAACTAGTTTTGGAGATAATGGTCGAACTTGATCTTGAATATTGAGGAGAGTATCCAGTTCAGATGATAGCATCAGTTGCACGACTTAAAATTCGTTACAAAGGAAGATCGTCAGGTTATGCATATCATCGATGGTATTGAGGCGTGTCAAAAATCGATATACGATAACTCGGGGGCAGTCTAATTGGAGGAATGACGATCGTGCAAAGTGTTATTATTTTGATGGATGCTATACTTGGAATTTTGATTGAAGTAAATGTTGGATAAAAACAATCGTATCTTGATAGTTGCGTTGATAACCACAACATCGACAATCTTATTTTGCGCGAGCGCAACTCTAGTCTCGCACATGCGTCACATTGGATTTGGGGTGATCGTTCCGCGTGAGCGTTGACATGGTGATTCATGTAGCGGAAATGATCGAACTTGGAAAAATCAGGATCCGACAATTTGGATTGCTTCGACTTGTGGTTTGATGCGAATGTGAATTCAAGGACTGGTTGGACTATGATTAAGTAAACTTGAGGATTGAGTAGATCCAATCTACGTATCGAGAATTAATTAGTCTAGACTCAAGCAAGAGTTACATCCCGATGAGGATGGTTATCTCGCGGGAGTGTTGCATGGTGATTTCATGTCCACCGTGAATAATCGGACTCGCGTGAGATTAGGGCACAACATATTGTCAAGCTAGACGACCTTGTAATCGAATACGTGAATTGTGATAAAAGATTTAGAAAATATGGAATGAGAATTATGGTCTAGCGACAAATCGTGTCATAGGGAGTTTGACTTGGAAAGAATGGATAGGTAGACTATATCAAACGAATCCAAAGAGATAGACTATGTGAATTATAAATTTGGACGTGCGATAGCGATATGAAAGAGAATTGGTTGAGCAAAACTTAAAGTAGGATGGCTTTGCTGAATGACTCGGACCCCAAGATTGAACGTTGCGAGTGCGAATAGAAGAAATCTTTGCTCGAAGTTTAGAAAATTGAGTGATGCGAGCTTGGGTAGAAAATCATGTACTATCAACTTTGGTTTGAACTTAGGATGGGGTCAGTATTGATATTATGGTTTGGAAACTGTGATTCCAATACTGAAAATTGACTTTGGCCTAGAGAGATGGCCTAGCGGTTAGGCGAGACGTCCATGTTGCGAGAGTTAGCATCGGTACGAGTGATCTTGAGGATTGATTAGTTTGGATGTTGGTGTTGATGAATGGAATGATTCAAGAGTATGATAATACCACTCATGAGCCTCAGCTGAAATGCATATATATTAGGGACGATTGAATATGTGCACGATCCGGCTCGAGTGAAAATGGTAGAATTCGCTATCACAAGGCTTGGCTGAAATGTATGTATTTTGGGGACGCCTGAAATATGTGCACGATCCAACTAAGTGATACATTGAATTCAAATGGGACTAGAGGAACGGAAGAGTATCGAGCATGTGGAAAATAACTAAGGCACGAGCGTGGCTCGGATTGAAGAAACATATAGGAAGAATATGTATGAGAATTGTTGGATGTCGAAGCAAGTTATAAGTCAATAAGTAAGTACTCAGTTAGTTTCGAGGACAAAACTTTTTAGATTGGTGTATGATATAGTGTCCCGTCCCGCTCAGTCAATCGGAGGAATCGGAACGCCGATGGTTTTCGAACTTAGCCATGCAACGGCTTGCTCGAAGACCCGCTCGGTCGAGGCAACTCCTCGTTCAGGTGGGTGGCTTCGGTGAACTTGCCTTAGCTTGGCCTTCGTACTAATAAAATAAAAGTTTTCAAATGCACAAGTAGGTTTGATAATAAAAGAGATGAATCCACATAGCTAAGAAAATAATCCCAAGTCGGGTCGATTGAGTTAGAACATGGAAAAAGGTTCCACGGTCGGCTTAGAAGTGTTGCACGATGGCTTTCAAAATTGACACTCGGTCCTTCGTCCCATGGCTTAGAAGAAGGAAAAAGTTGGTCTTCGCCACAAAGCTAAGAGTTATCCTAAGTCATAGGCGTCGCCTGCATAACGCTTGATAAAGCATGCACGGTCCCATCGTCCAAGGCTTGGCATAGCCTTTGCTCGTCCCACGAGCTAAGTTGCATCGTGCGGCTTATGGCATAAGTCTAGGCACCCAAATAACTTGGTTGTTCAAAGTCGATCGCGTGCACGGCACATTCCCTCAACGCAAGGCTTGACGCAGCCTTTGCTCGTCAAGTTGATGCACGATTAAGTTAGGCTAAGTGATTCTAGGCGATCGAAGACATTCTAAGTATTGTCCTATGTTTTCTGCGGTTGTCGATATTACTTGGTTTTACGATCATAAGGCCTGTCATATATAGTTTGACTTGGGCGGTAGCGTCCCATAGAGTTCAAATTGGTTTAAGGCACGATGTCACAGACTTAGTATTTTTAAGGCATGGGCCACGGTTGATTAAATTGAGTTGGAATGAGGGCTTTCAAATAGTCATTCCTCAGTCGAATGAAATGATAGGGCAAGAAGGAAGAATGCTCGCGACCATGGGTTATCGAGGCGGTCTCAGATGTGAGAAGTATTGAACCTGGCCCTGGGAGATGGTAACATTAGAATAATAATGACTGTGTGAGACGTCAGTTCAAGTCGAGTCTTGCATAGTCATTGGACAACTTGTCGACGAGGGAAAGCTTTCCTCGAACGGCAACCCGGCGGCCAAGGGATCGATTCGAAGGAAACATGTAAATAGCTGTGCCGGATGATAGCACGGGTTAGGCGGGGACTTGCAGTGGGACTCATTACTTACGCTGAAAGGGGCGCCCAACTAACAAAAGCTATAGAGTCCAGGATAGCTTGTGGTGTTAATGACATTTCATATAGATGAGTCGGTATGGGCAGCAAGCTGCGTGTGTGCCTTTGGATTGAGTTGAGTTGAACATGTACACGATCAGAAGATAATGTTTGGGCCTAAGATTTGGCTGCAACGCAGACGCCGTGCTTCGGAACGAGATGTGGCGTCGAGTCTTAAGTTGTTGGATAGAGTTGCATAAGTTGGGTTTGAGTCATTCGAGTTTAAGTCAGGAAGAGCCGCAAGGCAAAGTTGGTTGAGTGACACTAAGTTCACAAGTCATGGTTTAGTCGGTTGATGATTAAAAGCGGTGAGGGCCGCGAGGTGGCAGTATGGTAGGCACAGCCTCAATATGGATTTGTAGCACGGTCACATAAAAATTGGATACTATACCGTAGTTACGTCTCTGAGTATGGGCCGAAAGGCAAGCACGACTTGATAAGTTGACGTCGTTGACACGAGAAGGATCTAGAGACAAAGTATCAGTAAGTTGCTAGTTGCAAGGTACGGGATGGTCTAGAGACACAAAATAGGTCGAGAGTCTATGTCCTAAAACTGATTCTAAGGCAAGAGTAGAAAGACAATCGTAAAGGGCTTATGTTACACAAATTAAATAAACGTGTTGGTTTTGTATAGGTGGGCGAGGAGCTCATTCCACCAGTACAGTTGAGTACCGACACCCACACAGTTTTTAAGTGCAGGTGCAGGTAGAAGCTCATGGCGCGGGGCTCGCTTGGATGCGTCAAGGCACGGAGTTCCTTGACAATTTGAGGCGTGCGGCTGCGTGTAGTCTGGACTTATACATGACATAATGTATGGACATCGCCAATCTAAAGCTTCTGCTGGCCTACTCAAATTGCATTGAGAGATGAGAGAGAGAGCAGAGTGACTTGTAATGTGAGAAGAGTGAGCTTGAGTGATTGTAATCTTGGTCTTGCGCCATATTGTAATCTTTGTTTCAATATCAATAAAAGAGTATTTTGTATGACTTGTGTTTTGCTTCAAATTTTTGCTACTGTATCAATGTTTCTGCTTGGGACTTTTGCGCGATGACCCCGTCGCTTAGCCTGTAATCGGCCGTTATGGACCTGCCTTACGTGAGCGCAATCTAGACTCACGCGACATCACGTCTTAGCGAGGACGATCGCTCCTACGGGAGCGGGGCGTGACAAGAAGTGTGCTCATCATGACAGATAGCTCCAAATCCATTCAGGTTGGGGCTCGGACAAAGGGCTTACAGGCAACCGAAAAATTCTCCCCTCCCAATGCATCTAGGTAATCAAGCTAGTTGTTTAGTCCTTAACATTTTCTTTTTGAATTCTGGGTGTGGCATTCCGCATAATCCATCCTAGATATAATATGCAAGACTGGACAATACAAGAAAGTGCACTATAATAAGCCACAACAAAAAAATATAATAAGCTGGAAGCTAGGAGTGCGCTACGACGAGCCACTATAAAGAAAATAGGGAGTGCGCCATGACAGGCCACTATCATGTAAGCAAGGAAAGACATGTACAATAGTGCACCACGACAGGTCACTATCTAGTAAGAAAAGAAGACTTATAACATGAGTGCGCCATGACGGTCCACTATCTAGTAAGCAAAGAAGACATGTAACATGAGTGCGCCACGATGGACCACTATCTAGTAAGCAAAGAAGACATGTAACATGAATGCGCCACGATGGGCCATAACAAAGAAATTTTAGACATGGCATAGACTGCAAAGTACAATAAGTCCAGGAAGGCATGACAATACATATCATAGCATCTAAGAAAGAATCGAACGGAAAGACATATCATAGCATGTGAAGAGGAATAAATAAAAGTAAGTACATGACATAGAATAATAATTGAACATGTACTAGTGTCAAGTGTATATAGGATGTACAATCATTCTCTAACTATACAAAATCATCTAATCATGTTAAAAATTTAGTGCAGTCGAAGAAAATATCAAAAACTACTAAGTACAGAAAATGTGTCAAAAGATCAAAACTATGATTGTGGTGCCAGGGGACATATGCTGCCAAAACAACAAATGGTGCCAAGGGACAAATGGTGCCAAGGGACAAATGGTGCCAGGCTAGTTTGTGTCAGGCTAGGAGCCAGGTTGTGCCAAAGCATGCACAACCGAGATGGCGCAGCGCTAGGGAGCACACGCAACCTAGATGTCACGGCGCTAGGGAGCGCGCGCAACCGAGATGGTGCGGCGCTAGGAAGCGCGTACAACTAAGTTGGCACGGCGTTAGGGAGCGCGCACAACTGAGATGGCGCGGCGCTAGGGAGAGCACGCAACCGAGATGTCGCGGCGCTAGGGAGCGCGCGCAACCGAGATGGTGCGGCACTAGGGAGCACGCGCAACCGAGATGGCGCGACGCTAAGGATCTCCCGCAACCGAGATGGCGCGACGCTAATGAGCGTGCGCGCACACTGTTCACGTCCCCAACCAGCATAAAAATGCTTGGTTGAACCCATGAACTTCAAAAGTCCATAACTTCCTCAAACAAGTCGAAATCTAACTTTTCAAAGGTCAAAATTGGGTAGAACGAGATTTTCTACAACATGAAACAATAAATACCAAATTTTAGTAGATCAAAACTATTAAAAAGAAGAAAAGATCAAAAACTTAGATCTACAAAAATGTTTCCAACAAAACAAAAAATGCCAAGTTCTAAAGAGACTTAGAATTATGCAAGAAAGAGAATAGAACAAAAAAATAATAGTTTGATCAAGATTTGGCAAGATGTACTTGCCTAGGGTTAAGCTTCAAGTGGAAGAGAAGAGAAGAAGAGGAGTTAGTTTTATACAAAACCCTCTCATCTCAACCCCAAACCAAACCAAGCAAGCCAAGCCAAGTTAAACCAAACCAAATTAAACCAAGTCAAGATTAAATCAAAGCAAGGCTATGAAAGACAAGTCAAAACACGGGTCACCTAACAAATGTCAGAAATTCGTACACGTATACTGAAAATACGTATAACGAAAAACGGGAGTGACAGGCTTGTCGTCGGTATACACTGGTATACTGGCGGTATGCCGGTCAAGGAAAGAATCTATAAGTTAGAAAATTTTAAAGTGTTCCGAAAACCAAGAAAATACAAAATATAGTACAAAAATACGTATCCGTATATAAATACCGATATTGTGAGACGAGTCTCACATCATGTAACCATTAGTAACTAAAATTATACTTAGAATATGTTCCAAGGTTCAAAACTACATAAATTTATAAAATTTGCTCAAAATTGAGCCAAAAATTAATTTTTTTTTCATATCTTTTTTGAGGTTTTCTATGCATTATGTACCTAAAGATACTATGTGTCAGTTATTCATATGAGATTATACAAGTTAAAATTATGAGATTGATATAATTGAACTATGTAAGGCTAATTTTATTAGAAAGTATAAAAAACGGTCATGTTGCCTAATTTTATGCTCCGACATGTTACTTTAATTATGCCAAAAGTAATTATGGGGTTCATGGACATGCAATCTCATTTATGAATGGTCATTATGGGATATTCAAGGAAAGCATGTTGAATTTTTTATGTTAGAATTAGTCTAAGTTAGTCAAAATTTTATTTTTTGGACCCAATGTGCCATACATACATACTTTGAAGTAAACCTAACTATCGTACTAGGTTATGCACGCTCAATAATACCACCTTTTGATATTGGGTCATTTACACCATTTAACGTTTTATTGTAGCCAAAGACTAATAATTACTCTCGACACGATTTAGACTCGATACTAAATGATGACAACTTCACACTCGATTGTCTCCATATAGTCCCAATTATACAAATTTATGTAAAAACTAAATTTTAATGTTCCTTTTAAAACTCGGCCTCATTTATCTTCCATTTAATACGTGGTAAGCGAATCTAGCTATATATTTTGAGTTAATTTTGAAAATTCCTCTCATCGATAGCCAATGTAACATTTTTTTATTTGTTAAAAGCAATAAATTTTGTAATAATATTATGGATCACACAAGACTAGTTCTCGACAATAATCCTATTTACCCGAAACGAGGTGGTGGTTAGGGCTAACATGATGCTTAGGACCAGTCCCACATAAGTTCTGGACTAAAGATGAATTAATTATTAATCTTAATTGATATTAGATCGAGTTAATAATATTAATTGATGTGTGATCAAGTTAACTTACTTGACACAAGCTTGGTTAAGGAGGACTAGAGCAAGTTCAGTATAGGAAAGTGAGATAAGTCTCATACATCTCTTTAAAAGGCCATACAAAAAGGTACTACTGGTCAGATTTTGGTTATAAATTATAATGAAAAGATTTCATTCCGTGTGACCCTAATATTCTTCCCCTCCCTATGGTGCAACCTAGCAACCACAAAAATCAACCTACAGAATTTCACTCAATGTATGCAGAGGTAACAACATGATACGAAGACACCATACTAAAGAATACTCAAAGCATCAACTAACCATGCATTCTGAATAATTAGACTTAAGGATTTAGTTTCACTTTCTTGTCCTATGCGTCTTAAAGTCTTGAGTATTGACTCCTACGGTTTTTAGGGTTATCAAGCTACCCTAGCATAATTCAATTTAAATACTCGACTAATCCTAAGTTTTTGGTTCAAATTACATATGGCTGTTTTTGGATCGAGAAACAATAATCTCCGGATTTTGAAAAAGAATTCCGCAGAGCCTCCATTAGAGTATCATTTGTATTTCTTGATCAAGTCAATTACAATTATATCGACCCTGAGAAACTCTTCATAAAATTTGCATGATAAACTCTCCCTTAGTGGATAAACTCACACTCGAAATTCACAACAGATAATATACTAATATTATGAATCGAATTGAAAAATTTGCAAAATTCTTATCGAAGTTGCTTATCAAGCTATGTCGAGCAATCACATATCTCTACTATTCTAATGTGGCTTGGAAATGGCTCAAAAATGAGCCGTCCAAGCCGTTTGTATATCACACACTAATTAATAAAAAATAAATTATTATAATTAACTACCAACAATACGTGCCATATGTATATCCTTATGTAAAAATAATTTAAAATTTTTACAACTATTTAAACATATATGAAAAATCCAAGCCGTTTCTGTACTTGTAAAGAGCAAAAGGCACCAAAAAAGCAAATTATATTTTTATTAGGGAAAATTTATGAAATGCCCAAAAAATGAAAAAGTTTTATAAAAAATCCACCGCGTAATAACATTTCATAGCGTGCCCAGAATTAGCAAAAAATATATAAAGAGGGTTCCGAATGACCTTTTTGTCCTTCCTTCAAATTTATTGAAAACACCCACGAAACTACTCTTAAAAAAATGTTTCGATACTTCATCTTCTTCCATACGCTGCTCACTTTCGAATCTAGGTTTTCTCCTCAAAAATCTTCAAAAACTCGTCAGAAAATTTCGAAAAGACCAAGACAAACGGCAAAAGTACTAAAACGGAGGTCCAAACATCATTTTTTTTGCGATTCTAAAATTTTGGAAGGCCGACTAACAAAGAAACAGTTAATCTCAGGCTCCTCGAAGATACGCTCATTTTATGACAAACCAGACCTTATTTCGACCTCCCAGTCAAAAGTTATGGTCCTCCAAAGTTTCAACTGACCATAAAATGCAGGAGAATGGCCATTCTCCGTGTTAGAACCCGAAGAATGTTAATTTCGCATGAGGGTGGTCATTCTCCGTGTTAGTAACACGGAGAATGGCATTCTCCGTCTTAATTTACACGAAGAATGACCATTCTTTGTGTTAGTAACACGGAGAATGGCATTCTCCGTCTTAATTTACACGGAGAATGGCATTTTCCATCTTAATTTACACGAAAAATTACCATTCTCTGTGTTAGTAACACGGAGAATGGCATTCTCCGTCTTAATTTACACATAGAATGGCATTCTCCGTCTTAATTTACACGGAGAATGACCATTCTCCGTGCTAAATTACACGAAGAATGACCATTCTCCGTCTTAATTTACACGAAGAATGGCCATTCTCCATGTAATTTAAGACGGATAATGGTTATTCCAATGTTAAAATGCAGGAGAATGGCATTCTCCGTGGCCATTCCCAGCGTTAAAACGTAGGATAATGACCAATCTTCGTGTCATTTAACACGAAGAACGACCATTCTCCGTGCTAAATTATACGAAGAATGGCCATTCTTCGTGCTAAATTATACGGAGAATGGCCATTCTCCGTGTTAAATGACACGGAGAATGATCATTCAAATGTTAAAACACAGGAGAATGACATTCTCCGTGTTAATTTACACGAAGAATGGCATTCTCCTTGTTAAAATGTAGGAGAATGACTATTCTTCGTGTTATATCGACGTAGAACAGTTGACAGAAACCTAATTTTTTATTTTTTTATTTTGTGGAAAGAAATTTGACATGAATAAAGATTCAAGAGTTTTCGTTCTTCTTTCAAAACGATGTCAAATCTTATGGAAAAGAAGAAGAAGATCTTCTCTCCATAATTGACCTAATTGTCGGAAAAGAAGAAGAAGAAGAAGATGAGCGATGATCGGAGTTCGACTGAAAAAAAAGCACGGTGAACTATGAACGATCTTTTCCATCTCTGCTGAAGATGAGAGCAATGGAATTCAGATCTCTCGTGAAGAAGAAGAAGAAGAAGAAGAAGAAGAAGAAGAAGACGACGACGACGAGAATCGCAATCCAAATCTAAGCTTGTGCGGAGGGGTAGTTATGGTATTAATTTTGTAAATACAGAGCATCTAAAAGGAATCTTGGAATAGTTAACGTGGAAATATATAATTCTGGGCATTTCATAAAATCCATCCTGCGGGTGGGTTTTTCATAAAAAGTAATCCCGAAATTGGGTTTCTCAGCAATTTTTAGTTTTTATTATTTTTTGCACGTAATTACCAAGCTGTCTTTATTGAATTTAATGAATAATTTTAATTAGTAAAATTACTTAACGGTATATTTAGAAGAAGATATTTATGGTAAAGACAACTTTTTTTATATATAGTAGTATATATTATGTAATATTTTACTAAGCAATGGGCAAAAAAAAATCATGCAAAACTACTTGGAAGGAGCAAATGACAACCCTTTTTTGTACACATAATTACCTAACTCCTCTTATTAATTTTATGAACAATTTTAAATAATATATATAGATAAGAGACATGTTTAGGAAAAAAAAAATCTCTACGAAGAAGCCTAAACTTTTCTTATGCCACCGATAATATATTCCAAATTCATGCTTATGCCACCAACTTTTTCTATCACCTCCAATCCATTTCTAAGACACACATAACCCCAACCTCACCAAAATCACATAATACACCTCGTAGTTACCATCATTTTAATAGGTCAATGCTAAAAGTATTACACAAAAGCTATCACTATTTTTGCGGTCTTAGACTTTCAAAATTTTGACAATTTTGCACATATCTATAACTATTAAAATTTTGACAGATTAAACATAGTAAAAATAGAAACTTTTTGAGTTGCACATTACTTTTATTATCATAATTCAAGGTGCACCTCATCAAATTACCATAAACCTCCATTTTGGACGAAAATCGTCTATGACCGACAGTCAACTCCTTTGACCAATATTTTAGGACCAAAATATCTCCATTTTTTTTCTTTCCCGCGTGCTCCCTGTTGTCCCTCTCCCCATCGTGCGTCCCCTGCTGTCCTGCTCACCGTAGCAAGCGCCCCCGCTGTCCCCCTCCTCGTCGTGCGTCGGCGGGGCCGCTGTCGTAGTTGTCGCTACCATCACTTGTTGCCACTGCTTACTGCCACTGTTAGCGCTGCTTGTCGTTGCCGCCGCCGCTGCATGTCCCCCTCCGGCTGCCGCCGCAGGGGATAGAAGAGAGAAGGGATGCCGAAGAAAGAGGAGGTGGGGGGGAGGAGAAGGGGGTGGGGTGGGGTGGGGGAGGGGGCGGCTCCGGCTGCCCGCGGAGGGAAGAAGGGAGCAGGAGGCGCGTGCGGTGGGGGAGGGGGGATTTGGCGTGCGGAGAAAATGGTGATGACATGGAGGATATTTTTTGTTCTAAAATATTAGTCAAAGGAGTTGACAATCACTTATTGACAATTTTCGTCAAAAGTGAAAGGTTTCATACATTATAGTAATTGAGTGGGATGTACATTGAATTATGATAATAAAAGCGGGGTACTTCTTTCAGACTAAATCATTAAATTAACCATCTTATACTCTACACGTAGGATAGAAATTGAGAACCATTAATATATATATATATATATATATATATATATATATATATATATATATATATATATATATATATATATATAATTTAATTTTTAGGTAGAAACTTTGTCAGCTAAATAGAAATTTTCTTATAGTACAATGTCAAATAGGAAAAAAAAAACTCAATTTTAGAAATCCCTGTTCAAGATAGGCTTAGCATTGACACATGTTAATGCGAACCTATTTGCTTAGCATTGACACATGTTAATGCGAACCTATTTGCCGTCAAAAGAATATTTCTTCAGCTACCATACCAACTAAAGCACTCACATATCTCTATGATTAACTTTGACATTTAAATTTGTACATTCACATAGGACGTCTAGATTGGTGTTAAACGGCAAACATATTAAATTTGTACATTCACATAGGTCGTCTAGATTGGTGTTAAATGGCAAACATAGAAAACGTACTAACTGTTCATGAAGGTTCGGTTTTGTCATTTTCGAACATTTTTATATGGTGAGAACAGCAACATAGAGAGCCAAATGATGTCTTTTATTTTGTCATTTTGGCCAATATGCCACATAAATGGTAAACCCCATCTCAAAAGGGAAATAAACGAACCAAAATTACTCACCAATGTTGGGAATCGGATACGCCCGCTTGCGCTCCGATACCGTGTCTGAGACGTTACCGCAGCAAAAACTTAGGCCAACCCACCTGAAATAACCAACCCCCGTCAAACGAACACCAAGCACAGATAAAGACATGTATATGATGGTGACTACGTCGCCTGGACAAATCTCAATCTATACAACTCAGATGAAATTACACGATTGAGAAAAACTAATGTTGAACCCTTTGCCCTAATAGGTTCAACCCCCTCACCACACTCAAGAAGAAAAGAAAGATTACAATTAAAATCGCTCACCAACCCGTAGCAATCTCCCTAACCAAAGTTGACGACCCATCGATTAGATCTCTTCTTCCTTCTGTCTTGGATGGCGAAGTCCTAACAGAAAGTGCGAAACTTTCTCTTAGATTTCCTGTGGACGAGCACCTCGAATCTCCACTTTTTGTGCTGTGCTTTGTGCCTCCACCCTCACCCCATATATATAGGATGCGAAAAACTTATTTTAGGTCATAATAAGATTTCTTAAATAGGAAGCCCTCAAATAAGAATCCTACTACACCTAAAATACCCCATCAACATCATATTTTAGATTATAATAGGATCTCTTAAATAGAAAACCCTTAAATAAGAATCATATTATATCTAAAATAGCCCAGCACTAATTATGGACATCCAAATCAAATTAAATCAAATATTTAATCAGATTTGGACTCCATAAATATGCTATTACCTAATCCAGACTGGACTCCAACAATCTCCCCCTCCAGTTTGATGAGAGGGTGTTGACCCCATGGCTCCTCAACTGGACTCCATGCCTGTCATCATGCGACAGAGTTCCTGCTCCTCCATGCCACTGATCTTCGATCCCCCGAGCTACTTTGCATCTTCCTTCGTCTCCAGCTCCTCGACCGTCACGTCGACGTTAGTTGCCAAGCGTAGCACCTCTTGCACTACTGAGATCCTGCCGATATCAATAACACGATCAAGACCGAAGTCCTTGACAATCAGCCTCACCGCAAGTCTCGGTTGCCTGTCCCCGACTTCTGTCTTCTACCGAAAAGTGCTAACGTTCCGACGAGCTTTTTCATCCTTGGTTGGCAAACCAAGCAGACGGTGCGGTCCTCCTGAGATTCGAACTCCTGAACCTGTCCACCTTCGTGTCTGAACTTGAAGCTCCCCCATACACATGCGTCCTTGAGCAAAACATCACACACTGTGCATGCCGTCGATGACCCACAGCTCCCCTGAACTATGTGAATGATGATGCTCCCGCCTCAGATTGAGTTTGCTGCAAACCTTGATCTCTTTCCTAGCTTCGAACTGCTGAAACCGATGTCGTTTCGTGAATCTTTGGCAAACCACCCGTCGCTAAAACTGGATCCGTAGAGCACCCCCACCTGGAGACCGACCAGCTGTCATGGGACCAACAGACTGACCCTCAATCTTTGACTCACCACCATCCGTCGCTTTGTCTCGACGAACCGAATCCTCCGTATCCTTCAAAGCACCTAGAAGCCCCTCCTCAACAAGTTCTCGATGATCCGCCTCCTGTCGAGCACCCCTCGAGCCTCCATCCAGTGTCTGTGGCCTACCTGTACAGCTTAGTAGATTGAGCATGTACATGCCACAACACAAATCTCTTCGAGCCAGCTGTTGGTGTCACACCCCGACCCGGAATCACCTGAATCATCGTCCTCGGAGGGGGCGTGATGTCGCACGAGCCTGGAGTTGTGCTCGTGCAAGGCAAGTTGACAAGTTCTCAAATGGTTATCTTTGAGTTGATATTAACAACGAAAGGAAAACAGAGTATACGAAACATTTCTCTTTATTGATATTCGAACTGAGATTACAAAGTCTTTCAATAGCCCAACAATATATGCCAGATTGGCTACAACACTCAGGTTCTCTCTTGCCCACAAAGGATTTCATCGTTCGATACATCATGCCTTCTATAACTCGGTCGCATCAATCATGTTGCAAGTCCGAACGTCAATACGATCGCACGCTTCAAGCGCGACGACATTCCATGCCTTCGCGCGATCAAGCGAAGCTTCGCCGTAAGCAATCCATTCTCTGCACCCTATATGAAAGCTGGTGGGGGATCAGTACGTTCGTCCTCGCATGTACTGATGAAAAGGCCTTCCTTCTAAGCCAACATTTTAGTATTTATGTTCAATCATGCAACTTAGCTTGTAATCTTGCTATACTCTCCTTAGGGTCGATTTCATGGGATATTCGAAAGCGATAAAGCATTCGAATTGAATAGGCAAGCAGGCAAGCAATCTCGTGTTTATTTCGTAGCGTGACTTCTTACCGCATAGACGCACTCGCCCTTACACTGACGTAAGGTGAATACGCCACATTCCTTCCCTGTCATGTTATAATTGCTCTCTATGCAGGATCTATGTGTGCAGGACACAAACGTGCCTGCATTTTCAACCCATCGTTCCTTAACTATATGGAAAGGTCGTTGGCGTATCCGTGCCAGAATGGACTAAATGTGTTTCTCGCTTTCTTTTCTCTCTTTCTTTCTTTCTTCTCTCTTTCTTTTCTTTCTTTTCTTCTCTCTTTCTTTTCTTTCTCGAATTTGGGTAGTCCGACGTTTCATGGGTTGGGTTGCTATCTCAAACAACCGAAACATACCGCGTGCATACCATCATTTGCGGCTTTTCACATCTATAACCGATGGCTAGTCGTATTACAGATGAGTGCCCATCAAAGATTATATCCCTCCTAGGCCGAACGGTCCCGGTGCCCTGGGTAGCTCGTTCGGAGGGAACATTCCATGCATGGAAGATTATCACATTTATCTCAAGTCCATTCGATCATGTAACACCCTATTATTCAAACAACCAAACATAGTCTTGAGTCCGAGACTCAGATTTTATCATCTCGTATTTCTTTCCATTAACTTTCTATGTTCTTACATTTCATACTTCGTTTCAACGTTCAATGGCATCATGCCTCAACTCAATGTTCATCAACCGAATGACCCGAAGGTCCCGAACACCTTTCGAGGCATCATGTCATATCTGACAGTTCCGTCACATTCATGCCACAACTGTATTCTTTCGCAACGAAGCCATCTTTTATGATCTTGTGCACATAGGCACGTTTTGATAAATTTATCATCTTTCTTTTACGTCGTGCACTTGCTGCACGCATCGAAGCCGTATTTCTATGTTCTATGCCTTAGTGTTCAATGTACCTGGCTCGTGCACTAGGGCACTCGTCTATATTTTTTTTCAATGTGCTAGCCTTTCTAACTCGTGCGCGAAGGCACGGAATGGCTTGTACACGAAGGCACTCACCGGATACAGTTATCCCATGTTCTTGCGGCTTGCGCACCGAGACGCTCGCCTTTACGATATCCAATGTTCCATAGCAACTCGTGTATTTGATGCACGTTTCATTTCAATTGTTCTAACTAGTGTTCGACACATACTATGATTTATCTTCCGATCGAACCACGCCCGTGGCGTCGATAGGTTAACTTAGCATACAATGATGATATATTATGACTTAGGCATGAAGGAGTAAAAAGAAGAGTCAATCCTCCCACCTTGAGTCGATACGCCTTATCGTTTTGTCGAGCCGACGCGGCTCGATTTCATAACTTCGTTGTACGGCCAACTCTCCTGACTGAGCCATTCGAGCACTTCGTGCTTCATTCAACTACTCGATCGATTCCGGCCTACCGTGCCCAAATCCTATCCCGTTGTAAGGCGATGGTTTGGATTTTGTGGACCCGTTACGAATGAGGCATCGACCTCTAATATTTCAGCATAAATGGATAGCCTGCACATGAAATCAACTAAAATTAATACTTGTATCGATTCGGACTTGCATCTTGGTCGATTCGATTTCTTAGAATCTTCGAGCCGTCTCAACACACTTATCCTTCGGGGCAATACGGCGCTTCGCATCGATTCAACTCGATGCATTTCTTTGGGATGATACAACTCTTCGTATCGACTTAGTTCGATGCTTTGCTCGGGATAACTTAACTCTCGTATCGATTCGTATCGATATATTTCATTCGGTCAACGCGACTCTTTGAGTCAACGTCTCAGCGTAATGCGCCGTGCGGAGCGGGACATTACAGAATATACCACTCAAAATAAGGTTCGTCCTCGAACCAAAACTAACACTCCGATTAAGTGTTTTATAGATCATTTTACGATCTCGTCCCACCAATGTTGTTCAGTTTCACACTATCTTGTAAGCTTTTCATTAACATTCCAAAGTCTTTCATTCGCTCGATTTGAATTTTGTATACAACTCGATTTGGATCCGTACCTATATTCAAGGCGTCCCAAAGATATATGTATTTCGACCAAGTCCAGTGGTAGCAAATTGGAATAAAGATGACAGGTAAATTTCAATCCTATGCTTGCCATCTCATACTCCCTATCGGACTTATCTTTAGCAACTATTCCCAAAATTTTATCGCATACCTATATTCGATACATAGGTGATTCATTCAATAAAGTCACTGCACGCGACGTGATTGAAAATCGTATTTCTCACTTCGTAAGTTTCATCGGGACTATCAATTCTATGCGTCGCATCAAGCCGTCGCGCATCCGATCACAACGAGTCTCCGCAACCCTTGTGCTCAACGTCGCTACCCAACTATTTCTGAAGTTTTACTTCGTAACTTATCTCGACATAATTCTCTTTTGTTGACTTGCAAAAGCATCAACATTCAGGACTACATCCGCTAGGTGACTTACCTAGACACCGTGCTTAAATTCTTTCGACGCAACTTTTAAATTGACATTGCACAAAGGCCATAATCTATTCAACACAACAGTTTACATCGAGGCGACGGTGCTCAAGGCAACAATCGTTTTGAATCAAAGTCTCTACGATGCATCTTACGTTCGATTCCTAACGAGTAGGAATTCACTAGCCAAATTCCCAACTTATTCGTCTCGCAACATCGAATATAAGTTCGATTCACGCAAGCTCAATTGCAAGGGGAATCCAAATCTAACGACATAACTCGTAAGTTATTCTCTTATCGTTCTCTCTCGTGCATAGCACATTTCTCGCAATCGTCTATTCACATCGCTAAGTTCGTTGGTGAACTTCTAGTTCGATTGTCGACCAACATAACCATTCAAGTACTCATCCGATGAATACTCAAAATCTAGCTACATCATTCTCAATCGAAGTTGTTCTAAGAATTTTTGATCGCCTAGACTTATCGTCAACATGCATCACATTTTCTTTCTCGATACAATTTCATATGCGATATCGTATGGATCATCTTACGGTCTGCAACATTCAATTTGATTTGGCGGTCAAGTCTTCTAGGGTCAGCTTCCCTGAAGCTATACTCAATAATTATGGATCATTAACGAAGGACAGTTTACTACGAACCATGTTATATCTTATTTCGGAGCCAAATTATGTTCCGACGATTTCTATACGACTACCTAATTTCGGACAAAACCATTTCTATCGGCGCAACTGATGCGCAACTATCCTCCGAGTAAAACCATGTACTACCGTCGATGATTCTGCTTTTCACGAAGCATCTCCTCGCATTGAGTTCGAGTCTATCTTATTTGCGGTCGACACACGAGATGCTATACGCGTCGAACAATCGTCGATGACTTATAGTCTCGTCTTGATTAATCACAAAGTTCATGATCAACCAGTTCGTTCATTCTCGTATTTTTATTTACAAAATTTTGATAGCGCGAGGCATACTCCATTTTGTATTCTCACATCGTGCTTACGTTTTCTTACTATCGATCTCGATACGTCGTATCAATTTCGATAGCGTAAGGGTCAACTTTGATTCTATTTCAACGTTGACAACTTGCATTGCATACGTCTAAGTTCTCCATAAACATTTCCGTACGTCTCAAATTATTTCTCGATACGTTGTATTCCGTTACGCTTTGATCGCGTAACCAAGTTACCGATTATCCAACATCGAACCCTCGAGTCATATGATCATGCCTTCTAAGTTTCTGCGTGTTTCAGTCGTACTCGAATGAGTTTCGCCGTAATATAACCAACTACATCTTAGGCACTATTTACCCGCATTAACCAACTCTTCACCGAAGTCGCACATCGTACGATCCGATTATAATTCGCATTGTCTAACATTTCTATCGAGATCGCAAGTCGTGCGATTTGATTTTGATTCGCCTCGCCCAAAATTTCTATCGAGATCGCAAGTCGTGCGACTCGTTTGTAAGTTCAAGTTTTCCTTTCTTGTCGATCCGATTATTACTTCAAGGCATAATCGTTCCGCTAGTCTCGATCGTTCAGATCGACTTATAAATTTTTGTCAGACGTATCATTCATTGATACGAGTACCCGCCCTATCGTACCAACCGATTATCAAAGAACACTTGCATCAACATACCGTCATACAAATTTCCAATCGAGTCTCGGTACTCTCCCATCCGTTGCGGACAAATCTTCCGCAATTCTCACAACGCGTCGATGCAATTCATCGCACAAGTTGTATTATCATATACCACCCAGAATCGAGTCATTCATCGCATACGTGGTATGGCATATACCACTCAAAAATCAAGTCATTTCCCTCGTATTATGCAAAGTATGCACCAACAATCTCTTTCGACTCACGATTTCTGCAGTGATCGTGCTTGATTACAACCGTAACTTTGATTAATCAAAATCCGACACAACTCGGCCAAATGTTTTCATTTGCCAACATAAGTTCGGTGTGCAACCGAATGATTCGTTCTATCGATTTATGATTTCAGTTCCTACCGTTGCATCTCGTGCAACGATTTATTTCTAATCTCCTTTGCACTCCGTGCAACGATTACTTTGATATGCGTTGCAACACGTACAATAATTTACTTCCAACACGCGTTGCACATCGTGCAACGACTTATTTCCGATATTCGTTGCACCTCGTACAACGATTTTATTTTTGACATCTGTTGCATCTCGTACAATGATTTACTCCCGACATTCAAAGTCAATGCCCAAATCCGTTCAACATATTCGATATTGACTTATCACTTTCATTTTAACGCATATTCACAATCAACACGTTACACTTTCTGCAACGCATTATTTAAGTTTCTGCATTAGTGCAACCAATATTCACAACCCAATGCACCTCGTGCATCGTTTCATTTCTCATTCAACATGTTATATTGCAACAACATCTCAAATCGTATTTCACAATTTGTTGTACTTGTAGCAACTAATATTTCGCGGCTCGTTGTATTCAATGCAACGAAACATTTTACGACTTTCTCCGCAACATCATGTAAATTCGAAGTACTTGCGACAGCGTTACCCAACTTGGTATTAGACTTATTGTATGGAACATCCAGTGCGGCATCGAGTAGAGTCAAGAGTGATTCGATAGGTGGTGGGCAACTCTTTGGAATTGAAATAAACCAAACATCCTGAGGAAATTGAGCTTAGAGCTCTGATACTAATTTGTCACGCCCCGACCCGGAATCACCCGAATCATCGTCCTCACAGGGGACGTGATGCCGTACGAGCATGGAGTTGCGCTCGTGCAAGGCAAGATGACAAGTTCTCAAATGGTTATCTTTGAGTTGATATTAACAACGAAAGGAAAACAGAGTATACAAAACGTTTCTCTTTATTGATATTCAAACTGAGATTACAAAGGCTTTCAATAGCCTAACAATATATGCCAGATTGGCTACAACACTCAGGTTCTCTCTTGCCCACAAAGGATTTCACCGTTCCAAACATCATGCCTTCTATATCTCGACCGCGTCAATCCTGTTGCAAGTCTGAGCGTTAATGCGATCGTACGCTTCAAGCGCGATGGTATTCCATGCCTTTGTGCGATCAAGTGAAGCTTTGCCATGAGCAATCCATTCCCTGCACCCTGCATGAAAGTTGGTGGGGGATCAGTACGTTCGTCCTCGCATGTACTAATAAAAAGACCTTCCTTCTAAACCGACATTTTAGTATTTATGTTCAATCATGCAACTTAGCTTATGATCTTGCTATATTCTCCTTAGGGTCAATTTTATGGCATATTCGAAAGCGGTAAAGCATGTTATCATGGCAAGCATGTTATTCGAATTGAATAGGCAAGCAGGCAAGCAATCTCGTGTTTGTTTCGTGCGCGACTTCTTACCACATAGATGCACTCGCCCTTGCACCGACACAAGGTGAATACGCCCTATTCCTTCCCTGTCATGTTATAAGTTCTCTCTATGCAGGATCTATGTGTGCATGACATAAACGTGCCTGCACTTTCAACCCATCGTTCCTTAACTATATGAAAAGATCGTTGGCGTATCCACGCCAGAATGGAGTAAAGGTGTTTCTCGTTTTCTTTTCTCTCTTTCTTTTCTTTCTTTCTTCTTTCTTTCTTTTCTTTCTTTTCTTCTCTCTTTCTTTTCTTTCTCGAATTTGGGTAGCCCGGCGTTTCACGGGTTGGGTTGCTATCCCAAACAATTGAAACATACCGCGTACATACCATCATTTACGGCTTTTCACATCTATAACCGATGGCTAGTCGTATTACAGATGAGCGCCCATTAAAGATTATATCCCTCATAGGCCGAACGGTTTCGGTGCCCCGGGTAGCCCGTTCGGAGGGAACGTTCCGTGCACGAAAGATTATCACAATTGTCTGAAGTCCATTCGACCATGCAACGTCCTATTATTCAAACAACTAAACATAGTCTTGAGTCCGAGACTCAGATTTTATCATCTCGCATTTCTTTCCATTAACTTTCTATGTTCTTACATTTCATACTTCGTTTCAACGTTCAATGGCATCATGCCTCAACTCAATGTTCGTCAACCGAACGACCCGAAGGTCCCGAACACCTTTCGAGGCATCATGTCATATCTGACAGTTCCGTCACATTCATGCCACAACTGTATTCTTTCGTAACGAAGCCATCTTTTATGATCTTGTACACGTAGGCACGTTTCGACACATTTATCATCTTTCCTTCGTGTTGTGCACTTGCTGCATGCATCGAACCCGTATTTCCATATTCTATGCCTTAGTGTTCAATGTACCTGGCTCGTGCACTAGGGCACTCGCCTATATTTTCTTTCAATGTGCTAGCCTTTCTAACTCGTGCGCGAAGGCACGGAATGGCTTATGCACGAAGGCACTCGCCGAATACAGTTATCCTATGTTCTTACGGCTTGTGCACCGAGGCGCTCACCTTTGTGATATCTAATGTTCCATAGCGACTCGTGCATTTGATGCACGTTTTATTTCAATTGTTCTAACTAGTGTTCGACACATACCATGATTTATCTTTCGATCGAACCATGACTGTGGCATCGATAGGTTAACATAGCATACAATGAGGATATATTCTGACTTAGGCATGAAGGAGTAAAAAGAAGAGTCAATCCTCCCACCTTGAGTCGATACACCTTGTCGTTTTGCCGAGCCGATGCGGCTCAATTTCATAACTTTGTTGCACGATTTCATAACTTCGTTGCACGGCCAACTCTCCTGACTTAGCCATTCGAGCACTTCGTGCTTCATCCAACTACTCGATCGATTCCAACCTACCGTGCCTGAGTTCCAGCCCGTTACAAGACGGTGGTTTGGGTTTTGCGGACCCGTTGCGAATGAGGCAAAATGTCGACCTCTAATATTTCAGCGTAAATGGATAACCTGCAAATGAAACCAACTAAAATTAATACTTGCATCGATTCGGACTTGCGCCTTGGTTGATTCGATTTCTTAGAATCTTCGAGCCGTCTCAATGCACTTATCCTTCGGGGCAATGCGACACTTTGCATCGATTCAACTCGATGCATTTCTTTGGGACGATGCAACTCTTCGTATTGACTTAGTTCGATGCATTGCTCGGGACAACTTAACTCTCGTATCGATTCGCATCGATACATTTCATTCGGTCAACGTGATTCTTTGAGTCAACGTCTCAGCGTAATGCGCCGTGCGGAACGGGGCATTACAGTTGGGAACCCTTCACAAGCATCCAATCTTTGTCCCCAAACAGACTGCGACAGCCATCATCGGCCAGCCTCCCTACCGAAACTAAGTTGTAGCGCAAACTCGGTAGATGGCGCACACCCTTGAGAATGAGCTTCTTACCGAGCTCCGTTGTCAAGTGCACATTACAGATGCCTACAACTGCAGTCGTCCCCTTGTCGACCATCTTCACATGTCCAAACCTGCTGCCGCGGTATGACTTGAAGATCCTCCTATGTGGAGTGGCATGATACGACGTCCTGTGTCCATGACCCAGTCGCCGTCATAACACATGCCACAAGGTTCCTTTGTGTCGGTTGCTGCGATGATGATATCTCTCATTGCTGTAAGATCCTCCCGATCGTTCTTGCCTTTTATCTTCTCAGCTTTGAGCTTCATGCAGTTCCTCTTGATATGACCCCTTTTGCCACAGTGATAGCAGCATTTCTTGCGGTCAACAATCGCAAGATTTCGGGAACTCCTCATGTCTTCGTCTGTGAATTGGGTCTTCCCTTCCCGTAGGAAGTCACCAGAGCGGACTCCTACGATGATTCCACTTGCTTGCGTCGGACCTCCTCATTCAACAAGCTACTTTTGACTGCATCCATCGTGACAACTCCATCAGGCGCGGAGTTGCTCACCGACACCACCAACGTCTTCCAGCTTTCTGGCAGAGAACTCAAGAGCAGTAGGGCCTGCAGCTCATCATCAATTACCATCTTTATTGCAGACAGCTGATTGATGATACCCTGAACCTCGTTCAGATGTTGTGCCATTGGGGCACCCTCCGTGTACTACGAGTTGACGAGTTGGCGAATAAGAAACGCCTTGTAGCCAGTCGAATTTCTTTCGTACAGCGCATGCAGCTTCTCACATAATGCTTTTGCTTAACTCTCCATAGACACGTGGTGAAACACTGAATCATCTAACCATTGGCGGATGAATCCAACGGCCTTCCGATCCAGTCGTTTCCAGTCTTCAGCAGCTTTGTCTATTGGCTTTGTGTTGTCGCCCACCAACGGAACATGCAAGTCCTTGCACCAGAGTAGATCCTCCATCCTTGGCTTCCAAATTGCTCAGTTTCCCCCTGTGAGGGTGATCATACGAGTGTTCATCTGTTCCGTAGACATGGTTGCCAGAACCTCCAAAGCTCTGATACCAGATGTTGGGAATCGGATACGCCCTCTTGCGCTCTGATATCGTGTTTGAGACGTTGCCACATCGAAAAGTTAGGCCAACCCACCTGAAATAACCAACTCCCGTCTAACAGACACCAAGCACAGATAAAGACAACTATATGGCGGTGACTACGTCACCTGGACAAATCCCAATCTTTATAACTCAGATAAAATTACACGATTGACATAAACTAATTTTGAACCATTCGCCCTAATAGGTTCACTACTAAAATACCCCACTTTACCGACGGAAGTTTAGCGACGGACGGATTCCGTCGCTAATAGCGACCAGTTTCCGACGTCTTAGCGACGGATTAGCGACAGACAACATAACATAATTTTTTCCAATTTTAAATGTTAAAATATGTCGGGTTTCCGTCGCTAAGTCGACGAACGTTAGCGACGGATTCTTTTTCGTCGCTTATTCATCGCAAATGTTGGCGGCAAAATCTTTAAAACATTGGCGGGAACTTTAGCGACTAACTGGCGACGGATATATCCGTCGGAAAATACCTTTTAATTGGCGACGGTGTAGCGACTACTTTATTCCGTCGCTATTCCGTCGCTAGGTTCTGTGCCCTAACTTAAATTGAACCGACGGGGGGGAATTTTTCATTCCCCCCAAAACTCTCTCTCTCTCGCGGCTCTCTCTCTCTCGCGCGCGGCTCTCTCTCTCTCTCTCTCTCGCGTCTCTCTCTCTCTCTCTACCAGGTATCTCTCTCTCTCTCTCTCTCTCTCTCTCTCTTTCTCTAATTTTGGGTTTTGGGGCCGGGGGGGGAGTGGGGGGGGTCGGCTTCGCGGGGGGTGGAGAGGGCGGGGGGGTGGTGAATGGGGTCAGGGGGTCGGGAGGGGTGTGGGGAATGGGGGCAGGGGGTGGGGGGGTGGGGAATGAGGGTCGGAGGGTCGGGGGGGTGGGGAATGGGGGCAGGGGGGTCGGGGGGTGGGGGGTGGAGAGGGCAGGGGGGTCGGGGGGGTGTTGAATGGGGGCAGGGGGGTCGGGAGGGGGTCGGGAATGGGGGCAGGGGGGTCGGGGGGCGGGGGGGTGGGGGGTGGAGAGGGCAGGGGGGTCGGGGGGGTGGGGAATGGGGGCAGGGGGGTCGGGGGGGTGGGTAATGGAGAGGGCAGGGGGGTCGGGGGGGGTGTTGAATGGGGGCAGGGGGGTCGGGGGGGTGGGGAATGGGTTGCATTCCCCGATACGGATACGGTTTGGCCTGTCCCGATCCTAAGAAATATTACTATTTCATTTAATTTAATTTCATTTAATTTCAAAACTACTAAGAAATAATACTTAAAACACTTAAAATTATTCCTAAATGTATAAATTATATGTTTTTAAATGTAAATAATTTATTAATAATTATTTGTTTTCCAATACCAAAAAAATTCGATACTTCGATCCGATACCGCCGATACTACCGATATCGCCGATACCAATACTAGATTGCTTAGACTTATATTGCAAGGTAACTAGATACAAGTTATGATACAATGTAAATGCAAGTATACATGTTAGCTAGATAGCTTAGACTTATATTGCAATCTCCTATTCACACGAGTATTGATATCGCCGATGCCAATACTCGTAGGAATATATAGTCCGATACCGATTCCGATACCGATACTTTGAACCTTGATTTAAATACATGTTAGTATAGTATCTTCACATATATGTTAAGAGTATATACATGATTAGCAAGGTAACTAGATACAAGTTATGATACAATGTAAATGCAAGTATACATGTTAGCTAGATAGCTTAGACTTATATTGCAATCTCCTATTCACACGAGTATTGATATCGCCGATGCCAATACTCGTAGGAATATATAGTCCGATACCGATTCCGATACCGATACTTTGAACCTTGATTTAAATACATGTTAGTATAGTGTCTTCACATATATGTTAAGAGTATATACATGATTAGCAAGGTAACTAGATACAAGTTATGATACAATGTAAATGCAAGTATACATGTTAGCTAGATAGCTTAGACTTATATTGCAATCTCCTATTCACACGAGTATTGATATCGCCGATGCCAATACTCGTAGGAATATATAGTCCGATACCGATTCCGATACCGATACTTTGAACCTTGATTTAAATACATGTTAGTATAGTGTCTTCACATATATGTTAAGAGTATATACATGATTAGCAAGGTAACTAGATACAAGTTATGATACAATGTAAATGCAAGTATACATGTTAGCTAGATAGCTTAGACTTATATTGCAATCTCCTATTCACACGAGTATTGATATCGCCGATACCAATACTCGTAGGAATAGTCCGATACCGATATACATTGTAGAGCTCTGTTTTGCTATTCTGGACATGTTGTGACCTGTGCTGTTCTAAATAGGAGCCAGACACACTCCTGAGACGGGGGAGTATGTATAGTGATGTGGATTCTTACTAACTTATCATGTGAACCCATTTATGGGCCCTTCATTGAACCTTCTCATGTGCAACTTTCAGTCCATTCACAGTTCCCTATATTGTACTCTACATCACCTAGTTCACTTATATCTAACATCCTAACCCTAATCCAAATTTATGAGTATCGGTATCGGGCTATTCTTATGTTTAGTTTGTCTTACGATACAGATTTTCACATCCAAATTGAGGATGAGTCGTTATTTTGTTGATCGTACATGGATGTACAAACGGCAACACGAGAGTAGAATTGGTGTGAGTGACGATTTTCAGGCAGGCGTGGAAGTATTTCTTAATTATGCAATGAGCAAAGCTCAGTACATGGACGGTAACAAAATTAAGTGTCCATGTGTTAAATGTCACAATAGACGTTACGAAGAAGTGGTGACTGTGAGAGATCATTTGACCCGTAAGGGTTTCGTACGTAATTACGGCCTGTGGTCATCGCAAGGTGAACTATATTCGGAAAGACAGGCTGCGGAAGCTGCTACTTATGCTTTTGATGATAATGCTGCAACGGATGTCATCGAAGACCACGGATGCTCTGTTGATTATGGAGATCTGCAGAACCTTGCACGAGATATGGTGTATGATGCGGCAGGGCCTAATTTTGATCCGGAGGATCCTAATCCCGAGGCGAAGGAGTTCTATGACATGTTTCAGGACGCAGATACTTCTCTATATCCTGGTTGTGAGACTCATTCCGCACTGTCTGCTCCATTTATTTCGATACTCATGTCGAGACAAATCGAAATAGACCTCAAAGGAATGAAGAAGACGTTGAGGATGGAGGTATATTCAATTTAAGGGGCAAGCCTATTGGGGCTAGTAAGAAACGGTGGTTGACCGACGATGAGTATGATACCGCTCACCGATATGTCTTGTTAAATTGTGACATACAAGAAGTGAGAGATTTGGAGAAGTAAGTGAATACGCCTCGTTATAATCTCTAATTTGGTGAATTAAGTAACTACACTTATTTTTATTCTCTCTAACAGTGTATTTAGAGGTGAAGTCAAAATGAGGACACCATATATTACAGATGAGGGACTTCAAAGAGAGGTTGATTGTACCTTTCCGTCCTGGTTTCGTAAATACGTAAGTAACTGAGATAATATGTTATACGGCTACCATTAAAATATATGCAGCTAAAATATTTAAATTATCAATACATGTTTACAGGTTTTATTGCCTGAAACAACACTCATAAATGAGAGCATTCGTTATTTGGCATTGGGACCGAAGAAGCATGCAAAGACTTTGTCAGGCTATGTCGTTAATGGCTTCAAGTTTAAGTAAACTCAGCATGCTATAAATGCCGAATTTCTCAATGACGGCTTCGATACCAAGAATTCTGGTGTTTGCATAAGAGGCACCATCTATGACGACGAGCCGGACTTTGACTATTATGGAGTGCTTCGGGAGATTGTAGATTTACAATATAGTGCCCCATATGATATGCATATTGTGATGTTCAAATGTGAGTGGTTCGATACGAGACCAAATATCGGTTGGAGAATCGATAAACAATTTGGATTCGTCGATATAAATCATCGCAGGAGGTATAGAGGGTCCGACACGTTTGCGATAGCAAGTCAGGCTGTTCAAGTCTACTATACAAGCTACCCAAGGCGTCGTAGAGATCGATTTGACTGGTGGGCAGTATGCAAGATTAAATCTAGAAATACATTCAACGTTGGAGACCCAGCATACCAAGAGAACCAGATCGAGAAGCCCCAATACATGGGACAACAGTCGGATACCATGGACGTGGAAGATGTCGATATACCTCATGCTGAGGAAAATAGAGGGGAGGAAGAGGTTGATATACAAGACTTAGCTGTCAACCAGGGGAGAAAGAGGCGTCTTGTCCCAAGTATTGAGCCTGAAGAAGAAGTAGAAGAAGAAGAAGAAGAAGAAGAAGAAGAAGAGGATGAGGATGAGGATGAGGATGATGATACAGATGAAGTCGACGATGAGGATGATGATATAGATGAAGTCGACGATGAGAATGAGGATGAGAACGATGACGATGACGATGAGGACGAGGACGATAACGATGATTAGATTAAATATCGGTATATATTAGAAGCACTTACAACTAACTTAGTGAATTCAGTTTAGACGGACACATTCTTATTTCAGTTTATGTTTTTGTCGTTCGATCATCTACTTATTGTATGATTTTCTTTTTACAGATGGCACTCTTAGTTCTCATTGTCTTGACGGCACTCGTCGCCCTGCTGCTGGTATATATATTTTAGTTCAGTTTTATATTCATTTATACTTCTATATTGTTAATTATATTTATGTGTTCTATTTACAGGTCATGGTCACTACCACTCGTGCTGCTGGCAGTGGCCGTGGACGTGATGGTAGTGGTGCTGGTGGTGGCGGGTACTGGCCGTGGTGGGCGTGGTGGTAGCGGCACTGGCCGTGGACGTGATGGTAGCGGTCGTGGTGGTAGCGGCACTGGCCGTGGACGTGATGGTAGCGGTCGTGGTGGTAGCGGTCGTGGTCGCCTTCCACATTCCCCGGATATAGAGTCCTCCGATCCCGACCTGGAGAGCCCGGCCACAGACTCTTTCCGCCGTCGATCTATCTCTGCGCTACCTTCATCTTCATCGAGGCCTGAGACTCCATCCGCTAGCGGATCCGTTCTGCCCCCGGATGCACCAGCGGGTACACCATCAGTTACTGCAGGGTGGGCTCCGGAGTACCCCCGGATTCCGCTTCATCCTGCTACCGGTGAGTACATCCGCGGACCCGCGGATCCTCCGACGCCTCCAGAGAGGCCGATAGGCGAGAACCGACGAGAGCTATGGCCCGCGGGTGATACGTAAGTAAATTTAAGTTAATTTATTAAATTTGTTTCATTTATTCAAGTTAATAATCCAGTCTTTGCTTCTTTGTAGGTTTTTCCCGTATGATGCTGCCCGGATACTCGGGCAAATTATCCGGGAAAACTACCATGGCCCCTACCTCAATTTTTCTGAGGTGCCTCAGAACATGCAGTACGTCTGGCTCGAGGAGATGAAGGTATATATATATCTTTTGGTTAATTATTAATTATTCTTTAATCTACTAATTTTTTAATTACGTGATAATTTAATTTGTATGTCAGACGACGTTCTGGTGGCCCCCCCATCGCGAGGAGTTGATTCGCAAGGCCTATAAAGCCGCCGCCGGGAAGAAGATACGGGATGCGGTGTACGACGTTCGTACGGCGCATTCGAGGAAGAAGTGGCTCCGGGAGGAGTACTACGAGCAGATGTTGGATAAGATGAATACTGCTCAGTACAGGGAGAAATCAGAGAAAGCGAAGGTGAGCAGACAGGCCGCTGGTCTGCATACGGGAGGTTCAAGGCCCCACGCAGCGACGCGTGCAGATTTGGTGAGATACCGCAAATTCATTTCACTATTAAATTCGGTACTATTAATATACGTAGTTAATTAAATTCGACGTATATTTCGTATGCAGGCACAACGGGCGGTAAAGGAGGGGAGAGAGCTGGAGTCGGTCACCGCCTACGATGTATTCCTGCATACACACAAGAGGCGGGCAGACGGGAGCTTCGTCGACGCGAGGGCCCAGGCGACTGATGTAAGTAATTACGTTTATGAGATTTATATTAGAAATATAATTATTGTTAACTTAATTAGGTGAACGTAGGATTCAAATTATAACTTAGGGAAACATAGGATTTAGATTATAACTTAGGAAAACTTATAGTATAAACACATTCATTGGATAGGCTGCATATCGTGAGGCCCTTAGTCAGATTGAGCCCCCTGCCGAGGTTGTCGGCGAAACGACGCCCACCCAGACGCCCTCTTCTATGGCCGCTCGCTACGACGACGTGTTCGTAGAGTCTGTCGACGGCTTTAATAAAGGGCGCATCTACGGCGTAGGTTCCCTGGCGGCGTCGTTGCAGGGCGCGACTCCGAGATATCCACCGCCCCCGCCTCCTCCCGCGCCCCCGTCGGACGATATGAGGACGCAGCTTGCGACTCTCACCTCCGATATGTCGGAAATGCGGAGTCTAATGTCGGATGTGCTGGAGCGCCTTTCGCGTCCTTCTTCTGCTCCCGGTCCAGATCCGTCTGCTCCCGGTCCGTCTAGTGCGGTTGCCGGTCCTTCCGACCCTGGACGTTATTCATTTGACCGTTCTGCCGAGGTCCGTCTGGTACCGGATACTACGCTCATTGGGCTCATGGACTTGATGTCGCCAGAGCAGCTCCGCACGCTTCCAGAGCATGTGTTGTCCCAGGTGCCGGCGTACATGGTGGAAGAGTACATCCGCAGAGCCGAACGACGACGCGATCCATCTCAATGATATTTGTACTGTTTTTAGATATTTGTACTGTTTTTGGATTTTGAATTCTGGATATTTTGGAAGCGTACATGAATGTTTGGATATTATGAATTTGTGTATTTGTGTTTGGATATTTGTACATAGATGTTTGGATATTTCTGTTTGATATTGGATATTATGAATTTGGATATTTGGATATTTGGATATTTGTTGATCGTACATGGATGTTTGGATATTGGATATTATGAATATGTGTAATATTTACGAAAAGGAAATAGAATATTTCTGTAATTTTTTTTAATTAATGTTGCATTTAGCGACGGACTAGCGACTAATTAGCGACGGATATATCTTTTTAGCGACCGATGAGCGACTAACTAGCGACGGAAAATCCGTCGCTAACTGGGTTATATAAATATTTGCAGTTACCGACGGACGAGCGACGGACGAGCGACGGATAATGGGTCGCTAATCCGTCGCTAATCTGTCGAGGATGACGACGGACTAGCGACGGCTTAGCGACCCATTATCCGTCGACATGGTTCTGGAATTATGGAAGCTTTCCAGAACCAGGCCGACGCCCTACCCGTCGCTAATCCGTCGCTATAACGTCGAGGTTAACGACGGAATATCGACGGAATAGCGACCGATTTTGCGTATCAGGAACCTCTCTGATACGCTTTTACCGACCTATTTACGACGGCTTAGCGACGGATATTTTAATATTATATGGCATGTAAACCGACGGGAACAAGTCGCTAATCCGTCGCTAATCCAAAGGCAACCGTCGGTAATCAGTCGCTAGTCCGTCGGTTAACCATTTGTCCCGACGGCTTAGCGACGGACAAATTTTAGCGACGACGTATTTTCCGACGGCCATTTTCATCAAATATCCGTCGCTATGCCGTCGGTAATTTATGTTACCGACGGATTCGCGACGGATGTGGCCGTCGCTAAAGTTGATTATTTTGGTAGTGGTTCAACCCCCTCACCACACTCAAGAAGAAAGAAAGATTACAATTGAAATCGCTCACCAACCCGTAGCAATCTCCCTAACCGAAGTTGACGACCCTCGATTAGATCTCTTCTTCCTTCTGTCTTGGATGTCGAAGTCCTAAGAGCAAAGTGCGGAACTTTTTCTTAGATTTTCTATGGACGAGCACCTCGAATCTCCACTTTTTGTGCTGTGCTTTGTGCCTCCATCCTCACCCCATATATATAGGATGAGAAAAACCTATTTTAGGTCATAATAAGATTTCTTAAATAGGAAGCCCTCAAATAAGAATCCTACTACACCTAAAATAGCCAATCAACATTCTATTTTAGATTATAATAGGATCTCTTAAATAGAAAACCCTCAAATAAGAATCCTATTATATCTAAAATAGCCCAGCACTAATTATGGATATCCAAATCAAATTAAATCAAATATTTAATCAGATTTGGACTCCATAAATATGCTATTACCAAATCCAGACTGGACTCCAACAACCAATTGATATTTTTGATGTGACAATGTATACATATATGGATAAGTTATGCTTTTCTTAGTTAATGTGGGGGGTTGAGCTTTTTCCTATTCCTACTTTCACTTAATATTCTCCCAATATGTTGGTTTATCTTTAGTTAAAATGAGATGTGTGGACTTTTTTGAGGTTATTGTCCTTGTCTTTATTCAAAATAAGTAAGATGATAATGTGCGTGTTTTTCATAATTCTTCTTGCTTGGAGGAGCATCATATGTATTTTTTGAGAAAAGATTGAATTATTATAATGTTCAACAATAACGTTCGGATGTTTTTGACACCTTAACTTTTAACTGCTTGATTTTGACATCCAATTTCATAAATTGTTCTTTTGAATTACCTTTCGTCAATTTTGAAACACATCAAGTCCATTTCAAAAGCATATTGATGTATTGCATGATTGACGAAATGTGCTTCAAAAGATTAATTTATAAAATTGAGGTGCTAAAATTGATGTATTGCATGATTTTGGCATCCTTCTGTCTTGGATGTCGAAGTCCTAAGAACAAAGTGCGGAACTTTCTCTTAGATTTCCTATGGACGAGCACCTCGAATCTCCACTTTTTGTGCTGTGCTTTGTGCCTCCATCCTCACCCCATATATATAGGATGAGAAAAACCTATTTTAGGTCATAATAAGATTTCTTAAATAGGAAGCCCTTAAATAAGAATCCTACTACACCTAAAATAGCCAATCAATATTCTATTTTAGATTATAATAGGATCTCTTAAATAGAAAACCCTCAAATAAAAATCCTATTATATCTAAAATAGCCCAGCACTAATTATGGATATCCAAATCAAATTAAATCAAATATTTAATCAGATTTGGACTCCATAAATATGCTATTACCAAATCCAGACTGGACTCCAACAACCAATTGATATTTTTGATGTGACAATGTATACATATATAGATAAGTTATGCTTTTCTTAGTTAATGTGGGGGGTTGAGCTTTTTCCTATTCCTACTTTCACTTAATATTCTCCCAATATGTTGGTTTATCTTTAGTTAAAATGAGATGTGTGGACTTTTTTGAGGTTATTATCCTTGTCTTTATTCAAAATAAGTAAGATGATAATGTGCGTGTTTTTCATAATTCTTCTTGCGTGGAGGAGCATCATATGTATTTTTTGAGAAAAGATTGAATTATTCTAATGTTCAACAATAACGTTCGGATGTTTTTGACACCTTAACTTTTAACTGCTTGATTTTGGCATCCAATTTCATAAATTGTTCTTTTGAATTACCTTTCGTCAATTTTGAAACACATCAAGTCCATTTCAAAAGCATATTGATGTATTGCATGATTGACGAAATGTGCTTCAAAAGATTAATTTATAAAATTGAGGTGCTAAAATTGAGCAATAAAAAGTTAATATGATAAAAATAACCTAGCGCTATAGTTGGGATGCCAATAGAATAATTTAGAAAAACTTTATATATATATATATATATATATATATATATATATATATATATATATATAGAGAGAGAGAGAGAGAGGGGAGGTGAGATGGCACCTCACCAAAAAATGAGGGTGGCGACCATCTCATCGCCCATTCCCCCCCCCCCCCCCGCCCCTCCAACTCCGGCCGGCCACCACCCTCAGCCCTCCCTACTGCTCCGACCGGCCCTCGTCGCCCCCCGCGCCCCCCTCCCCGCCTCCGGCCGGCCAAAAATCCCTCAAGCTCCATACCGGCCGGCCGACCCCCCCTCCACCCCCACCCCTCCCGCTCCGGCCGCCTACTGGCCTCCAGCCCCTCCCTATCCGTACTTGACATCCTCCTCCATCCATTCTATTCAAGATGGAGGGCTAGGATGGTGAAATGACTGCCACCCTCGTGAGGTGCCATCTCACCTCCCGCAATCTCTCTCTCTCTCTCTCTTTATATATATATATATATATATATATATATATATATATATATATATATATATATACTAGTAAATTCACGTGCTTTGCACGTGTGATAACGTATAATTAAAATATTATCCAATTATAGTCAAATATTTTTTCTAGCTCATGTGGTTAAGGTGGGAGGTTTTCTTCTTGTATGGTTGAGTTTGATTCCCCATTTTGAATATATATAACAAATTTAAACCTTTTTCAACAATTTTTTTACATAATGTAATTTAAAAAAATGGTTGATGATATATACGCCTTAGACGGCTCAAACTTGAGCCATTTTGAATCCCCTGTATAATAGTGTCTATATATATATATATATATATATATATATATATATATATATATATATATATATATATATATATATTCACCACGTGTGGGCTCAATTAAATCGTGTGTCTCCCCGTACCCGATTTTTAGCCAGTCGTCATGTCGCTTCGGACTCTTCGTGTGGATCTTGTCCGCACTGGCTTTTTCATCATCGCCCCACACATACGCCTCGCGCACTCCGCGTGCTCCCGAGCCTCACGGGACGGCCGACGTCTTTCGACGCTGGTAACTCAATGCCTCGCTTCGTCCGCGTCCCCGACGTTTTCACGATGTCTACGACAGCCGATGCCGTCCATCCACTCGTTCTATGCGCACGACGTCCTTATGATGTCTATCCGACGCCCATTGGATGCCCTACGACGGGCCGCGTCGTCGGCCGTCGTTTATATCCGTGGTAGAATGGTGCCGGTCCTCGACCGCTAGCGCTGCGCCCCTAGCCGTTGAGTTTTCATACACGGGACGCCCTATTCTGTCCCACGCCAGCTCAGATCGTGTCCATTTTTCGTCAGTCCTCCGAAAAAACTATTAAAAAATTAAATCTTAACTATTAAAAAATTAAAAAATTAACTATTAAAAAATTAAATCTTGTTTAAGTCATCTAATCTTAACTATTAAAAAATTAAAGATTAAGATTATATAAGTTAAACAAGATCCAACGAATGTGAAAGAGAAAATGCTTGGCGGATGGAAGAGTAAATTAAAAAAAAATCACAAAACTCGTTATAGGTTGCAATGAGTTGTGTGCAAAGCACATATTGTCGGAGGTATTGCGTGCAAAGTGCATACATTACCGTAGCCTATGACGAATTCTGTGTAAATTATATACATCGTTATAGCTTATGTTGATATGTATCTCTATCTGCAAATTTGAGAAACTTAGGGTCCGTTTGGATAGTCTTTCTGAATTTTTTTTCCTGAAAACAGTTTTCTGAATGTAAGTTATAAAGTTGTTTTCTGAGTATAAAAATTTTGGTTTTGCGATTGGTTACTTTCATCTGAAAAATAAATTTAAGAAATAAAAATTGAATATTCTATTTGGTTAAATATTTTTAGAAAATAGTTTTTTTTTAACTGTGTCCACCATGTCCATCTTTGTCATGAGTCCTCAATGTCATGAGTCCAGAATCCACCGTGTTCATCTATGTCATGAGTCCTCAATCCACCCTGTCCATCTCTGTGTCATGTGTCCTACGACATCGAAGAGTTCGAGGCTGTCCCGTAGCTCGAGTCCGATCGTCGAAGTGTCCTCGAGTCTAGTCGACGACGAGGTCGTAGCTCTGCGGGTATGACCGCCTCCACGGTGTGGCTCAACGTCGATGGTGATGAGGACCGCCGCCTCCACGATGGCGAGTCGACCTCCACCGGAACTCCGCCTCCACGAAGGCGAGTCGACGAGGACCCTCCACCTCCCCGCGACCTCGAGGCGACCTCCACCTCACCGCGACCTCGAGGCAACCTCCCCAGACCTCGAGTCTGTCGTTCTCTCGCGCAATGGACCCTCCACCTCCCCGCAAACTCGAGGCGACATCCACCAGAAATCTAACCCTAGATCGAGGTCTCCTCGATCTGTGGCCGGAGAACGACAGCGTGCCGCGCTCCTGGAAGGCCTCTGCGCGAGAGAAAGAGAAAGGGAAAGGGAAAGTGAAAGTGAAAGAGAAAGAGAGAGAAAGAGAGGAGTTGGGGAGGAGGTCGGTTGGGAGTCTTTGCAGGGAGTTGGGGAGGATGAGATCTGAAGAGAGAGAAAGAGAGTTGGGAAAGGGGGGAGGGGGTGGGTTGGTTTCGGTGGGGCCCGCAGAGGTGTTTTCACGAAACAGCTTTCATCCTCCGCTCAGAAATCTGTTTTAAAACTTCATTTCCCAAAAAAAATTTAGAATGTGCTGTTTTAAAATACAGCAACCAAATGCTGTTCGGCTGCACATTTGAGTTTAAACTCAAAAAATTAAAAAATAAACGGTATCCAAATAGGGCCTTAGTACCCCTTTTCTTTTCAAAGTTTATTATGGTTTAGATAATTTTGTGAAAATAATATTAGCCCCACTTCCAACAAACCCACATGCTTCTAATATTATATTGGGAACATTGACCTGAAATAGTTACTAAAATCTTGGTCCCTGCCTGAAAATTTAAAGGAAATACTACTTTCATTATTAGAAAAGAACAATAGTTGTCAATAGAAAACAAGACTCCGATCTCTGCCATTTGGATTTGGTTGCTCTCTGTGTTTCTACGCAAAATTTTGGGACCCACCCGGCATACATAGATCCTCCTCGCCGCACCAAACAAGAAGAAGAAGAAAAAAAAATATAGTACTACTGTCAGTCTACAGTCACCAAGAAATAATTGAACTATGTAACTGACATGTGGGCCAGTTTCAGGTGAAGTAGTGGGTGGGTGTAGAGACGGGGATGATGCGGGAAGCAACAAAAGCTGCGCCGCTGAAAAAGCACGCCACAATAGTAATAATAATAAACCCATTTTCTTCTTTCTATTTCTACTTTTGTTTTCCTCTTTCTTTCTTTCTAGGCCTCTTGATCGCTGCCATCAAAATTTTTTTTTTCGGAATCCGAACGGAAATTTCGAGAGTAATTCTCGATCGAGAGCTCCTCGGTATTAGGGGTTTCGAGCCCGAGAGTTCTCCCGATCGCGATTCCAGCTCAGCGGCGCCGTGTCGAGCTCGTCCGGCGAGGAATCGGCGTCCGAGTCCAGGAGCGATCGGGAATTGCGGTACGTGGCGGGAGTGAGGGTTTCTTCGGTCGGAGCTGTCTTGGTCGCGATGGGGCTATGATCGGGAGCTCGTCGGAGGAGGAGTCGAGGTAGAGAGAAGGGGAAGGGGAGGGGGGAGGATGTTTTCGAGCCGGCCGGCGGTGCATCCGGTGGAGGCGCCGCCTTTGACGGACGCGGCGGAGAACCACCCGCTGAGGCTGAGGATGAAGGACGTGCAGGGGATGCCGGGGACGTCCGGGGGGCTCGCCCTCCGGCTGGTCCAGTTCTCCTTCGCGCTCTCCGCGCTCTGCGTCATGGTCACCACCAACGACTACACCTCTGTCACCGCCTTCTGGTAAACCCGAACTACCGCAAGTTCTTATGTTGGGAATTTTGATACTAAGTGCATCTCCAACCTAATGTCTTGTAATGTGATGTGATTCCTATGTGGCATGAGGCAAAAGACAATGTCTTTCCTACCTAGGTGGCAAGATTACATTCACACAAGAAGATGAAGCTTCTCCAATGCAAAAATATTGAGAAGACAATAAAATCTAAATTTTTTTCAACTTCCAAGACAACTTCTTCCTTCTTTCTAATTTTTTTTTATTCGTACTTGATGGTGTGGCATGTCATGCCATGTCTAACTTCACAACTTTTTTGACATTTGCATTAGAGTATGACTTTTTCAATAAAGCCTTCTTATTCCGATATGGCAATAACTTTTTCCTAAACTCGCACTTGCATTGGAGATGCTCTAAGGCCTCGTTTGGTTCGCGGAATCTCCGGGTTGGGAAAGGATAGTGATTACTTTTCTATGTTTGGGTGCCCAAGGAATTGAGGAGGAAAGGAAAGTGATTCCCAATGGAGGAAAATTAGGGAAAAAAGTGATTCCATCCATCCAAGGAAGGAATCACTTTCCCACATTGAAGTATTCACTTTCCTTTCCAAATTCCTTGGCATTGCCAAACATCGGAAAGGAAAATCAATAGGAATTCAAGTTTCCCAAAGGAAAGGAAATGACAAGGAATTGATTTCCTTTCCCTTCCATTCCGCGAACCAAACGAGGCCTAATTGTTGTAGTTACGGCTAGGCTTTGTTGTCGTGGAAATTTTAATTTCAAAGCAGCCTTTATTGCCATTTAAAGCTGAACGTTACCTTGTGCGGATTTGGGATTTAGGCTCGGCTTGGATTGAGGGAAAAAGGCAGAATTAAGTGCGAAGGGATGGGAGGGGAAAAGGTAAGAGAGGGAAGGGGGGGGAGGGTGGGTGTCTCAATACATATAATTTTGCTTGGATTGGAAGGAGAGTTAAGTGGAGTGTGCTTAATAACTCTTATGGAGGTTTTGAGTGGGATGGAGATTAATAAAAATATAATATTTATGAAAATATCCTTATTACATATAGCATAAAATTATATTAATTTGATTAGATTTTTAATTAAAACTTGTGAAAATATCTTCACTAAAAATTATAGGTACAAATCTTATACCTATATATAAAAAAAATAACTAGGTATTTGGGGGAGTCAATACATGTAATCTTTCTTGGATTGGAGGGAGAGTTAACTTGTGTGTGTTTAATAACTCTTGGGGAGGTTTTGAGTGGGAAAGATTAATATAAATACAATATTTACGAAAATACTCTTATTACATATGGCATAAAAGTAGATTAATTTGAATAGATTTTTAATTAAAGCTAGTCAAATATCTTCACAAAAAATAATAGCTACAAATCTGATACCTATATAAAGAAAATAACTAGAATCCAAACACCATAAAATTAAGTAACATGAGAATTATAGTTTTCAACCGTTTATAAGTTACGGAGCATCATGTTGAAAAAAAAATCATGATATTTATAGGACAAATAAGGGATATTTATGTTTTCTCAAATAAAATCCCTTATTTTCTCTCGTTAATCCTCCAATTTGGGAGGTTAAAAATGGACAAAAGAAGGCTAAACAAACCCTCCCCCTCCCAAACCCCCACCCTCAAACCAAGCATAATTTTTTTTCCTTAACTTTCCCTCACTTAACTCTCTTAACCCTCAATCCAAGTAGACCCTTAGTGCTAATTTTGGGGTCATCATCATCTAAGATTTCTCCCATGAGAATGGGCTGGCTATTGCTTCATAAAAGAACTGGCAGAAGTTTTTATGATCATTTGTTGACCTGACATCATCCCTCTATGTTGGTGTCGAATTCCTGGACAAGATAACTATGATACTGAGAGGTGGTGACGGAAGGTGTAGTGTAGATGGCTAGTTGACGGGTAGGACCATAGGTGTACCTAACTTTTGGCCAGTTGGGGTTTGGTTACTGGTTGCTCCGCTCTCTGTTGGACTAAAGAGTGAAAGAGAGGGATGGGTGAAAGGAACGGGAGATGTTATTTGGGAATGGTAGGGCTTGTCAGGGTTATCTTCGGCTTTCAAATTTTAATCTCTATTCTCCTTGCTGTTTGCTCCCATATTTTGTGGGAAACGTTTATTGGAAATGTGTGTAGTAAATTGTCCAAGTGGACCTCTACGAGCACCTCACACGTGTCCTCAGTGCCTCACATCTTGCTTCTTTGGACCCTTTCCATTTCCGGGGAGTGCCTGATTAAAGGAGGTTGTGTGCCCACGTGCCAAGGTGGCGTCTTTCATTTCCTACTGCCTCAGGCAATGTTGCATGGACACATACAACATTATACAATATAAACCCAACAACATAGATACGACCAGATTTTGGTGTATTTTGGAGTACTATGTTGTGTCTGATACAATAAAGATGTTAATTGAAGTTTTGAAATCATCTGCTTCACTACTTCATGGGATTCTGTATAGCCTTTATAATGTTCATTAGGTTACTATATTCCTTATAGATGAGTTAAAATTAAACTCAAGGATACAATGATTTGTCCTTGGGTTTTGCTATTAGCTTTCGAGGTTCGATTATATTTTGAACTTTGGGATATAAAATCAGCACTATATCAAATACTGCATAATTTTTTATATATTGTTATATCGATTTTTTTTATGTCATAAGAATTTGATGTTGTATGTGGCTTTGTAGCATAAACTAAAGTGCCTCAACTGTAGTTTAAATAAATATATATTTTGAATGTCACATAAGTATGATCTATAATTGAAGTATTGTTAGTTATCGTTAACTGCCTGTTTGTTTACCAGAAATGAAAAAAAATATTTCTCTTCTCAATGTTACTACCAAAGCAGTTCCTCATTTCTTATCTAGTCCAACATTGTGGCATCTCTCATATAGGACCATTCTCATTGTTTTTTCTGATCAAATAGCTCAGGGGAGTTTTATGATACCAAACACGCTCCACAAGTCGTTTGGCCAATTTATGGGTTGAGAGTTGGATTCACGTAACGGTATACATTTGCATAAGATCTGCTTAAATTGTGTGCCAGACTATTTGAACTTGGGTTGCTTTGCTACCATGTTAAAGACCCTACCACAACACCGAAATTCTAAGGCTATGTTTGGTAGGAAGGATGGAAAATTGGAAGGAAGGAAACTCAAAAAGATTTATTTTTCATCCATATGGAAAGGAAAGACTATTTCCTTCATTTGTGTTTGGTAGGATGGAAGGAAAATGGAAGTGATATTTTTCTTTGTTTGGTATGGAAAGAAAAATGGAAGGAAGGAAAATAAAAAATATAGACTTTACCAATTATATCCTCAACTAATAATATTTATTTATCATTTGACTTTATTGAACTACTTTAAAATAATATAATTTCTATAGAGTATAATTGCAAATTAGAATGGGTATGCACTTTTCCTTCCACTTTTGGGATGATTGGTTTTCTTAGGTTATGGGGAAAACCAATCCCTCCACTTTTCCTTCCATCCTCTTTTCTCCTCATACCAAACAAGAGAAAATGTTTCCTTCCTCTCACTTTTCTCTCATATATTTTCCTTCCTTCCACTTTTTTCTCCTACCAAATGTCACGTCCCGCTCCCGTAGGAGCGATCGTCCTCGCTAAGGCGTGATGCCGTACGGGCCTAGGTTGTGCCCGTGCAAGGCTATATCCATAAACGGCCGATTCGAGCTAGGCCACAGAGTCGCACAGAGTGACCCCATTTGCAGCAGAAAGTAAAATGAACACAAATTGAAACGAATTCAACTCTTTATTGATATTCAAGAAGTTTACAAGCGGTGCTAGGCCGATATTACAAATCGCTCAAGCTCTCTTTCTCTGAAATATAAAAGGCGTGCCAAGTGGCTTACAACATGGATGGCGATGTTGTAAGCCACTTGGCACGCCTTTTATGTTTCAGAGAAAGAGAGCTTGAGCGATTTGTAATATCGGTTTAGCACCGCTTGTAAACTTCTTGAATATCAATAAAGAGTTGAATTCGCTTCAATTTGTGTTCATTTTACTTTCCGCTGCAAATGGGGACACTCTGTGCGACTCTGTGGCCTAGCTCGAATCGGCCGTTTCTGGACATAGCCTTGCACGGGGGCAACCTAGGCCCGTGCGGCATCACGCCTTAGCGAGGACGATCGCTCCTACGGGAGCGGGGCGTGACAGATTGGTATCAGAACACGGCTTTACGTCCTTGGACTTCCATTTCGATTCTCTAAGTTTTGAAAGCTCGTTTGGAAATAAAAGAAGTGTACGCTCTCTCTCGTTGTGCCTTGGGATGTTCCATACAATAAGTCTAATATTTTCAAAAGCTCGTACAAGTACTCGGTTGAAGGGATCGATGGGCGAAGGCCTTTGTGCCGAACCACGACGTACTTGAGTTGGAAGGAACCGATGCTAAGAGTTAGCAGAACGCAAGACGTGCTTGAATAACCTTACGCTTACAATAGAGAACGAGTATGCGAGACCGAAGTATAGTTCGAACGGGACGGTTATGCACGCAGCTTTTTGGCTAAGTTGTGCCGCGTGTCGCGCACCTCGACTTTTGGTGCAATCAAGTTGCGAGCGATATTAAGTACCGCTCGGTCGGGAACGAAGCTACACTTAGAGTGTATATCGATAGGAACGCTATCAAACTAATGCTTAGGCGTGCACGGAAGATTGATTTGGATTTTGAGAAACGGGCGAACGCGCGATTGAACATATCGAAAGGGAATCGAACAATCATTTGAGGATTTGTAGAATGACTTAACCCCGAGTGGTGTATGTGATAGCTTCGGAAAAGAATAAGAATGAGTGTCGACGACTAGTCGAGTGGCTCGAACCCTGAGTGGTGTATGGACGTTATAGAAATTGTTCGAGCGAGACTAAAGGATTTACGAATAGAACGAGTATATCGGCAAGCGATGATATCGCGCAAGCCTTAGAATGAGTAACGCTTAGTTGGTTTCGACTTCGAGAGTCTCAAACGAGATATCGTTCGGACGAATTAAGAATGCGTAGTACGAATCATGAAACAAATGGAGGTCTTGGTCGAGGAAACATAGAAGATCGTGCATGCGATTTTGAATTTAGTTGAATAGATTGAAACTTGAGTTAAGGTGAATTACTCATGGACGATATCGGAAATAGCACGGTCGGAAGATAGCGTGCATAGGAAACGTTGATTTGAAGATACGAGAATGACTAAGGAATTGAAATTGATGTTGCTCGATGAAGAGTTAGCACGCGACAATGTGAATTGAGGAAATTAAGTTGCACGACTTGGAATTCGTTGCAAAAGGAAGATCGTCAGGTTATGTACATCATCGATGGTATTGAGGCGTATCAAAGATCGATGTACGATAACTCGGGGGTACTCTGATTCGATGAATGATGATCGTGTTAGAAGTTATTATTTTGAAGGATGCTATGTTGGAAATGAATGTTTGGAATGAGGAAAGGAAGTGACTTGATTGTTCGGTGATAACCACAACGACAACGATCTTGTCTTGCGCGAGCACAACTCCAGCCTCGCACATGCGTCACGTCGGATTTGGGACGATCGTTCCGCGTGAGCGTTGGCATGGTGATTCATGTCCAACGGGAATGGTCGAACTCAAAATATCATGACATGGCAATTTTGATTGCTTCGACTTGTGGTTTGAAGCGAAGATGAATTCGAGGATTGTTAGGACTTGCGATTGAAGAATGAGAAAACTTGAAGATTGAGTAGACCCAATCTGCGTATCGAAAATGAGCAAGTCTAGACGCAACGCAAGAGTTACGTCCCGATGAGGACGAATATTCTGCGGGAATATTGACATGGTGATTTATGTCCACCGTGGATAATCAGACTTGCGTGAGATCGGGACACGACATATTGCAAGGCTAGACGACCTTGTGATCGACTACGTGAATTGGATAGGACGGATAGGCGAATTGTATCAAACATACTTGAAGAGATAGACTATGATAATCGCTAGTGCGGACGCACGACATCAACATGTCAAGGATTTGATTGAGGACAACCTATCGTAGGATGACTTTCCTAAACGAGCTCGGACTTGGAGCGGAGAATGTGTTGATGCGAATAGGGTAAACGCTGCTTGATGTTTAGAAATTTGAGCGAAACGAACTTGGGTAGAAACTCCCGTACAAACGAACAAATGGTTTGACCATAGGATTTGGGGCGAGCGTCGTGCAACGACCTTGCACGATGAGCCACGGACTTGACTTGTAACTATGACCTGTGAGCTGACCTAGCGGATAGGCGGACGACCCTATGCCGAGTGATTGAACTTGTGCGATTGACCTTACAGTATCGTCTGGACGGACGATAGACTTGGGGCAGCAAGACTTAGAGTAGGACAGGGAACAGGGAGTGTGCGTGAACGACAACGAGATTGGTCTCAAATGAAGTGAATGATAGGAATGGATGATGCGCAAGTAAAATTGGGATAACGAATTGAATCACTGATAGGAAGACGGACTCGATGATAGTGCAAAACTTGGTCTCGAATCGGACGAAAATAACTTAGACTTGGTCGACCCCGCTAAGAAGAAATCATACTGATTTCGTGGACAAGAACGCTTGAGAAGCGAATCGGATCATCTCGATGACCGAGATAAACGATAGTGAGATTGCACATGAGTTCGGTTTTAAATCGAAGTTAGCAAAATGATCGGCAATTCGAAACTATCACGAGTAGCTTGTCCGACTTCGCTAATCGCTAAGCTTAGTTGAAATGTACGTATTCGGGGGACGCCTTGAATATGTGCACGATCCAAACTCAGTGATATGATGAACTCGATTGCAGCTGCAAGTGGGTGTTGAGATGCGCATAACGAAAGTGAGTTAGCCTCAGCCTACGACTCTCGTGTTTGACAAATTACAACGCACCTCGTGTGACCGTACAGCCCCGCAACAGGGCACAATCGTGACCGAGTCGAAGAAACACGACAATTGAATAAGAACCATCAACTCTGAAATGAATGAAAAGCCATTCAATAAAAATCGACCAAATGTTTGCGACACGGAATTTGGAAAAGTATCGAGTATAGTTGGATGCCATCGAATGGTAAAGCCATTCGATAGAATTGTCCAAGAAACACGACGACACGAGTTAAGGAACGATAGGATGACCTGCACTCAGGAAGTCTCGAGGACGAGACTTGTTTTGAGTGGTGTATTATGTAATGACCCGCTCCGCCCTAGTGGAACGCCGATTCAAACGGCAAGTGCAACGACTCAAACGAGCCGTCGACCCGAAGAGTTGGCATCGTCCTGACGAAGAATCGATGCAAGGCTTACATTGGCCCGTCAAGAGGAATCCAGACTTAGACTTTCAAAGGCGCGCTCGGAGTATCGCTCGGCCGATGCGAACATCGCTAAGGTGGGTGGCTCCGATAAACCCGTCTTTGCTTAGCCTAGATACATAACAATACGGACACTATCACTAGAATCGCTAGGCGATAACACCGCGCATGCTAATAAATGACCCAACGCACCTATCTAAGGGAATAATTCCATCATGTATGCTTGTATAGAATATGGAAAAGAACATAGAAAATGTGAGAACTCGCACCGCGCTCCACACTCGTGCTAAGGCACGGGCTTACATTTTGAGTCCCTTATGCGCTCAATAATGAAACAATGAATGGTTTACAACAATGAAACGGAAGACTATCGACATAGTCGTTCCGAGTAGAGTATAGCAACATTGAAAGACTTCGGGACCGATGGGTCGCCAAGGCGACTCCTGTACGGGGAGTTGCATAATGTATGAATGAAAGAATGAACAAATAAGTGAATGAATGAATCAACGAATGAATGAATGAATGTGTGAATGAATCAATGAAAAGAAACGGACAAGTGAAAGAAAGAATGAATAAAAGATAAGAAAGAAAGGAATGGTTAGCGACAGGTATGACGGGCACGTGCAACGGGGCTCGCTACCCGCGCTGCACGGATGCCAACCTGGTCGATAACGCATTATGGCTAAGGATTAGCCTACGGCTCGGAGACAGCCGTTAAGTTAAAATGACAATAAAATACGAAATGGTCATGGACGGACTCGTGCACGAGTGAAAAAGGGATTCCAAGGCAACGAACGACGATTTCGTGGCCGGCCTAGGCGGAATCATGGCCTACGGACGGACAGGTGTACGGGCTTGGGCACATAACCAAACGTAGGGCCGGTACTTCAATAGTCTATCAAGGTGTACCAGCCATCACACTTGATAGATGAGAATGCCAAAGGAGAAAATGTCCAAAATGGCTGACATGCCAGCAACCGGTGCATATAGATTTAAGTGGGCTTTGCTGGTGACAATCCACGTGCAAGTCCTTGCATTGAAATCAAAGTGGTCTAAGTTAACTGAATGAAGCGTCCTCTGAACAGACATTGAATGTAACATACAAATGATCAAAAGTACTTCGTGCAAGTGAGTTAGAAAACACGCCTACGATGCGCTAGGACCTGAGGTAGGGACACACCCTTGACATTGAATGTTTACATGAATTACGTTAAGTCATTTCATATGAATTGTTGACTAACTTGGTTTACTTTGGATAGGGAAGGCCGGACGGTAAGTATGGGTAAGTCATGCATATATCTCCATGCGACACTTGTATTCGGCAACACGAGATAGGCTATGAAATATGCCATGAAACTGATCCTAAGGCAAGATTAGAAAGACAATAAATGATAGACGGTGCACAAAAGTAAATAGAACGTGTTTGGTAATGATAGTATTGTGGGCGAGCTAGCCTTCCCACCAGTGCATGACAATGTACTGATAATCCCACAGTCTGCTTGCAGGATGCAGGAGACGTCGTCGGGTGCGGAGCTTCCCTCGAACGTGCTAAGGCGCGGAGCTATCTCTGGAGCCTTGGAGCGTTGCAAGGAGCTGGAGCACCATATACAGGACATAATGTATCGGAACATTGCCATGAATCATTCCATGTTGTAAGCCACTTGGCACGCCTTTTATGTTTTAGAGAAAGAGAGCTTGAGCGATTTGTAATATCGGCCTAGCACCGTTTGTAAACTTCTTGAATATCAATAAAGAGTTGAATTCGCTTCAATTTGTGTTCATTTTACTTTCCGCTGCAAATGGGGACACTCTGTGCGACTCTGTGGCCTAGCTCGAATTGGCCGTTTCTGGACATAGCCTTGCACGGGCGCAACCTAGGCCCGTGCGGCATCACGCCTTAGCGAGGACGATCGCTCCTACGGGAGCGGGACGTGACACCAAACACACCCTAAAGTTGTCATGATGGCTGAGGGCTAGGTTGTCAACTCGCGATAAGTATCATATATCGATTTACTTGTGTACCGTAGCATGTATCATGTATAATATCGTGTATTGTATGATTCAATAACTTTAGGAGTTTATCTCTATACTTCTAAATCCATATAGGAAGTAGAACATGATTTGATATAATTTTGTCATAATTTTTTTTCATCTTTGTAGGTATAATTAGTTCCAGAATTAATATTCTTAAGTATACATTGTATGACCGAGTAAAAAAACTGATACTACCTATTGTCCTATATGTATCATATCTGATAAACCCATACGTAATGAAATTAGTATATCATAAAGTATCGTAAGATACATATCTTGTATAATAAGATACTAAGAACATAGGTTGAGGGTTAAATATTTATTTTATTCCAACAATTGGTTGACAATATTTATGTTTTATATCAATGAAACAAGTACTTGGTAATCATGTAATAGATTGCCCTATTCATTCTTTTTCTTCATGGTCAGCTGGTCTAGTGTCCCCATTTTCCATGGAGTTCGGTTGATTTTGGGATATTTGAAGTTTAGTCATGATCTAGGTTAGAAACAGACTCTCTATGACGGAATACACAGTCTACGACATGGGCACATCACTAATTATGTTGTTCCTGTTTATAACTTCGGTTTTTGTGTCATTTCTGACACGTGTCTTGTCTGACATGGGACAAGGCAATGTATTTCTACGTCAAAAGATGAGAAGTCCCTATCCTGGGCAGACCCACCTTGTATTTTTTTTTTTTTTGGGGGGGGGGGGGGGGGGGGGGGGGGGGGGGCGCGGGGGTAGTGGATTTGCAGTTTCCTATTAGTATGTATAAAGAGGCCTCAAGTTCAATCTTGGGATAAGGTATATAATCTCTCTATGACGAAATACATAGTCTAAGACATGGGCACAACACTAATTATGGTGTGCCTGTGTATAACTTCGGTGTTTGTGTCATTTCAAACACACGTCTTGTCCGACACATGACAAGACAATGTATTTCTATGTCAAAAGATAAGAAGTCCCTACCAGGGACGGATCCACCTTAAGGCTCAGGGGAGGGGTGATAGTTTCCTATTATATATATATATTTATCCCGATATACTTGGTGTTTTTTAGTAAACAGACAATTATGTAGTAGTGCAAGCGGTAAGTACACATTGTTAAGTTTTAACCAAGATGTGTCAAGTTCAATGTTGGCACAAGGTGTTTACCTCCATCTGCAACCCCCCCCCCCCCCCCCACCCCCCCCCCCCCCCCCCCCCCTTCTCCCGAAGGGTCCTCCACTGGTCCCTATAATCAGTTAGAATCAATAGCTAGACTTAATGTTATAGATGAGATAATATATGTGACAATGCCCATATGATCTAAAACAGTTGTTTTTATGACAAATTGCTGATAGCTACAGAGTTGCCCATGTATCTTGACAATACTTTGGGTGGCATCATCAGTTATTTCGTTTTAATTTGCACATGGACATGGCAAGTTCTGAAAGGTTGAAATTGGTTGCCTTGCAAGTAAGTAAATTTTTTTGATATGCAAGCAACTGAAGTACTGAACAAGGTGGTGCTTGAATTTTGAAATGTCTTATATTTTTCTTCTGAAGTATACTATAACCTTCTCGAAGTAGAAACCTTGGCATTATGAGCATATAGAGTATTGGATCTCAAATTATTATGGTTTGAAGATTTACATGACAATAGCATGATAATCATTAGCTTTTAATTGGTTTAGCCTTTTAACTCTCTTGAAGGTTGTGAAAAGCATATTCAAGAATACGTTTGTTTCCCATGGTATGGAGAATATAATCTTGGACTCCCTTTTAATAAGTTATTACAAGGAGGAGATGAGCTTTAGGGCATAATTTTTCATTTATGAAATCAGTCAGTAATTGTAGCAGTACTATATATCAAGCATGAACTCTAAATGGACCCCTCGATCAAGGAAGATCTTAGTATTGCATGATCCTGAGCCACTAGTGCCCCTTCTTTTTTACACCTCAAGCCCAAAGAATTGACTTTAGACGAGCTATCATTTCCTGGTGGTACTCACCAGCTCTCGCCTAAAATGCTCTCTTTTCATCATCTTGCATCCTCACTTCACGTAAGTGTGGTATTATGGATCTCTCAGATATGTCAAAAGGGAATCAACCAATCCCCTTCTTAAGAAAAAGTCACAGTGCCATATGTAGAAGCATTTTGAGTGCACCTAGATTGGAGAGGGACCAAATGTTACTTGGAGGCGGGGCTAGGTGTCTTTGGTTTCTAGATGTGCGACATTGGAACTGGCCGAGAACCAGATAGAGGGACATGACTATATTATATTCATGTACACACACAGAGTATGTATATTGTAAATTTACTTACCCACTTGTTCATAGTTTCATAAAGTCGACTTACCCTTACTAGATCTGGAATAATTTCTTTCATATGAAAACCAACAATTGTGTGTAATCATACCCATCTTTAATATGATGACTCAATGTGTCCTAAAAATGTCTCAAGTAGTGTGACACGCCAAAATACTGAAATTCAAGTGTCCGGGTAACAATGTTTGGTACTTTCCTATATCATTCATATATTGTTTATATCTGTTATAATTCGCAAGTTTCATGACTTCATGGAGGAGTCATGATGCTTGCTTACTAGGACTAAAGCTGCCATAGGATGTGCAGAAACTGTGTTTTCAGTGTTAAAGGCAACAAACGGCCTTTTAGGAGGATTACTTGCAATCCTGGTGATACTGATGTTGCATCACAAAAACTTTGTGGCAGCAATACCTCAACTCCTGCACTATTAAGTTGCGACATGTTAATTTTTCTCAGATAGTTTAAGTTTCAATAAGCATTGAAGATTCTGATGTTATAAGGACTGCTATCATAAGAACTTATGTAGCCAATTGCTCATTGCCAACTACACCAGCCTTGTGTTGCCCAATTGTTGTGACTGAAAGGGTAGCCATCAAAAGAGGGGGAGGGAAGGAGCATGGGAGGGAGAGGAGTCAGTTGTTGACAATAGGAAGTGGTGGGGGAAAGGGGAAGAGCAAATGTCACTCCCTAGGCCAAGGAGGCATAAAGTTATTGTCGCTGTACCATTTTCATGGTTTCATCTGCATATGGCCTCATCTGGGTTCTATTGACGGGTTACTTCGGTTACGAACCCCGACTTTTACTAGAGCTGTCAATTGGGTTGTAACCTACCATATAAGTTTCATCTCACCCCATGGTTGGTTCCAGACATTCCACTAATTGTTATCGAGATGCACTAAAATTTAGTTTTCTTATATATGCTTTACCTATTCATTTTGCATGAGTATACCTTTTTTCTTGCATCGCCAGAGTCCAGTACCCCAGGTTCTTGGTAATGGGTCTGCCTTTGTGAACCAGATACTATCCCACTCCAAGCCAAGCCATGGTCTTCTCCAGGTAAACATCCAGTTGAATCGTGTTTTCGTGTTGAATGGCAGCCATAGTCGTGACTGAAGGAGGTATGGGAGGTGAAGGGGAAGAGCAAGGGGAGGAGGAACAACTTGTAGATGGAGAAGAAAACAGGAGATATATAAAATAATTGTTCAATTACTTAATTCAAATTCAAGGATAGTTGGGTTGGATGGCTCTCTTTATGTTTGTGGGGTTTCTTGGTGTGTGGGTCGGGAAGGGGGCTCAAACTTTCCCTACATCTTATACATTATTTACCCCACATCAGAAAAGAAGTTCTAAACCAGACGAAATAGAAACATGACTATTTTTTCCTGTTGGCCAATATGATTCCCGTTTGGAACGACATTGACTGTTTCTGCCGGTATTTTAGCGAAAACAGTAAACAGAGCATCATTTGGTTTCCGGCATTTGTGTTTTTGTCAAATGCAAACGTTGAAAACGGCAAACACCAAACGCTGGGAAGGGAACCAGTGGGAATGGCAAACGCTTGATGCTGTTGTCCATTCCTTTCTTGCCCCTGCCTCCTTGAACCACGGACTTCTATGGTTGGTTAGCTTGCTTGTTTCGTCTATGAAGACAACCTCGCCAATGCCGACTGGCAAGTCTCCAGCGATGATGTCGTCAGAAGTGCCGGCGTCACAGCAACTTATCCACCTGCACCTACTGTTGTTCCTGCTAAATAGGAGACGTCATTGTTGCTTGCTTTTAAACTTTTTTGAAGAGGAAAGGTTGGTAGTCTGTGAACTTTTATGAAGAGATGTCTTGATATTTGCTGGTTCATGAAGAGGAAAAGACCAAAGTCCTCATTTGTCTGTTGGTTGGCATACGTGCATTGATGGACAAATAGTGTATAATTTCATTGAATCTCTTCGAAGGTTCATTAGGTTCCCACCCTTGTGTTTCACCGATGTCTCCTCGACTTGCGTAAAAAAATTGGTACAATTTTGCGTTCTTATAGTTCACTATTGTGCCTTTTCTCACCATATTCTAACAAAACTTGTCAAATATATTGAAATGTTGGGTGTGCTTCTCTATGCTTTGTGATATGATTTTTGATGTAATTGCATGGTTTAATTATCTACATCTAAAAATTTGTTAGAAAGGTGATTGTTGTTTTCAAATTTGTTTATTGCTATCCAATTTTTATTAAGAAGTTTGAAGTATGGGCATCTTCACTAGAGAAGACAATAGATATAATCCTCTTATGAAACAAACACCGCCTTTAGTAATTTGTACTCCTAGCTCGTCGTTTGGAAATGACAAACCAAACAAAAATCAGTTTGCATCGTCTCTTCAAATTACAAATTTGTTTGTCATTTGACGTTTGTCGATTGTCATTTGGCGTTTGAAATGGGAACCAAACTAGCCCTTAGATTCTTTCCTATTACATTTTGATGTTCCTTTTCTTGTTTGGTTCTTGAAATTTGGAATGAGAAAAGGATTGAGCCATTGTGCGTTGTAGATAACCTTCATAATATTTTGCAGCTATCTTGTAGCAGCAGTCAGCCTACAGAGCTTGTGGAGCCTTTCACTAGCCTTTGTGGATGCATATGCACTTCTAGTTATGCGCTGCTTGCGAAATCGCCCAATCACCTTCTTCTTCACTCTTGGAGATGGGGTAAGGGAGCTTGTCTACATATATCAGTATAATCCTTTCAAGAAGTAGACTATCACACTCCTTGATTCGTCATTAACTAGTATTTTTGTATCCACACTGCAGATCATGTCCACTCTCACATTTGCAGGAGCTTGCTCGTCTGCAGGCATCACCGTCCTTATTGGCAATGATCTCGGCCTATGTTCGGAGAACCACTGCACAAGTTTTGAGACGGCGACAGCCATGGCCTTCCTGAGCTGGTTCGCCATTTCCATATCGTTTATGTTGAACTTTTGGTTGTTGGCCGCGAGATGAAATCGACGACAGCCCCTGGCCTGGTCGACAACTAATTAGTACCAAAATTTTCTTGTTTCCGATTGTTGTTCGTTAGCCAAGATTTCATTACTTATCGTGGTGTGTGATAGCTAGGGCTGGGAAATACATCCAACCTCACAGAGTAAATAAATACTTGAATGTTGGTTGCTGCTTGTATTTAGTGACTTGGTCCTTCATCTGCTCTTCATTGGATCCCCTTGAATGTACGTTCGCCGTCAATAGATTTTTCTTGATTTTTGTGGACATTGTGACCGAGTAAATCATTCAGTTGATACCCAAGTTTAAATACCAGGTTATCAATTTTCTCCCGGCATTTAGTGTTTTAGGCTACACTCTGACCCGTATGACGCACAAGCTTCCTACTCGAAGACCTATACCAGCATTTCCGAATTTGCTTAGCTAGATCGTTAAGGCGATATTGAGAACAAAGTGGAGCAAAAGAGAGAGATTGAAAGTATGAAAATTTTACTTTCTTAGAAAGAGATTACAACTGGGTGGTGATGAGCAAATAAGTCCCACTTATTTATAGTGCATATAGGGCTTACAAGAAACTTCTGGAAACAAAATATTCCAGAATTCTTCTAAGAAATTCTAGAAACTAGATATTTATAATGAGGTTTCTAGAACATCTAGAAAGTTCACGAGTCTTCACGAAAGGTCCCGAGTGTTCAGAAGATTTCACCATCTTCTAGAATATTATTGAGTCTTTTATAGGATTCTACCATCTTCTATAAAGTTTCGGAAGGCTCCAGCATAATTTTGTTCCGTGTAGAGTTATACGACTTCGTCTTAGTACACAGGATTGTGGGATTGTAATTATGTGATTCGGGTGGCATATTCTTGACCAAAGAATAACTGCAATTGGAGAATGACTTAAATTGGGAATTTAACGAAGGCAAAGTGGGATGAGTCTACTATATATATTATCACTACTTTGGAAAATATTTTGTTCACTGTAGTGGGCGGGCCTGATTGTACTGCTGACCTGTTTGTTGGCAGCCTGGTAGGCTCCTCTGGTCCATTTGGATTAACTAGGGGCAGACCATAAATGTGATACAAAAAATCTAGAGGGACTCATGAGTTCTTAATTTTAAAGACTCTGACCACTAATAGTCATTGGATTATGTGAATTTCAGCCCTTGATACTAAACTATCTGCATGTAAATGATGTTCAGGATTTACTGTTAGTCCCGGAGCTTGATCAAAGATGGTAAAACAGATGCAACAAAGATCTACAATGATATAAAAAACAAATAGCCAAATTACAATATGAAGGAGGGAAATAGAAAAAAGAAGATCTCTCGTTCTTCCTTGCAAACGTGTTGCAATTGGGACAGAACGAGTTACAATTATCTAGAAAAAGATTAGATGAAGAACAGTTGCTGGGGTGTCAAAACACCGTTGCTCAAAGCAAGATTCGTCTCACACGAACTGCTTCCAGGAACCAGCAAGTTTGAAGAACTTGTGGAACGCTCGAAGTCACCTCTGTTCTGACTCCTCGGATGGACTTGCAATGGCGGCAGCAGCTCTCTCTCTCTTTCTCCTTTTCTGACTTATAATTTTCGTGGTCGCCACAAAGGAGGCCAGAAGAGAGTATATATAGAGAGAGGGTGGAAACCTTAGCCGCCTCTTCAGTTATGGAAAAATTGAATCAAATCCCAAAAAGATAGCAACGAGATTAATTCAAATCCCACAAAGATAGCAACGAAATTAATTCAAATCCCACAAAAAGAGGATCTGAATTAATTGCATTGAATCAGTCTTTCCATAACTGACTTGTAGTCTGCACAGTCAGCGGAGCCCCCCATGCGGCAGCAGCAGCAGCAGCCTGGCCGCATGAGCCGCATGGCCGCATGGCCGCATGAGCCGCATGAGCCGCATGGCCGCATGGCCGCATGAGCCCGCATATGAGCCGCATGCCGCATAAGACCGCATGGCCGCATAAGAACAGGGTGGAAACCTTAGCCGCCTCTTCAGTTATGGAAAGATTGAATCAAATCCCAAAAAGATAGCAACGAGATTAATTCAAATCCCACAAAGATAGCAACGAAATTAATTCAAATCCCACAAAAAGAGGATCTGAATTAATCGCATTGAATCAGTCTTTCTATAACTGACTTGTAGTCTGCACAGTCAGCGGAGTCCCCCATGCGGCAGCAGCAGCATGAGCCGCATGGCCGCATATGAGCCGCATGCCGCATAAGACCGCATGGCCGCATAAGACCGCATGACTGCTGACGTGCTAAGTGCGCCAACAAAATGCCACATTACGCCTCATGAGCCCATGAGCCCGAGTCCGAGTTCGAGTCGCTTAGCTCCAAATGGAATTAATCCAAGAGAATGACAAAAGCATTAATGCTTAATCCTTGGAGCCTTATTCTTACCTCCTAGTAAAATTATCCACATGGTTCCCTCCTTAGGGTCACCACCCCATGTGCATCTCTCAACAACACAACCAAGTATATATGTTGAGATAACTCATGGTACATTTCCGATGTGGGACTAAAATTTTACAAGACATGTTGAGAGCAAGCTCTCTCCATGTTAAGAAAGCACCAACATTTACACCATCAAGTTTCTGACTGATGTAATTAGGATGTTTATTTGCAACTTGTATTGCTTCAAAATTGAAAGTTTAGGTTGGAACTTTGTGCCATGGAAGTAAGACACAAATGATGTAATTAATGTTGTTGCAAGCAAACTAATTCCCCTAGATGTAAGTGGTGTTGCAGTTACTGATAAGGGTGGGCATACCATTCCACGATATGCGGTTCTAATCCGGTCTGAATTACAAATTGTCCAAGCAAGTCGGTTCCTAAAATATAAAATTTAAATGAGACAGACCGGGACGGATCATGTGACATTAACGGACTGGATCATATTTTCAAAACAAACGGGGTTCAGCTCGACCCATTTCTAAGGGTCTGTATTTTTTTTTTATCATTTTCTGGATTATTGTTATAGTCTATAGATAAGACATCATACATATTTTGTTCTTATAGATAATAGAATGTATCTAAATGTTTACTGTTATAGTTTCTTGATTTTTTTTAATACTTTTTTTAACCCGTGTGGACTCGCGGGTCGGTACGGTTCAGACCCGTTTCGAACGGGTTGAGTCCGATCTGATTCTAACATTTTTTTGTCCCATCTTGTCTTGCCAAGTAACGAGTCTGATCAGGATCCATCAAATTTGGACTCGATTCGATCCGTGTCCAGCCGTAGTTATTGGCACTACTAATAAGAAACCAAACGACAGAAATGACGCTAAGTGTTGAAACAATGTTGAAGCATCTCCCTCAAAACTTACTAATTATCAATTACCTTTTCTTGTTACAACCAGTGTTCTGAAAACCCGACGGAAGATTGACTCAGACAAGGCACTGGGTCAGGTCAAATTTGTTCAACCAATTGGTCAACTACTGGGCAAATCTAAGTGGCCCAAGTTCATTCCCTTCTTGACACTATTTTTTACAAAAATGTGCATTTACAAGTGGATTTTGGAAAAAAAAACAGTGGGTCAACACTGACCCGGTCTAAAAAAAGTTACCGATTCAAGAGTCAACCGGATGAACCGGACGGTCCGATTTTAAAGCACTGGTTACAACACAAGAAAGCATTTATCTCAAATTTGGGTCGGTTGTTTCAATTCTCTACAATTTTGTATATCTTTCTTGTTCTTATATATGGATGATATAGTATTGTTTTTCTATCATATGACATCTTAGTTCTTAATATTTTTTTTTAGTCTTTAAAATTTTGTTGAATAATTTAGTAAGCCACGTCAATTATTTTTTTCCTAAATATTTTCAAACTTCAAAAGGATATCATCACGTCTTATCCTTTTTTATATTTTTCTTTAATGCATCATTAACTTCATAAATTTTAAGTTTACGACAAAACAATATGACTCATCCTTAACTAACTTTGAATCTAAATTAAACTTTTCTAGATAGCTCTCATTAAAAAGCTTACGAAAATAATTCATCCACCTATTCTTAATATTATTTTTTATTATAAACTAAAGAGATGGAAATAAAAAATTGGAGGAGATTCTTTCTGCATTCACTTGTTCCAATGATCTTGACAAGAGTCATTTATATAGGCTTACAACAATTAAGAGAATGAAATGTCAAAAGACATAGGTTATGGATAACCAAAAGTCATAGGTTATGAATAACCAAAAGACATAGGTTATATAAACCAGATAATAATGTAAATTATCCATATTAATAACATTTTCTTACTGATAAATTTTGGTTCTCGCTCTTGATACACTTAATGTTAGCTAAGTCTTTGCTTATTCTTTCCCTAGTCTTAACAAGCCGAAAAATACATTTTTCTCCCACCTTAGCTTATAATCTCCTATAGATATAATAAATAGGTGATGAAAACTAATTTGAATTTTTGTCATCTTTAGTTGTTTTGATTATTTTAGAAATATTATAGATAGTGATCATTTTTATCTTTTTTATATGTTAGGATTTTTAATTTATCTTAGGAATAAGCATTTAAAGATTGACCTTATTTTATTTTTAGTTTTTGAGAGTCTATAAATAGTCTTTAAGTTCATAAATAATTGGATTTAAGAATGAGAAGTTTATTTTAGTTTGTATGATGATATGCCAAAATCCTAAAGTGGATCTTTGTTATTTTGTTTTCTTTTTCATCTTCTTCTTCTCCATCTCCGACCCAGAAGTGGATCTATGTTATTTTGTCTTCTTCCACCTCCTTTTTCTCCATCTTTGACGTAGCACAAATTGGATCTTGAGTGCAAAATTCCAGCATCGAGATCTGACACCACCAATACACCATTTTAAAATCGGATATTCATAAATTATTTTATATATTTCTATTAACATTATTTGTGATAAATTGATCTTAGTTAATTGTTCACATGTCTTTTAAAACTTTTGCGTCCAATTTGTCGCAAATATCCAATTTCATACTACAAGAAAATATGATTTTTTTCGACATTTATGTTAAAGTTGGCTTAGGCATGGTATAACGATGTTATGCCATAAATGTCGACAAATACCGACGTTTTATTGTAAAGGTTCAGAAATCATGACATATATTTTATGGCATTTATGGCAAGGTCGGCATATGCATGATATACCAACGTTTCTTAATAAATGTCGCGTAATTAGCTTGCGTTTGAATGTAAACGTCGAAAATACGTGACTGTTTTGTATAAACGTCAATTTATTTTGACTTAAAAAAAAGGAAGGAATTATTTTTCACATTTATTTTGACTTAAAAAAAGAGAGTAAAAATTGTCGGTATATTATATGAATAATGTTATGGGAACACTTTTTTGATACACTACATAGCCACACTGATGTAACAATGCAGTATTGATTGTCAATTAATATCTCCCATTTAAGGTTTCATTGACATCTAATAATGCACCGCCACATCAATGTAGCTATGAAGTATATTAAAAAAAAACTGTGTTCCCATAGCATTTGTTATTGTATATATATATTTTAGACAGAAAGAGTAAAAAGTGTTGGTTTATTAATTTTTGAAAATCTCTGTTTTTGGAGGAAAAAATTAATTCATGTTTCCCTCCACTCCCCCTCCTATAATTCTTCTCTATGGACTTACAGATCCAAGCAACTTTTATCCTTTTTTTTTTTCTTCAAGATATGGACGTTTGCCAACCAGAACCATAGCAATTTTCGTCGGCCACCCATAGCATCAGTATGGTCGGTCCTCGGTTTCCTAGTTCGAACACGCCCAACTTGTCCACCGAATGGTTCTGCGCCGCCGGCGCAGGCCAGCCCCGCGGACGTTCAAAATAGTATTTTTCTTTCATTCCACATCAGTCCTGGTCCTTAAATTTAAGCTTGTTTGCACAGTTTTTCTTTTCTGCGAAGCTTGTTTGCATTGAATGCTTATTGTAAGCCTTTAGGCCTCGTTTGGTTCGCGGAATGGAAGGGAAAGGAAATTAATTCCTTGTCATTTCCTTTCCTTTGGGAAACTTTAATTCCTATTGATTTTCCTTTCCGATGTTTGGCAATGCCAAGGATTTTGGAAAGGAAAGTGAATACTTCAACGTGGGAAAGTGATTCCTTCCTTGGATGGATGGAATCACTTTCCCCCCTAATTTCCCTTCCATGAATCACTTTCCTTTCCTCCTCAATTCCTTGGACACCCAAACATAGGAAAGTAATCACTTTCCTTTCCCAACCGGGAGATTCCGCCAACCAAACGAGGCCTTAGTGTCAGTGTTCCGTAATGTATTATAGTATCTGTGTCGGGTCACTAGTGCCTGCTAAAGGGCTCGTTTGGATCAAGTTTTTGTATTTCTAGGAATAGGTTTTCAATTTTTTTTCCCTGGGAAATGAATTCAACATTTCCATACCCATGTTTGGTTAGGTTGAGAATATGTAGTTCAAAAATTTAAAAATTTTTATCTCCATGTTTGATTTATAAATGGATAGAAATATTAATTTATTTAGTTTTCCTTTAATACCCTTTCATTAATTTCATGATGATTTACATGATGATTTATAAATGGATAGAAATATGTAGTTCAAAAACTTGAACCAAACGTCCCTAAGTATTTGTACATTTGTTTAACCAAAGTACGATACTCTATTTGCTGAAAAGGAAACTATGACAAGCTTAGATATGCACTGGCTAATGTCACAAGTTCAAACACTACAAAGTTAGTCGGAGAGGGATACCTATATTTTCTATGATGTTATTGTTGTTTGAAGTTCACACACATTCCATCCTTCATTAAGTAACTAACCATTTTTTTCTCTCTATTTAATTAGAATTGGCTTGGTTATCTTATATAAATTGGTCTTTGAAGGAAGTTTTTGTTAAGACTTGAGAGAAACATATGACTTATATGATCATATAAATCATATGTTTCTCATAAGACTTCATTTTCATAGCAAATTGATATCAGAGCTCCAAATTAAGAATATTTTTATTTGTACCTAAAAACCTAGGGAAGCAATTAAAACTAAAATATGAAACATTAAAAAGTTTATGTATCTTTACAATTTTGGATTTGACAAATTTTATACTAGATTTGAAGCTATAGATATTGGACGATGCTATGTTGTCCATAGATTTAGACCGCATTCCTTGCCCTTGGGCCACGTGGCATCATTTAATTGGGTTGGGAGGGGGGGGGGGGGGGGGGGGGGGGGGGGGGAGTGGTGGAAGGGGGCCCCGAAGGCAACGGGGGGCCTGTGGGGTGGTGACACGCATCACCTGGTCATTTGTCATTTCTCATATATATATTTGAAGGTATTATGAAAGAGACTAGTATGGATACACAGATAGAGATCAACCTAATTTTTCCCATGTACAGCAAATACAATGCACTAAGGGGGCGTTTGGTACGCGATATTTTTTTTTTCTATTTTCGAAAAAATTTAGTGTGGGAATCTATTACCATGTTTGTTTGGGCTATAAAAAATTTATTCCAGGAAATTAAAAATATCCGGGTAAATAGTTTATCCATAAAATATGGGAATCCTATTCCTTAAGAATAGGTGGGTATTTTTTTTTTGCCAGGACAAAAAAAATTGTTTAAACTTTTTTTATATTTTTTGATCATTTTTTACCCCTTTTCGTTTTTTTTTTTTTTTTTGTCATTTTTGTCGTTTTTGTCCTTTTTTATCGCTTTTTGGCAATTTTTTGTTAATTTGTCCTTTTTTTTTGTCAATTTTTAGTCTTTTTTGTCGTATTTTAATATTTTTTTTGTTATTTTTGTCCTTTTTTGTCTTACTTTTTTTGTTTCTGTCAATTTTTTTGTTGTTTTAGTAGTTTTTTTGTCATTTTCTGTCTTTTTTATTTGTTTTTGTTATTTTTTTGTCGTTTTTGTTTATCGTTATTTGTTGTTTTTTCCTCTTTTTTGTCGCTTTTTACCCGTTTTTTTTTACCAATTTTTGTCTTTTTTTGTCTTTTTTGTCGTTTTTATCATTTTTTGTCGTTTTTGTTATTTTTTTGTTGTTTTTCGTTTCTTTTTGTCTTTTTTGTCGTTTTTACCAGTTTTATCGTTTTTGTTGTCTTTTGTTATTTTTTGTCGGTTTTAGTATTTTTTGTCGTTTTTGTTGTTTTTTTTGTCAATTTATGTCATTTTTTTAGCGTTTTTGTCGTTTTCATCTCTTTTTGTCAATTTTTTTTTTCGTTTTTAGCGATTTTTGTCGTTTTTTGTTGTCTTTGGTCGTTTTTTTGTCGGTTTGGTCTCTTTTTTGTTGTTTTAGTATTTTTTTTATCATTTTTGTTGCTTTTTGTCATTTTTTAAAATCTTTTTTGTCGTTTTTCGTCTCTTTTGTCAATTTTTCGTCGTTTTTTTTTACCGATTTTTGTCGTTTTTTGTTATCTTTTGTCTTTTTTTGTCATTTTAGTCGTTTTTTTCGATTTGGTCTCTTTTTTGTCGTTTTAGTAGTTATTTTTTTTTGCTTTTTGTCATTTTTTTTTGTTTTTGTCATTTTTCGTCACTATTTGTCAATTTTTCGTCATTTTTTTACCGATTTTTGTCGTTTTTTTTGTTGTCTTTTGTCTTTTATTATTTTTTTGTTATTTTTTACCAATTTTTGTCTTTATTGTTGTCTTTTGTTGTTTTTTTTGTCTTTTTTGTAGTAGTTTTTTAGTCGTTTTTTTATTTCTTGTTCTTTTTGTCCCTTTTTGTCATTTTTTATCCCTTTTTATCGTCTTTTGTCGTTTTTGGTCGTCTTTTTTTAGTCGTTTTTCTTTCTTTTTTGACGTTTTATTGTTTTTGTCTTTTTTGGTCCTTTTTTATCGTTTTTGTTGTTTTCTGTCCGTATCGTTTTTCTTTCTTTTTTGTCAGTTTTTGTTATTTTTTGGTCTTTTTTGTCGCTTTTTTTTTTATATCGTTTTTTTGTTGTTTTTTGGTTTTTTTCTTTTTTTTTCCTCTTTCCATTTTCGTCGTTTTGGTCATTTTTTATTGCCTTTTTGTCTTTTTTTATTTTGGTTGATTTTTTTTTACGTTTTTGATATTTTTTGATATTTTTCTTTTTATCGTTTTTGGTTTTTTTTTTCTTTTCATTTTTTAGTTTTTTTATCGTTTTTTTCCGAGAATATTTATGTAGTCACCAAACATAAAAATATAATTTTTCAAAAAATTTAATTACTTAAAATTTGATTTCCGAAAATATAAAATTTTTGTCTATATATTATACCGCGTACCAAACGTACCATAAAGACTAAAGCTTGACCATGAGACAAGTGGAACTGCTAGTACCTCTTCGAGCTCAAGGTTGAATAAAATTTCCAAGCTCGAGTTAAGCTCAGTTCAGTAATTCCAAGCTCAAGCTCATACTAGACAACTTCAGACGAGCATGAACATGCTAATCTGCCATTTTCCTGACTATTCAAGTCAATCTGCCATTTTCCTGACTATTCAAGTCAATTTCACAAAGAATAGTCAAGTCGTTACTAAAATCCAAAGTGTCTTTTAGTTGTAGTCCAAATTTATGTCAAATCAATTTTTAATTAATTGACAACGACTACAAGAAAAAAATGTTGGGAACGAAGCGCGGAAATCGTTTCCACAAACCAGAAAGTCCTACGAAAGAATCGAGCAAAATCACACAAACCAAAAACGTCAAACACAATCGCAGACACAAAAAATTTTGACGTAGAAAATCCTTGCGGAAAAAACCACGGGACGATCGGAGTTCAACCCTGAAGAACCTCCACTAATAGAATAAAGAGAATACACCCTTTACAAGCTTCTCCCGATCCAATACGGATCACCACAACTCACTTGAAAGAAGAAAATTTAATTGCTGACTCTGAAGAACAAGAGATGTCGAAAAATTGTTCGAAGCGATCTCTCCTTCACAATAGTCATCAATCCTCTCTCTCTCTCACTCTCAAATATTGTAAAGGACTCTTGTTTTCTTTTTGAGATATTTTTTAACTTGCATGCATCAACCTTTTATAAGCCCTTGGTAATCTATACCTGGAAGGTCAATATATACGAAAACTTCAAATATGCATCAATCATATATTTAATGAAAATCCAATCATAATTGACTTGCCATAATTGGAAGTCCAATTATATGGAAAGACACTATATGAAAGATCCAATCATAAATATATGACCAAAGTAAATATGAAAATCCAATCATATATTTACTTACCATATATGTTCCAGCATATGCAATCGATGCACTCCCCGAACTTCTCCGACACACGGATGGCGCTCGTCGCACTCCGGGTATTCTCCACATAGGTTGGGAACCCCACCCACTCCACCAAATCTTTTCCTTCACAACTAGGTGGAGTAACTCGTCATCCCGACGATCCGCCTGCAGTACTCAAACTTCCTACTTGGTAGAACCTTCGTGAGCATGTTCGCTCCATTGTCATCAGTATGGACCTTCTCAAGCGTCGCATCCTTCATCTCAACTACATCCCGTATCCAATGATACCAAGTCCCAATGTGCTTGGACCTACTATGAAGTGTCTGGTTCTGCACAAGGTGAATGGCACTATGGCTATCGCAAAGCAAAGTATACAGCTCTTTCTTTAGACCCACTTTCTGTATCAACTTTTTCATCAACAACAACTCCTTGTAAGTCTCCGTCGCCGCAATGTACTCTGCCTCTGTCGTCGACAAGGCAACACACTTCTGCAATCGCGGCTGCTGTAACGCCCGTATTTCGGAATACGTATTTTGATTAGGCTTATATGTATTTCGGACCTGTATTTTATTTTCTCGGATTTTGGCCTGTAATTGTATTTTGGCTCGACTTGCGGATTTTAGTTTTCTCGTAAATTGGGTTTTTGACCTGGCGTGGTTTTATTCTTTGTGGAGAAGGATTTGGTTTGGTTTGCATTGGACTACCCTTAGTTAACCTCCACCCTCAACACAACACACCCTCCCTCATTAAAACCCACATAACTTTCTCTCTCCTCATTACTCTTCCATTTATTTTCTCCATCTTCTTCTTCCTTCCTCCACACAACACCCAACCCCCATAGGCAAGTGCACCTTGCCACCAAATAGGAACCCTATTTTATTTGTCCATTAGTTAGATTAGGCCATGGTGAACCACATTAGAACTTGACATTTTGTGCTTTGGAGTTCCCATTTTTCTAGATCTTAGTTTTACCTATTTTCGAATTTCTTGGTTTTGATCTATTAAACTTTGATTTTGCTTGTTTTGATGCTTCTATGTTGTAGAGAATTCAATTTTACACAAGATAGAACTTTGAAAATCTAAATTTCGTTTTGTTTTGGCTAAGTTATGAGGTTTGGAGTTTTTGGTGTTCTTAGGTTCTCCTCTCAGCTTGCTGGAGAAGATGACCTGTGGCCGGCGCCCTTTGGCGAACCGCGCCAGTCCCCTCGGCCAGCGCTCTTTAGCGCTGGGTTGACCCGCACCAACTTCCTCGGCCAGCGCTCTTTAGCGCTAGGCTGAACTGTGCCAGTCCCCTCGGCCAGCGCTCTTTAGCGCTGGGCTGACCCGCGCCAACTTCCTCGGCCAGCGCTCTTTAGCGCTGGGCTGACCCGCGCTCGCTGCCGGCGCCCTTTGGCGAACCGCACCCCCTTCTTTGCTGGAGCTCTTTAGCTCCAGCGCCTCCCCTCCCTTGGCGTGGCCGTGGCTGGCGCAACCCGACCCCCAGGAACCCCAGCGCAACCTAATCCCCATTTTGCCTGGTGCCCATTACTTGGGCTGGCACCCTCAGCACCCCCCCACTCTTGGCGCCACCTGGCCTGGGTTGCTGGCGCAACCTGACCAAGGGTGGCTTGAGCCCTTGACCTTAAGTTGGCTGGCGCAACCTACTTGTCCATGGTGGTTTGGTTTTATTTTCCTTGGGCTTGGCTTCTCTTTTGTTGATTGGAGTTCTGAGATCTTGTTCCACACAACACGACTGTTTTGACCCAACCCGACCTGGCACGGTTTTCGGTGTTTTGCTTATGACTAGTACGATTTTCGTGATTTCTGTGATTTATGATCCTAGTACTTTCTGATCTCTTCTTAGTAGTGACCCGATGGGGTGCGCTCTTAACTTGTAACCTGTGATTCATAATTAATCTCTGTAACTGGATAACTTGATAGTGGCCCGTGGCGGCGCACTCCTGACTTGTAACTTGACTTGATAATTTGATGCTGTTGCGATGGCTAATTTGACTCATATAACCAACTCTGACACCGTGGGTGTTCATTCTTGCTGCTTCGTGCAATCCACTTGTCTTGTCTTGTCTTGTCTTGCATCATGTCTAGGACGTGACTCCCTGGTTACCACGGTCAGGGATTCATACTGAATATGGATTAGGTTAATGACTAGATCAAACTATAGTTCATGGAGAATTCCCAGTCACAGGCGATCTCGTTATCTGGGTGCTTTAATGGACTTGTAGCCTGCCGACGAGTAGGGCACATTTCCAACACACTGTCATGTGTTGCACCCTCTAAGTCACCTAAGGGTACATTGTCTCCCGGGCGATGTACCCAACCATACTCTTAACCCGCGGAAGGATAACTGGATAGTCTGCAGGGCTTGGGACTGGGAAATTCTCATTTGCATATTGTTAAGTAATTAGGCTTATGATAACCCTAGTTAGTTAAGTAGTAAGCCGTAGTATTTGCTTGGCCGCTTGTGAATGGATGGTGTCTAGCCCTGTCTAAGTCTCGTCTAGTCCCAGTACTTGGTTTCTCCTGAACATGTTTGTTTTACTTTTTTTTAACAATAAATGGGTAGAGACAAGGTGCTATTCAGGCGAAGGGTACAACCCCGGTCCTTGTTTGGTTTAAGGGTTGTAACCTGGCTGCCGGAATGGTTCCACGTCCCTAGTCGTTTATTGTCCTGTTGTACTCTTTATTACTTGTAATTTTCTTCTATTCCTTATGATCTGATATGCTGGCTTTCGTTCTTACTTCGTGGCCTCCTTTGTGGCACTTGCTCTTTCTGGGGTTTGACCCAGCTGGTTTTGTGTGGCCAGATTTTGGAGCAGCTCCCGAAGATCTACCGAACCTCCAGCCCAATAGTGACAACTAGACGGAACCCGGGCCACGAGTGGGTTTTCCATTTTGATTCGCTCACTATATTGTAAAATTATTCTTTTTGTTTGCCATTAAAATTCTTTGATTGTAAATTTCAATACAAACAGAACAATGTTACAATATAGGACTTAGATGTAGCCATAGAAGTACACTTTTGTTTAATCTGGGTCCCTTGTGCCGATGAAGCGAGTGATAATGCGTTGACTCCGTTGACGAGCTGACGACGGTTATCGGTTCTCTGAAGGTTTGGATTGCTCTGGGTGCTGGAGCTTGCTGAGAGGAGGAAGACGTTGAGTGTCTGAATCTGCCTCTCTGGTGATATGTTCGTTCGTATTTGTCTGTGTGTGTGGAAGGAGGAAAAGATTCCTCTCTTTATAGCGGGGCAGGTTGGCTGCTCATGCGCGTATATGTAGGATGCGCCGGTGTGTGGGGACGCCACGTGTTGATTGCTAATGGAGGCGTATGGGTGCTGAGCCCTGATCGAGGGGGTTGACTTCTTCATGTTGCTGCTGTGAACCGGCACGTAGCGGAGAAGAAGATCTTTCTGTTGCTGAGATCTTGGATGAGTCGAGTCAAAGGACGCGTGTCATCGACCCATGGCTTGGGGATCTCGGATTTGGTGGGAATGATCTGGTAGGATGCGCCTAGGATTGGGCGCATGAGGAGACTTTGGCTCGTAACCTTTAGGAGTCACGAACCATTCTGGGCGCATGGCTTTTGAGGCGCATGCAGGCGACTTTCCTTCTGTCTTTTGGGATCAGAGAGCAGTCTAGGGCGCATGGCTTTTGAGGCGCATGCGGAGCTTCAGATGGAGACTTTTCTTCTGTCTTTTGGGATCAGAGAGCAGTCTGGGGCGCATGGCTTTTGAGGCGCATGCCGGTTTGGGCGCATGGTCGCGGAGGCGCATGCGGGTGGTCGAGTGGCCACGTGGCAGTAGCCGTCGAAGTAAAGTCATGATGATGCTGACGTCGCCGACGCTTCGTCTTCTGAAAAAGCTGCCGACTGTTCAGACTTTGGGAGATGTGCTGCCAACTCTGCCAGTTCAGCATTTAATGTTTGTGACATTCGATGGACAACTGAGGGGGCGCGTCGATTGACGTTCCACTGGGTATGGGGGCGCATTCTCTGTGATGCGCTTGGCTCTGCAGGGCGCATCTGTGTGATGCGCCTGAAGTCGAAAGGCGCGTGCGGCTGTTTCGTTCCTCGAGTGCTCTAAATAGCCGTTTGGCTGAATTCGAGGCGTCCGGTTCATCCATTAAATGCAAGTTCATTGCTCAGAATTCGAAGAGCCATCCACTTGGCGCGTGGGTTTGATCTGCCCGGCCTATAAATAGTGGCATGGAGAGAAGGTTTGCTCCTCGTTCTCTCACGTACTTCCAACATGAACTTGGGTATTCGAGTGCACTCTGTTGACGAAGTACTCCCGAGGGTGAAGATGAGACGCCATGTCGTTGTTGCTGCACTTGAAGGTGACTGTTACATCCAAAAGACGGAGTCGAGGGCTTCTGAGGCAGGCGGAAGGTGCCTGTTGCATCCAAAGATAAGGATGCTCGGGCCTCGTCTTCGTTGTTCTGGGAGAGCCGTAGATCGGAATGGCGGTGCTAGGCTCTTTCTTCCTTCAAAGTGGGTGTCGCCCACTCTGGTTGTGTTGAAAGCTGCTCCTTTAGCCGTATTTCGATTACGGTCTTCCTTGATCTTTGGAGGCTCTTTCGAAGCCTCCCCAGGCCACTGATTTGCGGTGCTCTTCACTTCCTCGGTTCCAACCAGAGGGTTAAATGCTTCATTAGTCGAGGCACTTATCAGGTGAGCCTGGCTGGAAGAGCAGCACATAACTGGGCTGCTGAAGGGATGCACATAACTGGGGATGCACATAACTGAGCTGCTGAAGGATGCGCCTTACTGAAGGCGCATGGTGGTGCTGCAGGATGCGCCTTGCTGAAGGCGCATGGTGGTGCTGCGCCTGACTGGAGGCGCATGGGGACTGCTGGCCGTAGACTTAGGATCTTTCTTTTGTAGAAGTTTTCCTTTGTACAGCCTTCTCTAGACATGTAATAGACTTTTATCTGTGAAATAAAAAGTTCTCTTCTCATGTCTATACTTGTTGCTGTCTGGCGTATGTAGTGTCCGGCGCATGGGCTTTCTGGTTGTGAAATTCTATGCTTCTACACTTTTGAGGCGTTTAGCCGACGAGCACCTGTTAGCTCGATGCATATTTACTTACTGTCTGCCTACGGGTGGTAAACATAATTAACAAATCCTAGGATTGATCATGTATGACTAAACTCTTGCTAGTCCTCTCATTTTGTATGACTAGCTTCATGATCAGCTGAATATGTAATATTTGGGACGCCTTTTATTGTATATTTGGTGGTCTAACATCTTGTAACTATATTACTTGCTTGAGATTGAGACAATAAGCTTGACCCTAAGAGACCGTTGACTTGTAGTAAACCCTCATATCTAGACAGCCGTGACCGTATAGCGAGGTGGATTCCATTTCAATATACATAGCTGGCTATGTACGCTCCCGCTCTTCAGTATTATGGTTCTGGGGCGTTACATGGTTTAAGTGGTGGCCCATGCAGGTCCTGGCATTCAAGAATGTGAGGGTTTACCAAATAGATGTCTTAATGAGTATTCGCCCTTGATCTCTGCTCTTATCCTTGAATTCCCTGGACTCTTGACGTGATCACATGTTTGTATCCTTGTTCTATCCTAGTCCTTCCTTATTGTTTCCTATGTCGTCTTCTTCAGCGGCATTGTTCATGGACCTGCCGATCAGCAAGGCAGAGCACCTCTCGCGGACCAGCAGCAACCCGGAGATCGAGCCCAACATTCAGGAGTAGCCTCCAGAGTCATGCCTACTAGAGGAGAGCCACCAGTTCAGCCCGTCCAGCCTGCAGAGCTTGATGATGGCACTTTGGTGGGTCTCATCAGGTCACTACCGGCATCCCAGGTTCATCGGGGCGACGTCCTGCACCAAACAGTTCAAGATGCTTTGAACAGAGGTGGTCAGCAAGGGAACTAGGCGGCGAACAGCTTCAAGTGCTTGAACCCTCCATTCTTCGACGGCAGCGAAGATGCAATTGCCGCGGACGCTTGGCTTCAGGATACCGAGGTGGTTCTGGAAGCAGCTAGGACACCTGAGAATGAGAAAGTGGCGGTGGTACGCCTACAGTTGCTAGACTTAGCTCGCAGTTGGTGGGCGGTGCAGGCCATGGGATTAGCGGCACCGGTTACTTAGGCGGTGTTAGAGAAAGATTCCAGACGAAGTATTTTGATGCTGTAGCTCGGTACGACCTGCAGACGAGGTTTACCAACTTGAAGCAGGGAGGCAGGACGGTCGACGGTTATGCATTTGAGTTTTTCAGACTCATTAGGTTTGCCCCTACCTTGGTGGCAACCGAGTTTGATAGGGCCCAGCGGTTCCAGCAGGAGCTGTATTTGGAGATCTTTTTGGCAGTTGAGCAGTTCGAGCACCAGACGTTCAATGCAGTTTTAAGGGCATCTAGGAGGCACGAGTACACCTCCCAGAGGATCGTTGATAGGACCAGAGGTAGGAAGCGGTCCCACAATCTGATGCACCAATCATCAGCTCCAACCCTGGCAGCAAGGGGTTTGACCATTGGAACTCCAAGGCGGGCGACCTCAGTGACGTCGGTTCAACATTCAACCCCGATGTACCCGCAGCAGCAGAAGCAGAAGCATACTTCCACGATAGGATGTTCTCATTGCGGAAATCCAGGGCACGTGGTGGCAGATTGTCGCATGGCGCAGGGATTGTGCCTGGCTTGTGGAGCGGCAGATCATAAGATAGGAGCCTGCCCGAATAGGGGTAGTTCGTCCTCTTCCAACCTAACCAGTCCGTCGGTTAGGGGACCAGCACCTATGCAGCAACAGCAGTACCCGAGGCCATTGTTGCCTCTGGCCCAGGCATTTCAGCAGCAGAACCAGCAGCAGTACACCCAGGCTCAAGTGCAGAGCAGGCAGCGAGGTTTCCAGTAGAGGGAACCCGCAGCCAGAGGACAAGTTCAGGCAATGATGATGACTATGGAAGAAGAGGTTGCACCAGGTGAGGTAGTGGCAGGTACTATTCTCGTCAACTCCTCTCCAGTATCGGTATTATTTGATTCTGGTGCATCACATTCATTCATGTCTGCACGATTCGCAACACGGATAGGATTGGAGCCCGAGTCATTATCAGTGAGGCTCAATATACTTACTACTAATGGTCTTGTGGGAGTAGATCGAGTGTTTTTCTCGTGTCGGATCGTAGTTAGCGGTAGAGAGTTTTCCACTAGATTTATAGAGTTTCCTATGACAGACTATGATGTAGTCTTAGGCATAGATTGGTTGAGGAACCAGTATGCTAGGATAGACTGCCATGTTGGCAGGATTGTCTTTAGTATTTCAGGCGAGCCAGAGTTTTCATTTTCCAGAGGCGCAGTGGAGCCATCTCCCCCAGTATTGCGGATGGCAGTAGCAGCAGTACAGTTACCCCAGATAGTTGAAGAGTTTCTAGATGTCTTCCCAGAGGAACTTCCAGGAATGTCGCCAGAAAGAGAGATCGAGTTCACTATAGACTTGATCCCCGGGATGGCACCAGTATCAGAGCGAGTCTACAGGATGGCGCCTTTAGAGTTGGAGATTTTGTACAAGATGATTGAAGAACTGAGGACCAAGGGATTCATTCGTACAAGTGGATCACCTTGGGCAGCCCCGATGCTTCTTGTGAAGAAGAAGGATGGTACGTCCAGGCTATGTATAGATTATCGTACCTTGAACTCGATGACAATCAAGAACAGATACCCTCTTCCGAGGATAAATGACTTGTTTGATCAACTCAAGGGGCTTCTGTGTTCTCGAAGATAGACTTGCGATCAGGATACCACCAGATCAGGGTCAAAGAGCAGGACATTCCAAAGACAGCGTTCAGATCAAGGTATGGGCATTGGGAGTTTCTTGTTATGCCATTCGGAGCAACCAATACGCCAGCCGTATTCATGGACCTCATGAATCGTATTTTCATGTCTTACTTGGATTAGTTCGTGATCGTGTTCCTAGATGACATCCTGGTCTACAGTAAGAGCAAAGCAGAGCACGAACAGCATCTCAGAATCGTCCTTCAGACGCTTAGAGAGCACCAGTTGTACGCCAAGTTCAGTAAATGCGAGTTCTGGCTTGATCGCATTTCGTACTTGGGTCACATCATTACCCGAGGAGGAGTGGAAGTGGATCCCCAGAAGATTGTGGCTATCGAGTCATGGCCAGTACCTAGCTCAGTGGCAGAGGTTCGCAGCTTCCTTGGATTGGCCGGCTACTACCGGCGATTCGTTTCAGATTTTGTAAGGATTTCGGCTCCGATGACCCAGTTGACCCGCAAGGATGTGCCGTTCGTATGGACAGTAGAGTACCAGGAATTATTTGAGAAGTTGAAGTGAGGTTTGGTAACGGCTCCCATTCTCACACTTCCAGATGGGACCGGAGGATTCACAGTTTATTGCGATGCTTCAGGTAAAGGATTGGGGTGTGTCTTGATGCAGCATGGGAATGTAATATCTTATGCATCACATCAACTTCGTGATCATGAGAAGAATTACCTGACCCATGACTTGGAACTGGCGGCAGTAGTATTTGGGCTTAAGCTTTGGCGGCACTACTTGTACGGGGACAGAGTGGAGATATTTACTGATCATAAGAGCTTGAAGTATGTTTTCACCCAGAAGGACCTTAACATGCGGCAGAGAAGATGGCTCGAGCTACTGGTGGACTATAATATGGACTTACAGTATCATCCAGGGAAGGCCAACGTTGTAGCAGATGCGTTGAACAGGAGAGCCGGAGTTTACTTCCTAACAGCGCAACCAGAGTTACTGGCAGATCTTCAGAAGATGGGAATTGAAGTGGTTCTTTCTACCAACGTGGCATTGATGGCCAGTCTACAGGTTCAGTCCAGCATAGTTGAGAGGATCCAGATGGCGCAGTCTACGGATTCTAAGATTCAGCGACTCAGAGCAGAGTGTGAGGCAGGAAGAAGGCCAGAGTTGTGCATTCATGAAGATGGTACACTTCGATATGGCATTCGTCCTTGTGTATCCAGTGGAGATATCAGACAGGAGGTCATGGCAGAAGCTCACAGTTTACAGTATTCTATTCATCCCGGTGGCACGAAGATGTATAGAGACATTCGTCAGCATTTTTGGTGGAATAGCATGAAGAGGGAGATAGCCCGGTTTGTCTCTCGGTGTTTGGTTTGTCAACAAGTCAAGGCTGAACATCAGAGGCCAGCTGGACTTCTTCAACCCTTACCGATCCCAGAATGGAAATGGGAACACATAACCATGGATTTCGTAACTGGGTTACCAAGATCTCCGACTGGCAAGGATGCAGTATGGGTTATAATAGATCGGCTCACGAAGGTGGCTCACTTTCTCCCGTTCAGAGTTGGGCAGTCTACGACACAGTTGGCAGAAATGTATCTCAGACGGATCGTCAGGCTTCATGGGGTGCCGGTCAGTATCACCTCGGACAGGGATTTAAGATTCATATCACACTTTTGGCGCAGTCTTCACGAAAGTTTGGGGACTCACCTTCAGTTTAGCTCAGCTTACCATCCGCAGACAGATGGTCAGTCAGAGCATACAATTCGGACCTTGGAAGATATGTTGAGATCTTATACCCTTGACTTCGGTGGTTCATGGGAGGATCACCTGCACCTAGTAGAATTCTCCTACAACAATAGTTACCAGGCCAGTATCCAGATGGCACCTTTCGAGGCCTTATATGGCAGGAAGTGAAGAACCCCGCTAGCATGGGATGACATCGGAGAGAGGCAGATGCTTGGCCCAGAGATAATTACCCAGGCTGTCGAGGTGGCCAGGAAAGTCAGAGATCACCTTCGAGTGGCCCAAGATCGCCAGCGCCATTGGGCCGATGCTCATCGGCGTCCCTTAGAGTTTACTATCGACGACCATGTATTCCTTAGGATCTCGTCTAACCGCGGCGTCATTCGCTTTGGCGTACGGGGAAAACTTAGTCCTAGTTATATAGGGCCGTTCGATATCTTGGAGCGAGTAGGAGATGTATCCTATCGTCTCGCTCTTCCGCCGTCGCTAAGTGAGGTACATGATGTATTCCATGTGTCCCAATTACGACGGTACATCCCGGACCCGAGCCATATCCTGGACCATTCGGAATTGGTTGTTGGTACCAACCTTTCGTATGAGGAGAGGCCCGTGTCTATATTGGACCGGAGAGAAAAGATACTCAAGAACAAGACTATTAGCTTAGTCCGTGTTGCTTGGGGACATCACTCTCTAGGTGAGTCAACGTGGGAGCGTGAGGACGACATCCTATCGCGATATCCCGACTTTTTTGACTCGTAAGGTATAATGTCTTCCTTATGTCTTATGCTTTCCATCCCTTGCTTGCATGTATGAATGTTTGATTGTTTGCTTAGTGTAGCTTATTTGTGGATAGTATAGCTGGCTCTTACATCTCTAAGCATCTTAATTTAAATTCCGAGGACGGAATTCTTTTAAGGTGGATAGAGTTGTAACGCCCGTAGTTTGGAATACGTATTTTGATTAGGCTTATATGTATTTCGGACCTGTATTTTATTTTCTCAGATTTTGGCCTGTAATTGTATTTTGGCTCGACTTGCGGATTTCGATTTTCTCGTAAATTGGGTTTTTGACCTGGCGTGGTTTTATTCTTTGTGGAGAAGGATTTTGTTTGGTTTGCATTGGACTACCCTTAGTTAACCTCCACCCTCAACACAACACACCCTCCCTCATTAAAACCCACCTAACTTTCTCTCTCCTCATTACTCTTCCATTTATTTTCTCCATCTTCTTCTTCCTTCCTCCACACAACACCCAACCCCCATAGGCAAGTGCACCTTGCCCCCAAATAGGAACCCTATTTTATTGGTCCATTAGTTAGATTAGGCCATGGTGAACCACATTAGAACTTGGCATTTTGTGATTTGGAGTTCCTATTTTTCTAGATCTAAGTTTTACCCATTTTCGGATTTCTTGGTTTTGATCTATTAAACTTTGATTTTGCTTGTTTTGATGCTTCTATGTTGTAGAGAATTCAATTTTACACAAAATAGAACTTTGAAAATCTAAATTTTGTTTTGTTTTGGCTAAGTTATGAGGTTTGGAGTTTTTGGTGTTCTTAGGTTCTCCTCTCAGCTTGCGGAAGAAGATGACCTGTGGCCGGCGCCCTTTGGCGAACCGCGCCAGTCCCCTCGGCCAGCGTTCTTTAGCGCTGGGCTGACCCGCGCTCGCTGTCGGCGCCCTTTGGAACACCGTGCCCCTTCTTCGCTGGCGCTCTTTAGGTCCAGCGCCTCCCCTCCCTTGGCGCGCTTGGCTCTGGCGCGGCCTGGCCGGCGCAACTTGGCCAGCGCCAGTCGCCGCTCCCTTGCCCGGCACACCTTGGCTTGGTTTGCTTGGCGCCCTTCGACCCCACTTGACCTGGTCCACCCAGCGCTTCTTGGGCCAGCACCTCTTGGCGTGGCCGTGGCTGGCGCAACCCGACCCCCAGGAACCCCAGCGCAACCTAATCTCCATTTTGCCTGGCGCCCATTACTTGGGCTGGCACCCTCAGCACCCCCCCACTCTTGGCGCCACCTGGCCTGGGTTGCTGGCGCAACCTGACTAGGGGTGGCCTGAGCCCTTGAACTTAGGTTGGCTGGCGCAACCTACTTGCCCATGGTGGTTTGGTTTGATTTTCCTTGGGCTTGGCTTCTCTTTTGTTGATTGGAGTTCTGAGATCTTGTTCCACACAACACGACTATTTTGACCCAACCCGACCTGGCACAGTTTTCAGTGTTTTGCTTATGACTAGTACGGTTTTTGTGATTTCTGTGATTTATGATCCTAGTACTTTCTGATCTTCTTAGTAGTGACCCGATGGGATGCGCTCTTAACTTGTAACCTGTGATTCAAAATTAATCTCTATAACTGGATAACTTGATAGTGGCCCGTGGCGGCGCACTCCTGACTTGTAACTTGACTTGATAATTTGATGCTGTTGCGATGGCTAACTTGACTCATATAACCAACTCTGACACCGTGGGTGTTCATTCTTGCTGCTTCGTGCAATCCACTTGTCTTATCTTGTCTTGTCTTGCATCATGTCTAGGACGTGACTCCCTGGTTACCACGGTCAGGAATTCACACTGAATATGGATTAGGTTAATGACTAGATCAAACTATAGTTCATGGAGAATTCCCAGTCACAGGCGATCTCATTTTCTGGCCGCTTTAATGGACTTGTAGCCTGCCGACGAGTAGGGCACATTTCCAGCATACTATCATGTGTTGCACCCTCTAAGTCACCTAAGGGTACATTGTCTCCCGGGCGATGTACCCAACCATACTCTCAACCCGCAGAAGGATAACTGGATAGTCTGCAGGGCTTGGGACTGGAAAATTCTCATTTGCATCTTGTTATGTAATTAGGCTTATGATAACCCTAGTTAGTTAAGTAGTAAGCCGTAGTATTTGCTTGGCCGCTTGTGAATAGATGGTGTCCAGCCTGTCTAAGTCTCGTCTAGTCCCAGTATCTGGTTTCTTCTGAACATGTTTGTTTTACTTATCTTTAACAATAAATGGGTAGAGACAAGGTGCTATTCAGGCGAAGGGTACAACCCCGATCTTTGTTTGGTTTAAGGTTTGTAACCTGGCTCCCGGAATGGTTCCACGTCCCTAGTCGTTTATTGTCCTATTGTACTCTTTATTACTTGTACTTTTCTTCTATTCTTTATGATCTGATATGTTGGATTTCGTTCTTACTTCGTGGCCTCCTTTGTGGCACTTGCTCTTTCTGGGGTTTGACCCAGCTGGTTTTGTGTGGCCAGATTTTGGAGCAGCTCCCGAAGATCTACCGAACCTCCAGTCCAATGGTGACAACTAGACGGAACCCGGGCCACGAGTGGGTTTTCCATCATGATTCGCTCACTATATTGTAAAATTATTCTTTTGAGGCGTTTAGCCGACGAGCACCTGTTAGCTCGATGCATATTTACTTACTGTCTGCCTACGGGTGGTAAACATGATTAACAAATCCTAGGATTGATCATGTATGACTAAACTCTTGCTAGTCCTCGCATTTTGTACGACTATCTTCATGATCAGCTGAATATGTAATATTTGGGATGCCTTTTATTGTGTATTTGGTGGTCTAACATCTTGTAACTATATTACTTGCTTGAGATTGAGACAATAGGCTTAACCCTAAGAGACTGTTGACTTGTAGTAAACCCTCATATCTAGACAGCCGTGACCGTATAGCGAGGTGGATTCCATTTCAATATACGTAACTGGCTATGTACGCCCCCGATCTTCAGTATTCTGGTTCTGGGGCGTTACAGCTGCTGTGAAACCGCTCCACCAGCAAACATTATCACATAACCCGAAGTTGATTGCCTCGTGTCTACATCTCCAGCCATATCAACGTCAGTATACCCGACCAATTTCGGCTTATCACCACTAAAGGAAAGTCTCCAATCAGCAATGCCTTGAAGGTATCGTAGGATCCACTTGACCGCACTCTAATGTACCCTTCCAGGATTGGAAAAATATCTGCTAACTGTGCCAACTGTGTGGACGATGTATGGCCTCGTACACACTATAACATACACGAGGCTTCCGACAGCTGAAGCATATGGAACCCGCTCCATATCTTCCTTCTCGTCCTCGGTAGATGGACACTGCTCCTCAGTGAACTTAAAGTGAGCTGCAAGGGGGTTACTCACTTTCTTCGACCCGTCCATCCAAAAATGCTAAAGTATCCGGTGAATGTACTTCTTTTGGGACAAGTATAGCATCTTGGACTCTCTCTCGGCTGATCTTCAGCCCAAGAATAGTCTTCGCTGCGTCTAAATCCTTCATAGAGAAGGTTGTGCCTAGTTGGCGCTTCAACTCCGCAATCCTAGTGGCATTCCAACCTACTAGTAACATATCATCAACATAGAGCACTAAAATGATAAAATCATCATCGACAAAGTACCTGACGAATACACAGTGATTTGATATCGACCGTGCATAACCATGCTCCCCTATAAACGACTCGAACTTTCTGTACCACTGCCTCGAAGCCTGCTTCAGACCATACACGCTCTTCCTAAACTAGCAAACTAAGTGTGACTTAACTTTCTCACAGAATTCCTCTGGCTGCTCCATGTACAACTTGTAACCCCACTTTTTCAAAATTATTAAATTTGGTAGTTTTTCTGTATTTTAAAATCTTAGAAATAATGATTTTCAGATTATTTTATGGATTAATAAATTCCTGACTAGTCTCTTTAATTTTATGAAAGAATTAATTGTTATAAAGGTTTAGAAATTGAGGAGAAGACTCTAGCAACTAAATTGGAGTGTCTCCCAAGTTCTAACTAACTAGGAGTGGTCCCCTAAAATCCTAACAAACTTCTCTAACAACTTTTGGGTTAAATTTGTAATAATAGAATTGTGGTACTTAAAAGAAAGTCACCCACCTTTTCTCCTCTTCTGTTTATATAAGGTGGTGGAGAGAGAGTGAGTCACAACATTTTACTACTCAGAGCCGAGCTTCCCCAAATCCTTTTTCTTCTCCAAATCCTCCGACTAACCCTAACCCTAACCCTAGGTTGGAGAAGCCGGCCATGGCAGCGATGACTCATCTTTTCCCGTTGGCGACAGCGTAACTCAGGCGGTGCACCACCCTCCTCTGAAGAGCAGCGATAACGTGCTGATCATCCTCTGACATCTCCCCGACGGAGCAACGAGCAGCTCTCGATGTTCACAGCGATCCCTGTCAGGTCTTTGCCCTTGTCGACGCACCTCCTTTTTTCGGCATAATTGCTGCGGCTAGCTGTTCCGTCCTGCAATGACAACCTAGGATGCAAACGCAGGTTTGGATCGGGAGTGACCGGCCTCGTCTTCTTCTCCGAGGAACTGCATGGTTTCGACGACTGAACAATTGGATTCCTGGTGAATGATGGCGACAATACAGTGAGTTTCTTTTGACCCTTCCCTCCTTTGACAGCTTCTTGGATTGGTCATTCTAGATCAAGATCGATCCATCGAATGAATGATCGGTGGTTCTTTCAATTATTGATTCGATTTTATAGAGTTTGATACATTCGGTCCTGATTCATTCTAGGTTCATGAATGGATCACTCCTTGGAATCTGTTCCTGTTCAGAATGCCAAGTGTGTGAAGAATTGCCTCCAAGAGTTCGGATCGTGTCCGAGTCAGTCGGAGGTGTCCTTGATTTTGTTGAATCCTTCTTCAGGTATTATGCTATCGTCCTATTGATTGTTATTTCCGTATCGAATTTGATATGAGTAGTTTGTCCGACTGTGTGTGTTCGATGCCAGGATTGATAGAATTGGGTGTGGTGTGTCGCTTATGTTGCGTATCCGGGGCTGTTGTGTGTGCCAAACCTGTAGCCGTGCCCAACATGTCATATTATGTACATGTGTGTCCGAGGTTTATGTGCGTGTCCAGGCGGAGAACCAACAGGACCCGTGCTGCGGATTGGAGTAGTGGACATCCTAATTAGGCTTAGCTGGCGTTCTTGTAATTGAGTTGTACATTTTGGTTCCATTGAGCCGCTGAGTTTCCTGAGCAATTGCAATAGTGTGTATTAACTCAATTAGGTGTTCTGGTGTTGGTGTGTATTCAGAGGAAGCTAACCGCATTCTGGGGGGGTTTTGGGTGTTGTTTAAAGTTTCTGAAGCTTCTTTGAGACCTATATTTTTAACTACCAAATCAATGTCTAATATTCACTTAAGAGTTGGTTTGTATAATTCTATTTCGATTTTGTTAAACAGATTAGTTGTATATTTTTTCCTGTTTTGAATTTTCGATTCAATTTGGTTATATAAATTCTCCGGGATTGAGATTGTCTGGGGTTTGAGTTTAAAGTCGGCACAGTTCTCTTTGTTTTAATTTTAGATTTGACTGGGTTATATGTATTTTCATATTGGTTCTATATTTTTCCTCTAAGATTTGAGTTTCAAATTGAAAAAGAGAGTCGTTGAACTCCATTTTGTAGCTGAGCCTAGTGTGTGTTTTGCTAAGGCGTGTTGGCATTACTGTTGGACTTGCTGGGTTAGGGCTCCATTATTGCTTGCTAAAGTTGTGGGGTACATTTGAAGAGTTGAGTGTAATTCCAGCCTACACTTAGGTTGCTGGCTTTGATGAATACAATCAAGACGGCTGTTTGGTGCATGGAAGGGATTAGTTGACGGAAGCTTTTTATTTTCCTTTTGTAGATTAGTATAATTTCAAGTTGAATCTTTGGGTTTTGTGGGGTTGTCTTATGGTTTAACTTACTCTATTATGGCTTTGAAGTGTGATGGAGTTTTCTTACATATGGACTCCCATGTCTGACTGGTTTTATATACCTGTAGCAATTTCAAATAGAGATGAGGCCTATAAAGTATTAAGCTAATTTTATATAAGAAGTGTTGCCAGCAGACTATTCTTGGGCTTTGATTGTAAACTCTTAGTTATAATTATATAAACTATTATTATTTTACAAGCAGTGGTATGTTGAATGTTTTACAGGGAATGTTAAAGAGGACCTTGACTAATTAAATAGTCCCATTTAATTTCTTAGAAACCCCTGCAAATATTTTAATAAGCATGTTGATATACCCTAAGTGTAGCAAGGTAATATGTGTGAGTTAGTCAACTAGATGACTAGAACTTAACCAATTTGTCCCCATTATAACAGGAGGACACCCCACTAACAAAATACAAGGTTTTAGCGACGGCACTATCCGTCGAAAATCCGTCGGTAATTCCCTTTACCGACGGATTTTCGACGAATACGGGCAGAAAAAATCTGTTGGGAATAACCTCGTCGCTAAAACTAGCTCGTCGCTAGTCCTCCGCTCTGCGACTAATTAGCGACGGATTTCCGTTGGCAAAATAAAAACTTTTAACGACGGCCTACCGACGGCTTCCCGTCAAATACGACAGTTTAAATTTTAAATACATTCATAAAATTAGCGACGAAAAAGTTGTCGCTAAATCGTCGCTAACCGTGTATCCGAGGGTTTCGGATATGCAACATCCGTCGCTCAAAGCGTCGCCATCCTCGACGGATTAGCGGCAGAATAGCGACGGATAATACGTCACCACCCTTCTGGAAATCGTCCATATATTCTAGAATATGAGCGACGGAACGTCCATCGCTCTTCCGTTGTGAAAATTTTCTAGAAATAGGCCGACGGACAATCCGTCAGGAAACCGTCGCTAACTGCAAATGTCAGTCGGTAACCCATCGGTAATCCGTCGCTACCTGCAAAAGTCCGTCGGCAAGCCGTCGATAATCCGTCGCTAATTGAAATATTTTTGAAAAAAATTACAGGAAAGAGACTATTCCCTATAATATAACATATTCAGCATCCACCATACACAAATATAACATATCCGACATCCAATATATCCAACAAATATCCATATTGCCAACACAATATCTCCAAACATCCAATATATTACAACATACACAATTGCAGGAAAGAGATTATTCCCTGTAATATAACATATTCAGCATCCACCATACACAAAATACAGAATCTAATCCCTGGGTTCGCCGAAAATACAAAGACACACAGTTCTAATTCATATGTGTTTTAAGTGTAAGAACGGATGGCTCAGAACACAACCCAAAATTCATTCTAGCATACATTAATGTGAATCATCTATGTTCTGTACATATGGTGTAGTATACGTTCTTATCGAATCTAGTATCTAGCATCTGAAGAATGTAACAGAATCAAGATGAACTCACATAATGTAATACTAAAATATTATCTACTACTATATAAGATATAGTGATAGGTTGTCGTATCATCACTGCCGAGGGATGAGGCTCGGAGGACAGTCAACTTTATCTATGGCTACATAGTTTCTGCCTCGCCAGTCAAATGGCTGTAGGAACTATGTCCTGATCACCATGTCGTACCATAGTTTCTGCCTCGCCAGTCGAATGGTTGCAGGAACTATATGTCCCGATCACCATGTTACCAATTAACTAACCAACAAAACTACTTGTTACAAATATCGGCATTATATGTCGCGAAACGTCGCTATGACGTCGCTAATAGCGACTAATTTAGCGACGTTAGTATGAACGTCGCTAAATTCCAATTATATTCCCCCACCAATTCATTTTCCCCATTTTACTCTCTCACTCCCTCCCCCCCCCCCTCCGGCGCTCTTACTCTCTCCGGCGCTCTCACAGTACTTAAGTGTGAGAATGGATGGCTCAGAACACAACCCAAAATTCATTCTACCATACATTAGTGTGAATCATTATATTCTGTACATATGGTGTAGTATATGTTCTTATCGTATCTAGTATCTGAAGAATGTAACAGAATCAAGATGAACTCACATAATGTAATACTAAGACATCATCTACTACTATATAAGATATAGTGATAGGTTGTCGTATCATCATTGCCGAGGGATGAGGGACGGAGGACAGCCAACTTTATCTACGGCTACATAGTTTCTGTCTCGCCAGTCGAATGGCTGCAGGGACTATGTCCTGATCACCATGTCGTACCGTAGATTAATGCAAATGGAGCTGGAGCCTGAGCCAAAATACAGAATACAAAATACAAAATCCAATCCCTGGGTTTGCCGACCCACTCGATAGAACACTCAACACCGGCACGCACAATACATTCCAGAATATACAAAAAATATAAAGAAAAAAATACTATCCGCAACGAACAATGTCAATATATAATATCCGCAAATGCGTACAAACTCAGTATCCTCAACGAAAAAACTAAATATTCCCAAATACGTACAAAGTCAAAAATATAGTACAGTCCAAAAATGCAAAAAACGAAAATACTGATCGCCTGGAGCTGGATACGGTGCTGGAGCCGGAGGAGTGCCACCAGATAACGCACAAATACCGCTCGAGTAGGCCAAAGGCATGCAGCCACTTCCCTCCCTCCATTTCCCCTCTCCCTCTCTCATGCTATCAATATCACAACTTTTCCAGTGTTGCTCCATCTAATGATGATGAACGCAAAAATCAAAGACCCCCTCTCCTTTCTCACTCTTCACAGTTATCGCAACAGGAAGGATCAGTGTTTTCTAGTTCTCTTCCATCCATCCATTCCTCCGTTCTGATCAAGCCTCCACATATGATATCCAGCCACTACAACAAAAATACCCTTTAACGACGGCTAAAAACCGTCATTAATCATGAACCATGACGCTTTTTTTTTTCGTCCAAGCGTTATGAAATCGGGTGTTATAAATGTTTTTCAAAGCGTTATAGATAAATCGTCCGAAAACGTCATTAATAGATTGAATTTCTACTACGTTCTATTTTCAAAGCGTTATGGATAGTTATGTAAAAACGTTATGAATATTTAATATGGTTGGAAGTCAGGACATTTTGAAAGCGTTATGATTGGTCATTTGTATAACATTTATAACGCTCTATACTGCATGTTGTATATTCCAAACCCTGCTCAATTCAATTTGAAAACAACCACTTAATTTGAACCATATTTACAACAAAACATTGAAATGTAACATTAATCTCCATTTCATTGTCTCAAAATAGGGTACATTCTATTGTCTCAAAATAGAGTACACTTTAGCTATCATTCCACATTTCTCAGGCCATATATATATACATCTTCACAAAAATGTATAGATCAGTATCCAATATAGCTAGTACAATTTACATCAAAACTATCCATATATCCCACACCATAACATACAACTTAGTCACATGAAGACCTGTGTCCACAGCACATGTACCCTACAAAAGATAAAACAAGGTTTAATAAATGTGATATAATGATATAAATCCTGACCTTATAAAAACGCAGCCCAAAACCTAATAAAAATAGTGTTTGAACCAATCCCAGACCTTATTAACTCATTGTGAGTGAAACAGAACCTAACATCTGAACAAACTAGCTAGTAAGTCTATAAAGATATCCATAACCAAAAATAACAATATATTAATTGGTGTAACGAACCAGAACTAATGTCATTAATCCTAGAGACCCAAAACCTGCAGAAACAAAAAGGAATATGAGTTGAGATTAGATATAGCATCTGCTTGAATTTTATAACTCAGAGGAAGGAAGAAAATAGTGGATCTACAGTTCCAAAAAAATTCTCCTTCAAAATGAGAATGAAAAATCCTGCAAATTTAAAAGGGACTTGGACCTTGAGCTAAGAAATCACTTTGCACATCTCTGTCACAGTTCTTGCAAGCCCACACATAACCGCCATCACTCTTGAGTGCATAGGCAACCATATCATCAATGAGACGGTGTTCATACCTGCCAAATATAAAAGATGTTGGAAATTATATACAGAGGTCCAAACATGAACTGCCTAGATTATGCCAACTGAAGACAGCTCACCAAATTCCAGCCGCCTCAAACTTGGACTTCCATCCACTTTCATATACCTCTTGAAATATGTCTTTAAACCTGGAGGATAGAAATTAATTTAGAAAACACAGTTTACACTAATTGGCAAATGGAGTACAAGGATATACATGGCATCAAAGTAGAGAGTTTAAAGCCAATAAACTTATTGGCAACTCACTGTTATCATGGACAAAAAGAAATTAGGCCACTTACCTTCCATCATATTTTTTCAGGATTGTGTTTTTTGTGCTAAGATAGAGTGGCCACTTTTTCTAATAGGCCGTGTTCATTGAAGCGTCAGCGAAGGCACGAATGGACTGTAGAGAAAAAGATATGTAGAAAACAATTAGAAAAACGAAAAGTCAAACAAACTATTATTTAGTACATGATTTGAAGCAACAATGATATGCAAATCCACTGTGATCGTCTAGTTAGAACTCAATGCACTTCTCAAATTGATCAATATCTGTGTTATACACTCGTAGAGCACTGTGTAACTACAGTTGAAGCTACATATGTTTTGGACAACACAATTCTAACCGTTCTTTTTTCCCACTGATGTTAATTGTCTAACATCAATGTATCAAATGGCAACAGGGTGTTGGATCGAGTTGCGCTCGTGGGCGACGCGGATGGATACGTTACCAAGTGCTCCGGCGAAGGGATTTACTTTGCAGCAAAGAGCGGGCGGATGTGTGCGGAGGCGATTGTGGAAGGCTCGGAGAACGGCACCAGGATGATCAACGAGGCGATCGTGGAAGGCTCGGAGAACGGCACCAGGAAAATTAGAAAGTCGATTATTTAGCAAGCCAATCGAATTATTTGGAGTTATTTTTAATAAGCATAAAAATTTACCCCATAGATGCAGATGGCTATAGTCTTCCACGTAATCAGACTATAATAGTCAACAAATGGCATCAACTGGACATCTCCATAGGTTCTTGCCTCATTCCAAAGTTCTTCATTCACCAATTGGTTTTTATGCTGCCATGGATCAGAAAAAATTTAATCGCAAAACAAATGCTTACTAATAATCAGAATAACAAAAGTAAATTTGCTGTCACCAACATGTATGCAAGTTTTTGTTAGGTCAGTGGTGTATGCAATGTTATAATCTCCAGATCTTCCAAAGCTATTTTCACAACCAATATGCAATACTGTATAGGCATGAAGATGGAGGGAGAAGAAGAGTAGGCGTTGGGCATTTTAGCAATAATCTCATTCCAGAATTTGTTTAGCAATTGGCTGAAAGAAGTAAATATTGTTCTTTTGTTTCTTACCAGGCCAACAAAAAATCTGACTGCAACTATTTCGGACTTACAACATCATATTGCATCCAAGTTCTTCGAACAACCATTCTACGCTTGAAATTGTTTGCTGTAGAGAAGACACCAATAAAAGATCCAGGGATTTATGGATAGGAATAGGAGGTGACTTAAGCGTTTCCAAATCAATGACATGCTCCGAGTCCTCAGATGTAGGTAATCCACTGGCTAGGAGAGAGATTAGTTTTATGTCTCCAGAAATCCTTGCTTCACTAACAAGCCATGGCTCCAAGCTCTGACAAGAAATTGAAAAGATTTAGAGACAATAGTCATGATAGATTTGAAATAATAACATAAAATATAAATAGAGAAAAAGTAAGTACTTCACGGTAAGCAAAGGATGTTATATGCTTCCCATCAACTATCATTTGGATTCCTTCAGCTCCCACTCTAAGGGTGGCAATTGATTTTAGATAGCCAAGGCCACTCCAAATCATGTACCTCGTCAGTGTTATACATAGCCAAGGCCACTCCACCAGTTCTGAATAGTAGTTATCACATTACCAGTTCTGAATAGTAGTTGTCACATTCGAGAAGCAAAATGGCCTTGTTCTAACCACTTTCATCATGTTACACAAATTGCAGCCCAACGGATTAGCTGACAGCTCTAAAAGGCCGGGACACCCTCACTAACCCCAAAAAAACATGTAGTACGGAATTGCTTCATTTACCATATAGTTTAGCCTAAAATTATATGCTTGCAATTAGATTCTACATTCTCAAATCATATTGATTCAGAGATTGACTATATAATCAAAGTGCATCCGAGCCTCATATTTACGCATCAAAATGCCTTAAAAATTAAAATATAGAGACAAAGGAATACATCAGACACATTATCCTGAGCGTACTATCATGCGCACAAAGATAGCAGTTTAATAGGTCATCAAATTTGTAACGGAACCCAACAACTCCACATCGAATCCCCCTAACCCTTCTGAACATACACAAAACCCATAATTAAGTGTTATGGTTTGGATTTAGGTCAAGATAATATATAGGAGAAATCAGACGCAAAATAAAAAATCTCCACCCTAATTTTATAGTAATTGAAAATTAATTAAACTAGGAACTAAATTAGTGATAAAACTATGTGATTCACAGAACATGGTGCCAAAACTTGCAATGAAGCATAAGAACAGAACAATGCAACGAAGCATAAGAACAGAACAAACCAATAAGGCTAAAAGTCGTCCGTGTCATGGTTTTTTTTTTTCCAAAGAAGAACACACCATAGAAACAACTCGTTAGCAAAATAGCAATAAAACAACTGCAATCGAAAGTCAAGATGCAAACTTTAACCAAGAATCGAGATTCCGAGGAGCAACGAAGCGACGAAACCGCACCTGAACTGGACGTCGAGAAGGTCCTGGTCCGGGAACATCTCCGGCAACTTGTCGTAGACCCGGTTGGCGCCGCCATCAGCACAGATGCGCAGCTTTGCTACTCTAAACACGGAATCGAGAAAGAAACCTCCAAAACTTAGAGAAAGGGAGAACTTTACAAACCCTAAAAAAAGAAAACCAAGAGAGAGAAACGAACCGTGCTTCCAGAGGAGGGGAAAGAAGCGGGGGACGCGCTGGTTGAGGACGACGAGGGCGTACGTCAGCGCGGGGCCGTCGCTCGTCGGAGCAGCGGAAGGGGACGGTTGTGGGAGGAGAAAGGAGAGAGGAGAGAGTGGCGTGGTAGAGGAACTTGCTTTAAATTAGGGTTTGCTCGTGAAGGAGAGATGAGAGGGTGGCGGAGAGGAGGCGGAAGGCGGAGGCGAGCCAGGAGAGCGTGATGGACGGCTTTGAGCCAGAAAATTAGGGCTTCTTCGAAGGCCTTGGAGGAGTAGCTGTGGACCTTTTTGGTTTATACTTTTTTCTAAGTGCGGGAGAAGTGCGGGGGAGTGGAGGTTTTGACTTAAATTTTGGTACTTTTTTCATGACGCTTGTATGACTGAAAGACTATCAATAACGTTTATATTGGACACCGTCATAGAATGGAGTCTTGCTGAACTTTGATGACGCTTCTTTATCAGCCGTCATGAAATCCACTTATCAAGCGTCATTAATAGGTATTTTTGTTGTAGTGAGCTCAAGTGTAGAGGCAGGGGAGAAGAAGTGGGCAGAAAGAGGAGGGGAAAGCAGCACAGCCGGCGGCATGACCTGGAGGAAGTACAGAGGCTTTCTTCAACATCTGTAGGAGAACTATAAGGATATATATTTTTACAACATGTCACCTTGTCAAAGACCCTTAATGTGACAACCATGTTACCACGGTGTCGGAAGACTAACATGTCATAATTTTCTAAGCCGTGTGTTTTGACATAATCCTCCCAACTCTTTCCTCCTATTTAGTAATCTTGTATTTCTTTATGAAGTACAAGATTACTGCATAGGAGAAAAGAGTTGGGAGGATTATGTCAAAGCAAACGGCTTAGAAAATTATGACATGTTAGTCTTCCGACACTGCGGTAACATGATATTCACATTAAGGGTCTTTGACAAGGTGACAGGTTGTGAAAAGATATATCCTTATAGTTCTCCTACGGATGTTGAAAAAACTATACTGAAATTTCTCTAGGTCTTACCGTCGGCTGCGCTGCTTCCCCCTCCTCTTCCTGCCCACTTCTTCTCCCCCGCCTCTACACTTGAGCTGGATATCATATGTGGAGGCTTGATCAGAACGGAGGAATGGATAGATGGAAGAGAAATAGAAAACACTGATCCTTCCTATTGTGATAACTGTGAAGAGTGAGAAAGGAGAGGGGGTCTTTGATTTTTTCGTTCATCATCATTAGAGGGAGCAACACTAGAAAAGTTGTGACGTTGATAGCATGAGAGAGGGAGAGGGGGAATGAAGGAGAGAAGTGGCTGAATGCCTTTGGCTCACTCGAGCGGTATTTGTGCGTCAAATAAAATACAGAAAATTCAATTTTTCTCCAAGTGTGAGAACGGATGGCTCAGAACACAACCCAAAATTCATTCTAGCATACATTAGTGTGAATCATCTATGTTATGTACATATGGTGTAGTATATGTTCTTATTGTATCTAGTATCTGAAGAATATAACAGAATCAAGATGAACTCACATAATATAATACTAAAACATCATCTACTACTATATAATATATAGTGATAGGTTGTCGTATCATCATTGCCGAGGGATGAGGGTCGGAGGACAGTCAACTTTATCTATGGCTACATAGTTTCTGCCTCGCCAGTCAAATGGCTGCAGGGACTATGTCTTGATCACCATGTCGTACCGTAGATTAATGCAAATGGAGCTGGAGCCAAAATACAGAATCAAAAATACAAAATACAGAATCCAATCCCTGGGTTCGTCGAAAATACAAAAACAAAGATTGACACACAGTTCTAATTCATGTGTTTTAAGTGTGAGAACGGATGGCTCAGAACATAACCCAAAGTTCTTTCTAGCATACATTAGTGTGAATCATCTATGTTATGTACATATGGTGTAGTATACGTTCTTATCGAATCTAGTATCTAGTATATAAAGAATGTAACAGAATCAAGATGAACTCACATAATGTAATACTAAAACATCATCTACTACTATATAAGATATAGTGATAGGTTGTCATATCATCATTGCCGAGGGATGAGGGTCAGAGGACAGTCAACTTTATCTACGGCTACATAGTTTCTGCTGGCCAGTCGAATGGCTGCAGGGACTATGTCCTGATCACCATGTCGTACCGTAGATTAATGCAAATAGAGCTGGAGCTTGAGCCAAAATACAGAATCAAAAATAAAGAATCCAATCCTTGGGTTCGCCGAAAATACAAAAACAAAGATTGACACACAATTCTAATTCATGTGTTTTAAGTGTGAGAACGGATGGCTCAGAACACAACCCAACCGGAGAGGATACTATGAGAGATCCATCTGAGTAGAACGTATTCTCTGAGAGATCACCTTTACAAGAATGATATCAGTAGTGGGATTGAGTATTGGAGGAGATACTATCAGAGTATACGTCCTACTCAGATAGACCTCTCACCGTTACTATTTTTTTCTGACAGTATGGTGGATGTGCTCCGTCAACAGATTCTTGCTCCGAGCCAAAACTTTGCCCCAGAGCTTAAGTGGACATCCTTCGTGTAGAGCTCGAGCGGGAGGTTCCTGACAACATGGTGGTCTCCTTTGTCAAAGGATTCTTGCCCGTCCCACAACCAATTGTAGGACGAACAAGAATCCTTTGACAAAGGAGACCACCACGCTGTCAGGAACCTCTCACTCGAGCTCTACACGAAGGATGTCCACTTGAGCTACCGGACAAAGTTTTGGCTCTGTCACGACCCGTACCCTGATTAGGGGCACGAGAAGTGGGTACGTCCAGCCTACGCCGCAGCATCGACGGTAGAACGCTGTCTAGGTCATCTAGAATACTACAACTAAACAGATAAAGGTACCTGTACAGTATATACACTGTGAATGGAGGTGACATAGCAATACAGTCTCAATCACAAATGTAAAACTAAGGTAGATAGCATGGAAAGGAAATATGATAGATGAAGCAAGAAATAAGTTCGAGATCCACACAAGTCCAAAACTAAACGTAACATCACAGAATAATATATAATACTACATTATAAAATCCAAAGCTGGATCGTAGTCCAGTCAAGCCTAACAAGTGCTAACTACTCAGGGAGTATAAAATCTAGTGGCCAATCTATCAGGCCACTGCCCTGGCCTGAGTCTCCATCTGTCTCAGAAACATCTGTAAAATTTGTCAACGGTATCCTGTCAGAAAAATGAGCAACTACAAACACCAACAGCAGTTCCATGTGAATTGACAAATACTATAAGAGATATTATAATAAAATACAAGACAAAGATATAGGCGACTTGGGAACCATTCGAAAGCCGAGTTACAACCCTTAAACCAAATAAGGACCGGGGTTATAACCCTTCTTTCAAACAGGACTTAGTCTCAAATCATAGTACAGTATAAGGCAGGTAGAGCATGTAAGTAAATAAAATCATAGCATGGTGAGAAGTACAGAAAGTAAAACTAAACTGGAATATAAGATACGACAATAAATGTAAAATATGATTTGAATTATAAGAGCGATATGTGATCGGCTAGGGAGTCAGGATAGGGTTATCCACTTGGCCCGACAATCACAGGAAAATCTCTAGAAAGGGTCATGCCGGCCAACCTGGATAACCCGGCAAGGGGTGTCTGCTACACCCTACATGAGGTGAGGGTAGCGCTAGCAAAATAAGGACATGGGGCTTTGATCACATAATCCCTAATAATTCTCCCATCCCTGAATAGTATACGGATCCGGACATAGCACGTCATGACGCGGGATTCCCTAAGAGGGGAGCAAGTCCTCTTCAGGAATCGCCGTCAATACAAGTACAAGAATCAAGACCAAGCAAGTACCAGTATCCCAAGAAATCCAGGAATGACATCTCATGACCGGAATACGATAATACAAGTCCGTGAACTATCGTGTCGAGAATCAAGTAAGACACTACAACTGAATCGGATATAGTAGATATCAAGATAATGAAAACTATCAGTGAATGTACTCGCCTGCTGTCCTGAGCTATAGGATATATCAATGCTCAGAGCGGTATCAGGAGACCTAAATATGAAATACTGTATGTTAATTTAGGTTTAAACAAGTTTAGGAATGATTCACAATGAATGATATGCATCTAGGTCAAACAAGGTCTCACTGAGTCACACTAAGTCATGTCAAGTCAATCTAGGTCAAATCAAGTTATATCAAGTCAATCTAAGCCAACCCAAGTCAATCCTAGGTCATACCAGTCATCACAGGTCAAAACAAGTCGAAGAAAGTCAAACGGGGTCAAGAGTTGGCCTACAGTTGACTTTTGGTCAACTGGTAAACCCTGGTCAAATCTGGTCAACTCTAGGTCAACTCTAGGTCAAACTGGTCAAATGTTGACCACCAGTTGGCTTTTGGTCAACTGGTCAGCTCTGGTATGGATTTGGTCAAATATAGACAAAGTGTTGACTCACGGTTGACTTTTGGGTAAAAAGTCAACTCTGGGTCAACCGGGGTAAAGTCTAGGTCTAGGCGACTATTTCTAACTATTACCAACCTCTAGAACCCATATCCAAGTCCATCTTGGACTTCAAAACTCAAATCTTGGCCGTAGGCCAATATCCTATTTTGCCCTTAAAAAGGGTAAAATTCTAGCTTAGGCAATTATCAAGTTAGCCTACCTACGCTTGGTATTTTGACCCGAGGTCCCTAGGGTAGTAAGGTACTAGCCTATACATATATTACCTACCAAGATACCTAGGGTAAGTGGACATTTAGTCCACGATACGGTCCATTGTCGATATCTTGAATATTTCAAGATACGAAATGGTACGGCACGATACCGGCGCCCTACAACCCCGATTTCTACTCGGGTGCCTACCCACAAAATCTAATTCACGTATTCTTGCCCCACGCCAAGTTTCAACTCATTCCGATACTCCGAGCTCCGTTTCGCCCTCTAACTCGATCCCCTCTATTTCCTATTTCTCACTTTTCTTCCTATTCTTCTAACTTCTTCTAATTCTTAAACTTCTTCTAATCTTCTCTATGTATCTATCTATATATAAACACACACACACTCTCCAATTTCCCTTACACATGCACATAAAGCACAAACACACAAAATACTCAATTTCTCGGATTTTAGCACACTGGGACAACCTGCACACCTTTAAGGCTCTCATGCTCACCTTTAAGGCACTTTTGCTCACCTTTAAGGCTCCTCTGCTCACCTTTAAGGCTCTACTGCATAGTTTTTTCTGAATAGCATTCTGCACACTTCTAAGGCATTCCTGCACAACTACAAGGCTCTCATGCACAACTCTAAGGCTTTAATGCACAACTATAAGTTCTAATGCACAACTCTAAGCATTGATACATACATATACAATATATATATATGTATATATATATATATATATATATATATATATATATATATATATATATACATATACAACTCTAAGGCATTCCTGCACAACTACAAGGCTCTCATGCACAACTCTAAGGCTCTAATGCACAACTGTAAGTTCTAATGCACAACTCTAAGCATTGATACATACATATACAATATATATATATATATATATATATATATATATATATATATATATATATATATATATATACATACCTATATAAAAACACCCAAACATGCACAAATGTATATATATATATTTATATATATATATATATATATATATATATATATATATATATATATATATATATATATATATATATATATATATATATATATATATATATATCTAAACATATATATAAATCTCACACATACACACAAATATACATATAGATACATATACATACACATATTTACACATGTATATATATATATGTATATATATATACCACTCTCAAAAAGGATTAAACCATAATAAATCCTTAACATATATTTTAAGGGAACCTACAAAGGCTATGGTCAACTTGTAGAGAATGATCCCCTCTATCATTTATGTGAAGGAATAAATACAAAAGGAGGAATTTAAAAGGGTTTAAAAATCATACCTAAAAGTGGATTTGAAAAGGAAGATGAAGGAGTTGGAAAGAAAGTAATGGAGAAGAAGAAGAAACTTAGTGAGGAAGTAAAAGAGGTGGAGGGGGTGGCCCTATAGGTGACCGGCCATGGTGCCAAGGGGTAGGGGCACTTGTATTTACAAGTTTGCCCCTCCCTAAGCCTAATGCAAAATTAATCCAAAAATGGGTGTTTGCAAAAACAAAAGTTGAAGAACTTTATTGATACAAACTTTATAAAAGATTACAATTTGAATTCTGGAAATGGTACAACTTTAGGAATCCAATCTAGATGACGATTGCTTTATCCTTTGGACGATGTGAACTCTGAAGACGAAGCCTCTGAAGTTAAGGACAACTCTGGAATTGAAGGCAAAAAGCCTAAGAAATTGAAGGTAAAAGCCTCGGAAGAATGCAGCAGCACTTGGGCAAGAACTCCTGAACTCTCTGAACTTTGAAGTCTGATCTCTCTATAATCTGATCTCTGATCTCTGATTATTGATCCCCCTTGAATGGAGACTTGAAACTCTATTTATAGAGTTATGAGAAATAACTAACTTTTAGTCATTCTGGACTGCGCATGATGGATTGTGCAGCAATTGGATTATGCAACAATGGACTGCGCAGGCAGTTGCTGGATCATGGGCCAACTGTCTTGGACACATGGCATCATTTGATTGAAATGCGTATGATCGTGCATAGACAGTTGCCACGAAATGAACAATTGATGGTATGAATGCCACGTGTTTTTTTGTCATTTGTGTTGATAGAACGCGCACACTGAATTGCGCTGGTTTTGGATTGCGCCAACTTGAACTGCACAGAAAATGGATTACGCCAACATAAATTGCGCCAACATAAATTGCGTTGCCAGTTGTCCTCGAGCGCCATGCTGCACGATTAAACGAATGGTCGCCTCGTTTTCCGCGTTGTCAGCTGTCAGAAGATTTGATTTGTGTCAGGTAATGATGATGATCTGCCACGTCAGCCTGCGCGCTTGGGAGTGTGCGCAATCTAGTATGCGCAATCCGATGGATGCGCAATCTGATATCTGCACAGTTCATCTGAAAGTTGTATTTTTTTAATTTTCTGTCTTTGTTGATGTGTGCAACTTGATTTTTTAGGACCTACAAGACCTCCTTCAAAGTTTTCGAAAGTTGAATTTATTCAAAATTTCAAAATACTTTGAATTTTGAAATTGAAATCAATTTGCGCATGTAGTGAGCTGTCTGCGCAATCTGAGGGATTAGCCCCATTTTTAGGCACAATCTAAGGCGGCCGTTTCGATTTTGAAAAACTATAAATAGCTCCTCAATTCCTTCGAAGTGTTCTTTACTTGTTTTCTTCGTTCACTTGAGAGAAAAATTTCCGAACTCTTTCTTCCTTTCTTCTCCGACGATCTCGATGGCTCCCCGACGATCCTCCGCCGCTGCTAAGGGCAAGGCTCCCACCGAATCATCGACTAGGGCTGCGCGACGTGCTTCTCGTCATGAAACTGCTCATCCAGCGATGATAGGTAGATGACCTAATCAAAAACTCTTTTTAGAGTTTTGATTTCACTGTTCCTTCAAAATCCATCTCTTTTTAGAGATGCGATCATACTGCGCCACTCTTTTTAGGGTTCTGGTTGCACAAATCAGTTCATTCTTTATTTTTATGAAGGACGACTCTCTACACAATCAGTTGAACTGCGCTGACAAAAGTCAGCGCAACTTGCTGATTTGCGCGAGACTGTCCACGCAAACTGATGTCTGTTTGTTTGCGCAATCTGATTATTTGCACAATCTGATATTGCGCAATCTAATATTTGCGCAAACTGAATCTTTGACTTTGACTTATACTAAATTTTTTTGTTTTCTCTGTCTGATGCAGTTAATACTAGAGAAGATCGAGAATTTGAGAACTTCGTAGGGACCCTTTCAGAATCAGAATACAAAGAGGATCTATCTCATGTGCACTATCCTCAATATGATCTACCAACCTCCCGTCAGGCCATTTTGATATCCCAAGATAATGAGACACTGCAATGTTTGATGAATGTACAACCTCTGGAATCAGCAGACGCTGTCATACACAAGAAGCCATTATTCCTGTTCGGTGAAGCTTTTGAGAAAAGTTCTTAACCGAGACCAAGGATGGAAGAAAGGATTGTCCATCAGACGGATAGGTCTTTCTCGATACCAGATGTTTCCCGTTGCCTCCCCTTATCCCGGTATGCTCATACGAGCTATCCGAGGAAGATGGAATGGAACATTACACCGTTCCAAGATGCCCGTCCAGGAAGAATTTTTGTGAAGAAGGGGCCGAGCAAGAAGGATATGTTCTACAGTTCCTCAGAACGGTACAGTGTCTTATTGAGAGATCTGAAACCCGGTTGTATTCTGCCGGAAAATTCTTCCTTGTTATTGCCCGTCAGAACTCTAATTTTCGCAAATGAGTTTGCGAAGGTCGAAGGAAAATATCCTAAGCAGGACATCCGACTAACTGGGTTGGTGAATCCAGATTTTAAGAGATGGAACTGCATAGCAAACTAGATTCTGACCAATTTTGAAAACAAACTCCAGCAAATCAACTTGTACCAAGCAGTGCATGCCACTGTCTATTGTTTTGCTTCGAACCTGCACCTGTTCTTGGCTCTAGCAGAGAGGTACAATCACAGAATAGGGACCTTCATGACTCCTGGCGGAGAAATCGGGTTTGCACTTCATGGGATGCAGTACATCTCTTACTTGCCAATGGGAGATGCCCCATATGAAGAATTTGTCCCAACCAATGATGAGTTAGACAGACTCCGGAGAGAGAATGTAGAAATGGTAGCAGTCTTCGAGGAACTGCTATGTCATTATAAAATCTGTTTTCTATTCTATAAAAGTGCTACATCAAACACTTGCTATTCCTCGAAATGGTTACCTTATCTGTTCCTTAACCACATTAAAGAACTGAAGACCAAGGAACATAATAGATGCTATCCTGACTTCTTTAAGCCATTTGAGCAACACAGAAGTGATGAAGTTGATGGAAGAAAGTGGCGATTTTGATAAAGAGATGAAGGATGATCATCAATGTCCTCCTTTGAAGAAAGGATATACTCTCGAAAGTTATTTGAGAGTAGGATATAGATCTATGTCAAAAGAAGCCCAATTAGCAGGGTTTCTGACACATTGGCTCCGTCGCTCCAGTGCTGTAGACCGCTTCCATCGCGGTGTTCTTTTTGCCGCCGTTAGATTAGTCTTCGGCTATAAGATGGATCTTTTGTCAGCGATGACTTGTAAGTTGAATGCTGGTCTTCGTCTGTACGTCGATCTGATGCTGAAATCTAAGGGTGAAAAAGAATTTTCTCGGTTGGAATTACCGTATACATATCTATTTGGGTGGTTGCTCCTTCACCATCCCACTTTGATGGACCCCGGCATGGGACTGGTCGACGACAGCTTTTTGCGGAGATACTCTCATAGTAAGTAGAAATTCACTACTCTGAGAGATTGTAGATATGCTCTGAACCTGAGCAAAGGATGGAACTTTTATTGCACCCATCCTCCTGCTGGATACGAACAAATGCCGACAAATATGATTGACTCGAAGATGCATCCTCTGAGCCGTGCAGCTTTTGAGTGGTTGAAGACAATTCGACCGTCCCATTTGGTGTATCTGTTTGAAGATGAATGTTATTTAGAGCCATATCTCCCCAGTTGATTTGCTCAGCAGTTCGGGTACGACCAATTCTATGTGGGAAATGCTATCACGTGCCTTCAAGGAAAAGATTTTTTGATAGATAGGGCCCGAGCATGGGCTTATTATAATGCTCGAGATACGAAAGTGACTTTCTCGATGCCAGTAAACAGCAATCATGGTCCTCGGATGCTATTTACATACTCAGTATTCTATACATGTTCGAACACCTTTGCTGAGAATTTCAACCTCGCGGATAGCTTCGCATCTTCAACAAGATTGAAGAGGGGAGGAGTCATCATGTCGCTCATAGGAAATGATAAAGTACATGAGCCAGTAGATGCGCCCTTGGAAGCTTCAAGGGATGTTATGTTCCCTCAAGAAGTTAACGCGCCACTACGTATCTCTTTGAAGGTGGGCAAATCTCCAGCCAAGAAGAGGAGAAGAGAGGAGCCTCCCGCTCTAGCAGCAAAGAAGAAATTGATCTTAGATCATTCTTCTGAAAAGATTACCACTAGATCTCAATCTCGGCAGCTGGCCGAGACAATTCAGCAAGAAGAGGCTACCACACCGACCTCTGTCCAAAGACAAGTCGAGACTGTAAATATAGAGAGCCCTGAGAGGCCTCTGAAAAAAAAGAAGCTGGCCCAAAGAAGAAATCGAGCCCCGTCTTCAATAGTAGTGGATGCTGCGGCTGGATTTACTTTGCCATCTCCCACTCCTATTTCAGAGCCTAGGAATAAAACTCCTTGTCCAGAACATAGAGAAGAGATCGAGCAGAAGAAAGATCTTGATCCGAGAACTGAGGCCGAAGAGCCCAGAGGAAGTATCATGGAGGAAGAGCAAAATGTTATACGATCTCTTCCACCTGCTGCGGAGACGATTCAACTTCCTCCTACTCCTAGGACCCTCCGTGAAGAGGAAGATCGTGAAGTGATTGCGGCTCTAGAAGATTGCAGCTACAGCCCTCTGGAGGACTATTGTGACCAAGCTGCAACTACCAGCGGAAATGCACCAGAAGAAGATAAAAATGAGGAGAGCTCTTCGTCTGAGAATATTGATGAATATATACAAGATCTTGAAAGAGATGATGAAGTGCATATATCTCCTAATGCTGTCGATGACACCTTAAATCTTGAAGAGGATGTTAAGGTTCCAGAAAACGCCGCTGATACCTTAAATCCTGAAGAGGATGTTGGGGTAGAAATATCTCCAGAAAAAGCAGCAGATGAGGAAGCTCCGAAAGAAACTCCCGCCACTGATCCTCAAGGTATAAAATAAAATTATCAATCTCCTCTTAAATAGATTGATAACTAATGTCTTTATTTGTATTTCCTGCAGATCTTGAGACTTCTCTAGCACCTCCGACGTGCACAGACATAGTACCTATAACGACGGTGATTGTTAGTAGCAGTCATCATTTATCCTGTGGTTCTGAAGCGGGCAATAGCCAAGCTATTATGGCTGAAGCTACTTCTGCTCGGCCAGAGTCTATTCCAGCAGATGATAGGCTCATTGCTGGATTCAACCATGGTAAGATAATTTACATCTTTAATCTTCTTGGAAAATAGCAAACAACAGGCAAAAAATGACAATTTTTTACTTTTGCAGAAGAACAACCAGGAGGGGCAACTAGCTCCACTTTGGCTCCTTTATTCAAAGAGCCTGCTGTCCAGACGCGAGAGATTGAACATCCTACGGCCTCGTCATCAACAGGAGTAGCTGCAACTCCTGGTTCTATAGCAACTAATAATCTTGTGATCCAATCATTTACCATATGCTTTTTTGAATCTTTGGGACCTCTAGTAAAAAGAATGATGGAAAAAGAGGGTACTGATTTTTTTATGGTTAGTGGTCCAACCTCTCTCTTAGTAAGGGCTATCCGGGAACAAGGTGACGAAGCTCAAGCCACTCTCCTGGATCATATTTTGAATGAGTTAGAGATTTCCATCAAAAACTATAAAGAACTCAACCAAGGAGATGTAGAGTCTCTAGTGCAGGCATAATTCGAACAACTGGCTCAGATAGCTGACATTGAAAGGGTCAATCTCCAGAATCTTTTGGAAGCTTTCTCTGCAAAATCTGCTAAATATAACTCCAAGCTGGAATCAGTAACCTTGATGGCTGAGAGAAAAGAGAAGAGAGCTGCTGAGCTGAGGGCAGAGATTGCTCGTCTCCAGAAGGAATTAGAAGATGAAGTTGCTGATCATCAACTTGCAACCCAACAATTCAATGCTCTGATTCAGGAGAGAGATGAGTACGTGGAAGCTCATAATGCTGAGATTACTCGCTGAATGGTGGCCATGCCTGCTTTCAATAAAGAAATCAGGATGGAAGAAGCCAGAAGGAGGGTGATATCCACTCGTGAAGAACGGCTGCAGACTCTAAAGTAGCAGATTGATAATCTGATAATACCTCCGTCTTAGTGGAATATTTTGTATCTTTATGTCTTTTGAAGTACATGTGTTTTTGTAATGTCTCATATTTTGATTAATAAAAGACAATTTTGCTGTGGCTCCATTATTTGTTGCATATCTTGTTTAGATATAAATAATAGAGATAGAAAATATATTCAGAGGTACATGACATGATATATTTCTAAATTTTGTAGGAAAATAATTACATTCATTATATTTGCTCAGAGGTAATATGGACGAGGCAGAATATATCGAATATTATTATTTCAATAGATAACTTAATTAAGGATGATAAGTTACTGATGAGAATGAATAAATGAACGAAAATGAATCGTCAAAAAGGTGTGAACGAAATGAATCGTCATGAGGAACGGGTAAACCGTCGAATGGTAGAATGAACGGACAAACCGTCAGATGGAAATGAATGAACGGATGAACCGTCAAATGATGATTAATGAATGGGTGAACCGTCAGGTGGATATGAATGAACAGATGAACTGTCGGATGAATGCGAACGGATGAACCGTCAGGTGATAATAAATGAACGGGTGAACCGTCAGGTGAATGTGAACGGATGAACTGTCAGTTGATAATGAATGAACGGATGAACCGTCAGATGAATGCGAACGGATGAACCGTCAGGTGATAATGAAGGAACGGGCGAACCGTCGGATGGATGTGTTGCTTCGTTATCTGCCTATAAATAGAACAGAATTTTAGCAGAAAGGAGCACTTCCCCTTTTCTAACATAAAAATGTCATCTGGAGATGCATCCAAGAAGGCTGATCTTGCCCTAAAGATTGAGAAGGGCACTGAAGAATGTCCTATCGATCCAGTTCAATCAAAGGAGGCAGAAGCAGGCGAAGGTTCGTCTGCACCCAAGCCACCGCGAGACATCCTGGACTTTCTACTTGAACCAGGAAGGACCGAAGAAGAGGAAGCCATGAGGATGGCCGCTTGCAAGTTTCTAGTGGATTCCAACAAGGATGTTCTCGGCTCTTTTGCTGACCGTATTTTTGAAAAGGACGGTAGTGGTCCGCGTCCAAATGTAGAGAAGAATGATAGTGACCTTCCTTAATATCATGTACTATCATTCATGATGAAATAAAATTTTATTTATGAACTTGAACTTGTTTGAGAATTTACAAGCATTTACATTTATACATAATACTTTTTAAGGAACTTGCCATTGATAGGCACCATTGCAATTCGTCCATCCAGTTCTGAGAGTTGATAAGCTCCATTTGAGAAGACTTTGCTTACAACGTAGGGACCTTCCCACTTTGCGTCGAATTTGCCTTTGCTCATATGAGTCATAGTCATAGGACGTCTGACTGTTAAAACAAGTTTCCTTGCTGAAAGGCTCTGACCATAACTTTACGGCTGAAAGTCTTAGAAATGCGAGCTTGGTATAACTCAATATGTTGTTGAGCCATTAACCGCTTCTCATCAAGTACCTCCAATTCTTGAAGTCGAAGAAGATCATTGTTCTCTGTAGTGAGCTCGTTAGCAATGGGAATCCTTAAAGAAGGAATTTGAAGTTCTAGAGGAAGAACAGCTTCACAGCCATATACCAAAGAGAAAGGTGTAAAACCTGTGGGGTTGCGGACCGTAGTTCGGTAGGCCCATAGACATTCGCCAAGCTTTTCACTCCAATTCCGTTTGTTAGTGGATATAAACTTTTTGAGGAGCTTGATAATAGTTTTGTTGAAGGCTTCAGCTAAACCATTAGCGGCAGGATTGTAGGCAGTCGAGGCGACGTTGTCAATCCGATGATCATCACAGAATCTGGTGAATTTTTGGCTGATAAATTGCGGTCCGTTGTCATGAATGATTCGTCGAGGGACACCAAATCGATAAATGACATGGTGTTTGACGAAGTTGATGACACTACTGGTCTTGACTTCAGCCAAGGGTATAGCTTCAGCCCACTTAGAGAAGTAGTCTGTTATTGCTAGAATGAACCGATGTCCTCTAGAAGAAGGAGGATTAATAGGACCTATGACATCCATGCCCCAAGCTTCGAAAGGCCAGGAAGCGGCTGTCGGATGTAGAAATTCTGAAGGTTGATAAATGAAATCTGCATGGATTTGACAGGCTCGACATTTTCTTACATATTCGATGGCATCTGATACCATAGAGGGCCAGTAGTAACCCATTCTTCGGATGCGATCCTGTAGTTTAGGACCGGGTTGATGTGCTCCGTAGACACCGTCGTAAGCTTTACGTAACACCTGTTTTGCTTCCTCACCAGCTAGACAGCATAGAAGGAGGCCGTCATAAGTCCGTCGATAGAGAGTCTTGGTGGTTTGATTGTAGTAGAACTGTAGAGATTGTCGTCGAATACTTGTAGCCTCCTTAGGATCTTCGAGGAGTATGTCGTGAACCACGAAGTCAATGAAAGGAGTTCTCCAATCTTCATTGATAACATTAATTTCAGCAAAATTACTGAACTCGATGTTACGATTGTTTTCGACACAAAACAATTCTCGATTAGAGATAACCACCACTTGTTGTCTTCTGATGGGAACGACTAAGACTGCTGCAAGATTGGCTAAGGCATCTACTTCAGTATTGCAAGCTCGGCGTACATATTCAATAAAGAAAGCTTTGAATGATGTAGCCATGTTGATTGCTGCTTCAAAGTAAGGTACCAGATCTTGATGACGGACTTCATAAGTTCTTCTTGTAGAAACCCTAGAGGGGGGGGGGGGGGTGAATAGGGTCAAGCTAACTAATCAAGCACTTAGCACAAGCTAATTGGCAATTTAAAAATATAAGTGCAAGAGAAGAAGCATACACAAGACCGACATCCGATATATCCTGGTATCCTCCTAAGAGGCAGTCCAGTCCCGGAACTCTCTCCGGCTTTAATCCACTATTTAAGCAAATAGTTACACACGAGTTTGGATCCGAAGAACTCGCTAACTTCTTACACAAGAGCTTTGATCCGAAGGGCTCTCCAACTTCAACCGAGAGTTTGGATACGAAGACTCCCCAACTTCAACCGAGAGTTTGGATACGAAGACTCTCCAACTTCAACCTTTCACAATAGGTTTTGATCTCCTTATACAATAGGATGAAGATCTCACTTTTCAACTCAATAACTCTAACACAATTTGTGAATGGCAAATGAAAGCTTTGTAGAGTTGTTTGTGGATAGGCTTTGGTGGTTTAGAAATTTTTAGGCTCAAAACATCAACCTTGAATGAAGGGGTTCAAGGCTATTTATAACCAAAGCTTGAAAAGAAGCCAAATGCAACTTTTCAGTCACGAACCGACATACCGCCGGTATGATCCGGCATACCGACGGTATACCAGTCTGGGATTGCAACGGCTAGAAATATAGCCGTTGGGATCATTAATTGCTGGAAATCCGACCGTTGGAATTTCAACATTTCGGAAGCGGTATACCGTCGGTATGGACCGGTATGCCGTCGGTATGCCAGTTTTGTAAACAGAAACTTTCTGTGAACAAAAACCGGTATACCGTTGGTATACACCGGTATACCGTCGGTATGCCGTTTTCCACCAAAAATGATCCTGGACTTATTTCTGCCCTAGCTTTCGATTTTGCCATCCATTTCTTGTGTTTACAATAATTCCTAAGACTCATTACAGACTCCAGATAAACTTAGGCAGGTACAGGCTTCTTTAGAGTCTTGAAATGATGATGGCACGGCTTGGCTTCTTCCTTTGATAGGTTCCAGAGATGTCGTCGGGTGGTTCAGAGAAATGTTGTGGAATCCGTCGTCTTTGGCCCACCATGATTTCTTCATAGCATATGTCCACATTTGATCTTACAAATTTTTTTTCTGCAAATACATGTTAGATGAACAAAGCAATATACATGTAGCAAGTATGATAAGATAAAGCACATTAGGACTATGCAAAGTTTAAGTATAGGTGCTACGGTGATAGCATAAAAGTTAGTGATATCATAATGATTAAACTTAATTGAATGACCACAATCAAAAATATAGTTTTGATTTTGGCAACTCGATTAAATTTAAGATAGATAAGCTCATATCACTAAAATGTAAACCAATAGGCATATATCACCAAAGGTATAAGAATAAGTAGAAATGGTATAGTGATAGTATAAAGATTAGTGATAATGAAATGCTAAACTTAACATATTAACCATATTCAAAAACATGATACAATCATTGGGCCAACACTTCTAACCTGGTTGACAACCAGCTTAGAGTCGCCATAAACTTTGAGATATTCAATGTCCATTTGCTTGGCTAATTGAAGACCGATGAGTAGAGCATTGTATTCTGATACATTATTGGAACAGGATTCATCTAGAGAATAAGCTCTTTGGATAGTTGATCCGTCAGGAGAAACGAGAACAACTCCAACTCCTGCTACAATAGCACCATTGGGTCCGATTCTGGATGCTCCGTCAAAGAATAGACGCCAGGTTGGAAATTCTTCAGAGATCATGTTGACTTCCAATGTCTCATCTGGAATTTTATCGTAAAGTTTGGACGTCTCTGGAACAGGATGAGCTGCTAAAAAATCCGCCAGTGCTTGACCTTTGACAGACTTTTGAGGAACATACACCATGTCATATTGGGCTAGAAGAATGGCCCATGTAGCCAACCGAAAATTGAGGGTACTAGGCTTTTTCATCAGTACCCGAAGAGGATTGACTCGGGATATGACATGAATGGTTTGACCAATAATGTAATGCCTTGTCTTTTGAACGGCGAACATAAGGGCTAGACATTCTTTTTCAACCGGACTATAACGGTGTTCAGCACCAATCATAGTACGACTGAGATAGTAGATGGCTTGTTCATGACCTTCTTTATTCTTTTGGGCGAGTAAAGCACCCAACGAATGGTCCATAGCACGGACGTACATTAAGAATGGAATACCTGAGATTGGTGGCACCAAGACTGTTGGGTTCATGAGATATCGTTTGATGTCGTCGAATGCTTGTTGACATTCTTCAGTCCAAATAAAAGATACACCCTTCTTCATTAGTTGAGTGAATGATCTGCAGCGTCCAGACAAGTTCGAAATGAATCTCCTGATGTAGGCAAGTCGACCTTGGAATCCTCGTAGCTCTTTTAGGTTGCGTGGAGGACGCATCTCTTGAATGGCTTTGATCTTCTCGGGATCCACGTGTATACCCTTAGAGGTAATAACGAAGCCGAAAAACTTACCACTAGAGACACCCAAGAATGACTTGGTGGGATTCATCTTGAGCTGATGTTGACGTATGAGATTGAAGATTGTTCTCAAATCTTGGATATGATCTTCTTTCAGACGACTTTTAACAGCGATATTATCAACATAACATTCGACTATTTGACGAAGATGTTCTCTGAAAATGGTACTCATGGCCCGTTGGTAAGTTGCACCAGCGTTCATGAGACCAAATGTCATTACTGTGTAGCAATATACTCCCCGAGGAGTGCGGAAAGATGTGTGTTTTTCATCTTCGGGATTCATCTTGATTTGATTGTATCCAGAGAATCCATCCATAAAAGATATTCGCTCGAACCCACAGGTATTGTCAATCATGACGTCCGTAATAGGGAGAGGAAATTCATCTTTCGGACATACTTCATTAAGATCCCGAAAGTCGATACAGATTCAGACTTTGCCGGTTTTCTTCAGGACTGGAACAACGTTGGCTACCCAATCAGGATGTTGTTCTTCTCGAATAAAATCGCAAGCGATAAGCTTCTTGACTTCATCATCGATTGCGTCCATCATTTCAGGCTTGAATCGCCATTGCTGCTGTTTGACTGGTTTAGCATTAGGCAAAATATTCAGTTTGTGAGTAGCAATTTTGGGATCTAAACCTGGCATGTCTTTGTAACTCCAAGCAAAGATGTCAATGTATTCTTTAATAAGAAGAATCAACTCTTGCTTATCTGCTTCTAGAAGATTCTTGCTAATAAAGATTGGACGAGATGACTCACTTTCTCCTACATCAACTTGAACTAGTTGATCTTCAGTAGGAGGTTCTCTTTGTTCAAATCGGAGTACCCACTGATTATCCATCTGTTGAGCCCAAGGATCTGTTTCAAGATTTTCTTCAACATCCTCATCATATCCTTCCGGAAGTTCAGCGGAGACCATATTAGAAGATACGATCAGCCGATGGACTTCACCAATGCTGGTATCAGAATCCCATGACCTGGAATCAGAAGAGTTAGAGCGTTCTTCGCTATCAGAGTTGGAGACTGCTGGGGATAACATCGGAGGAGAAGCATATCCGAGACCTTTTTTGGTCTTGCTGTAGTACATATCAAAATTTTCTTTTGGAACAGCCGTACGAATAGGAGTTCATCTACCCTTACCGTAGTTGAGGCCATTTTTAAAATCATAGCCCATCTTACGGATGATGTCTTTTGATTGTTGGCTATAACGACGGAGTTGTAGATGTCCTGTATCGTTAAGCTTGCTATCATTCATATAGCTGAATTGTTGTTCTGGTCCTTTACTAAAAAGTATTGGACTTTTACCTTTCTTTCGAGCAGGGACAATACGGTAAGAGTCATCTGGATCTTCAAATGAGACTTCTGTTTGAAGAGATTATACAACTCCCATTGTAAATGATTTGAAGCTATCTAACATATCCAAATAGCATTTAGTATAATAAATAACATCAATATACTAGAAAGTAGATGCTTTTTCATTAATTTGTACATCTGTATTTACAGCAGGACCTTTAGCCTTAGCAGGCTTAGTCAGATTGATTACAAGAGGGGGAGAAGAAGAACGTAGAAGAAGCTTGTTACGACGAAGGTCAATAACAAGTGGCTCAGAAGAGGTGAGCTCCCTTTTTTTCTTCTTGTGAGTTAAATCAACAGCAAGTGGCTTAGAAGAAGTGAGCTACTTTTTGTCCTTGTTACAACGTAAGTCGATAACAAGTGGCTCAGAAGAGGTGAGCTCCCTTTTATCTTGATCGTCATCAACCGATTCTTTCTGAACTGGCAAGTGAATATCCAATGGTTTAGAGGACTGAGGATGGGAAACACGCCCTTTAACAGGTATGATGAGAGTGTCATTGGGTACTGCTTTTTGGTCTTCTTCAGTATCCATGGCCAATACCACTTTCATAAATTCTTCCTTATACATACGAGCATCGTTGCAATACGCTTCGACGCCCTTGAAAGGATAAAGGTCTGCAACTTCTTTATGAACTTCTCCTTTGTCATCGACATATTTAAAGCATTGATGAAGAGTTGATGGAACAACATTATGTTTATGGAGGAATGGTCTTCCCAGAAGAGCGTTGTAAGAACAACCATGATTATCGATAATATAGAAGGTTACCTTTGTGCGAAGATTGCCTATTTGGAGTTTTAGGCGAATCTTACCCAAAGGTTCACTCCTTCTTTGGTTGAATCCCAAGATAGTGGTGATTGTGCTTGAAAGACTATGCACTGATATCTTTAATGCGTCTAGCATTGTCTTTGGCATGATGCTGAGTGCAGACCCTGGATCTATCAGGATACGATCGACTTTTATCGAATCGACATACCCTGTATAGTAGAGAGGACGATCATGTCTATTATCCTCCAGCATCATATCATCCTGAGTGAAAGTGATGTTTGGAATTAACTCTAATACGCTGTGACAATGACGACAAGAGACCGGTTCGGCTTCCGGCTTTTTGAGAAGAGTTAGGCAAGTTTCAGCCTGCATCAGGGCTTCACTTAGAGTTTCTCGAGTCTCTTTAGAAAGATGCAAGAGCTCGAAGATTGATAGCCTAGCCGGTGTATTAGCTAGTTGAGCCAATATATCAAAGTTGTGTGGCTTTTCAAGTCCTGTAGGAGATGATTTCTTCAAGGGTTTGTCAAAACGGACTTCTTGCTTGCCTTTGTCAGCAACCACCGGTTTGGGAGGAATAGGTACTACAACTGGTAAAGATGTGGAAGGAATCTCTTTAGAGGAAGTAGATTGTACTGGAATAGGTTCAGAAGAAGAGGTAGGGTCCTCTTGAGCTTCAGAATGATCTTTTAAATAGGCTTTCCCTGATCTGGTGCCTAGCAGAATTTCTTCGTCAATTATGGGGTCAAAAGACACCATGTTGTAAGTCTTTGTCTTGCCTTTAGAACGACCTTTCTTCTTGGAAGAAGAGGGCACTTCGAATTCCGGAGCAAGATCGGGATGGATCCACATAATTTTGCCGTTGTCAAGAGACAAGGGGACGAGACCTTCATTTGGTGGAAGAGGAAGATTCATAATCTCAAGAGTAGATTTGGGAATAGGAATGACACCGTGCTGTACCATCTGCGGAGAAAAGTCTCCAAACTGGACTGAAACCATATTTGCAGTAACAGTCTTCTTATCTTGCTGCAGAGTGACAACACCAGCATTGACAAGCTCTTGAATTTTGCCTTTGAGCATGTAGCATGCTCGAGTAGGATGTCCAATGAACCTGTGGTAGACACAATATTTAGGATGATCTGTCTTACCGACTTCATCAGGTTTCTTTGGGTCTGGGAGCTGAATCTTGTTGCTTTTGAGTAAACATTCAAAGATGCTTGCAGTGTCATTCTCGTCGAAGGAATATTCTACTTTCGGACGAGGTTCCCTCGGTGGAGGTGCAGAAGGAGTCGGAGTAGATGTAGGCGGAGCTACATTGACAGCCAAAGATTCTTTATTCTTGTTCAAATTGATGTTCAAAGTCTCTTTTGCTTTGCGGTTGTTCTGGCAGTTGCCACCACCTGACGTCTGGTGTTCATCTCGATCGGGATTAGACATCTGTACCCCTAATTGTTTGAACTTCTCGGCACTCACTTTCGTAGCTTTGGCGTTGACAATGAATGAAGGCCAATCTTGGAACTGGGTAGATCCTGTCCACATACTGATGATAGGCAAAAGATTTGCCTTACAAGTATCAATAGTGACAGCAGCTGGAGTTCCGGAGGGCATCTTCAAGGCTTCACGGCAGAACCGTTCGATGAAGCTCTCAACAGTTTTATTGTGTTTCTGTTTGATTTTGTTGAGAGCCGACATAGTCATGTCATTGAATCCTTCATAGAATCGTTCCAGAAAGATTTGCTTAAGACCTGAAAAGGAAGTGATACAACCATCTGGCAAACTTCTGTACCAGTCATATGCTACGCCGGCTAAACAACCGACGAACACTCTGGTAAGAAGAGCGTCATTTGGCTGGAGTTGAACGGTCATTACCTCAAAATGATTGATGAATTGACTAGAAGAAGTACTGCCATCGAACAAAGAGATCGTTGGTATTTTGTACTTTGGTGGGAATGGGACTTCTTTCCATTCAACTGGATAAGGCTGCTTGATCCCCAATCTTTGTAAGTTGTCTTTCTCTTTGAAAGCTTCGAACTGGATTCGCAAGAGTTTGACAGCTTCATTGGCGTCTTCAAACGATGAAAAAGGAGCAGGTTGAGTTAGAGTGGTAGGAGGAGGAACAACATTGTAAGCACTACCTCCAGCTCCTGACTGACTAGGTGTGGTTTGAACTTGTACTTATACAGGAGGCATTTGAGGAGACACTACCCCCAGCCCAGTATTGGCAGGTACCGAAGATACTATGATCTCTGGACTCGCAGTAGGTACAGTCGGTGGTGTAGCTGTTTGCCATGAAATATAAAAGAACAGAACAATTATCGGAGGACCGGACTTTTACTTCACGTTACAAACTCGCTTGTACAAAGAAAGCCTAGGGACGAAAACTTAGATACAACAGTCTAAGTACAATTGTTTATTTTAGATTCTGGGGGGTGATGATAGAGGCTCGGGAAGGCGACGGCAGCCCTGCCTTACTCCTTGGACGATCGGTATGCAGCCTTGGCTCCTTATGAAAAGATGGTAGGCGTTTGACGAAGAAATGCTCTTTTTGCTCCTCTGGCTTCTCTCTCTCTCTGTATGTATTCTCTCTCTGACTATGGGGGGAAGTCTCTCTGTATATATGTATTTTTCTCTCTGAAATTGTATATCTTTTTTTTGTCGCAAGGGAATGGCACCCTGCTATTTATAATAGTGGGATGTGATCATTAGGGTTGCCAATGATTAGCTTTTGGAGATGGCGACGGCTTGGAGATTGGTCCATCTTGGCCATTCGTTTTGATTATGATGGATCTGGGTCATTAGGTGTAGATTACACCAAATCCTCTGAGCAATTAATGCTGATTGGAATAAATCTTCCTTATACTGATCTTCTGATATCTGTGAATAAATCAGATCTATTCTTCTGCCACGTGTCCCAGATTTATTGGAATCTGACCCAATCTTTAATGGCAGCAAATCTGAGGAATTAATCGGTTTAGGACACGTGTCCTAGGAGCTGCTGGATGGAATCTGAGCCGCATGACTAGTGAGCCACATATGAATGTGAGCCGCATATGAATATGAGCCCATGTGTCAGGGCTGCGTGGGCAGTGGCCCTCACTTGAGTCCTCTAACCACAGAGGAGTAATCCTTGTGGGCCGTATAGGTATATATCTGCCTGGGCCGCATGGATATGATCTTCTTGAACCGCATGAGAAGTCCTCGCTCGAGCCGCATGAGGCTTTCATGGCCTGAGCCGCATAGGATGGATTCACTTCTGAGACGCATGGGAAGTCCTTTGCTCGAGCCGCATGAGGCTCCTATGGCCTGAGCCGTATAGGATTTATTCTGAGCCGCATGAGAAGCGAGCCGCATACGAACGCCCACGTGGCAAGGTCACGTGGCATTTTTATGGCTCTCGGAGATTTGTGTCAGAGATTTCTTTTCTCTTCCCTAGAGATTCATCATTATGGTAGAGCCATAATTACCTGCCTTTGGTGTCAGGGCTGTCAACTTTTCAGAGGGGTCAGCCGTCATAGCAATTAATGTAGCGTGGGTGGAGGGAAGCACTATCAGGCCACGTGTCTTCTGAGCCGCATGTAATGCCCTGGGCCGCATAGCTTTCTATGTCGCATGACTCCCTGAGTCGCATGCGTTTTTTGAACCGCATAGAACTTTTCTGGCCGCATGAGTCATTTTCTTTAGTATTTTTCATGCTTCTACAGGACCCCCTTCAAAGTTTTCAATTTGTAAAATTGAAATACTTTGAATAAGAAGCATGGCCGTGTTTTTCTAGCCGCATATGGAATTCTGACCGCATAGAAGTCTCGGCCGCATGAATTATTCAGCCGCATAAGTGACTTAGCCGCAGGAGACTGTTCAGCCGCATAGCTGCTTGCCACGTGTACAGGTCTTTAATTGCCTCAAATTCGTTTCAGCACCGTCTTTGTAGGAGGGAATCCCAAGAGTCAGCTCATTAAATCTTTCGGATTTGACGCCTTGGGTGAATCTTGGAGACGAAATCCAAGGAGTCGGTTGCGCTCTTCATGAGTCGGTCATTGGCCCACGTGTCCTCCTTCTCCCGTCTTTCTATAAATAGGAAGGGTTTGAAGAGAGAGAAGGCTTCTTTATTTTCCTTCTTCTTCCTCAAACCTTTCCGATCTCGATCGTTCTTCCCCTCTTTTGATAGTTAATGGCTCCCAAGAAGACCGTGGTAGTAAAGGGCAAGAAGGTGGCCTCCACTTCCACCTCGACTGCGGCTGCTACTTCGCCCGTCGCCGTACCTGATTTTCATCCTGACGTTCACCCCTCCATTATTGGTAAGGACAATGCATGAGTTAAAGAACCCCAACCGCCATGGTTACGTTGCATACTTTATGCACGAGCCTTTATAAATCGCATGTTTGCCCTATGGCTGAGCTGCGAGCCGCATAAGAGAACTACCGCGTCTGTATGCGTACCTTGCTGGCGAAGCCGCATAAGTGACGCTAAACCGCATAGACCTTTTATTGTACAGAGCCGTATGAGATTTCTGAGAGCTTCATGGGGCCGCATGGATGTCTTCTGGAGCCGCATGGGGTTTGAGAACACCCAATCGGCTCTCTCTTGTTTTATCCCTCCGTTTAACTTACTTTTCTCTGTTTTGTTCTTCAGTGAACCTGCCGGTTAATGCCGCTGGAGAACTCTTGGTGGGTAGCGCTCAAGCCGCTTTCGGCTATAGGTATGACCATATTGTCCAGTATATGGCTGACCAGTTTCCGAGCGATGAGCCTAAGGTTAGATTGAATGCCATCAAGAATCAGTCTTTTCACTTCCTTAATGCTATGATGAACTCCGGGAAATTTGAAGGGAAGTATTTGAAGCCTGCGTTCTTTTTTGGAGACGCCTTAACCGTGGAGAACGATCATGTCCTGGAGGTGTTGGAGGACTGGAACTTTGTTTCTAACGGGATAACGATTTGCATCCCTCAAATGGAGCGACACTTCCCGCTATCTTGGTTTAATATGCTTCCATTAGATCGAAAGATGGGGGAGACTTTAACCCCTACCAGAGGTAGGATGTTTGTGGGGAACATCCATTATAATAACAATATGAAGTCTGTGATTGCCGGCAAAGTGCACACTAGTTGTTCTGTGACGGGGTTGGTCCCAGGTTCTTTCTTGAATGTGGCGGGCCCTAATTTCTCATTCTCTACCGCCAACACTTTTATAAATTAGCTTGCTCGGAAAGGCTCCTATCCCGTTGGTCGGTTGTCGTTCCCAGGTTGGATGCACTCTGTTCCTTCGTGGATCAATTTGTCTACTTGGATCTTGCAGAAATATGAGGCTTTTTTGTGCGAGATTGGCCTGTACCACGCTATTCGAGGTACCAGTCATGGCTTGTCCATAAACAAGAAGCTGTTCATGTCTCTGCTGGAAATGTATAATTTCCGTACGGGGACCTTTTACACACCTGTGGGGGAGATCGGACTCGCGCTCCATGAGATGCACGCGGTTTCCAAGCTTCCTTGGGGGGACGAAGTGTTTGAAGCATATACTCCCACTAATGAGGAACTCGAAGATCTGGAACGACGGTATCCTGGCTATGCGGCCCTTTACCAGGAGATATTGTGCCATTATAACACATGTTATCAGATGACTCGAAAGAATAGTAACCTGGAAGGGAATGCTCCCTTCACCAGAGATTGGGTGCACTATCTCTTCTCGACAGATGCCTTAGGTAGAGTTACCTCTCGTCACCTTCGTCTTCGGAAAGCGGTTGAGGACTCGGTGTCGTTGGCTAAGCGAGTGGCCACTACCAGCGACAGATTCGGGAACCAGACTGATACTTTCGATTACTTTTACCAGGATACTCAGGAGCTGTCTGAGAAAGCGCTTCTGGCAGGATTTTTGATGATCTGGCTACGAAACGGTGTAGTCTCGGGAGGAGCCGGTTCCATTGAAAGAATTAGTTGTAACTTCATCCTTCCGGCTGTGAAGTTAGTTTTACGAATCAGGCTAGCTCTTTTCTCGGCCATGGTGTGCAGCATACACCGTGGCCTACGTTCTTTCACATCCAAAATCATTGCTCGCGACGTGACCAAGGATTTTGAACGAACTGAGTTGCCCTATCATTATTTGATGGCTGCTGATACATTACCCATCTTTGATGAGGCCGAGCTCTGGAGACGGTGTGACTGATGATGACGCATTGATCTTCCGCTATCGTGACGAGCCTTGGGAGTGTGAAACCATGCGGACTTGCCGGATGTCATTGGCGAGGGCAGATAAGTATCACATCTTCGTATCCGTCCTTCGCTTTCCTGCCAGGGACATAGAGGCTGTACATATTGACGGTATCGTGCCCCCTCAGCTTCTGGATGGCCAGATGCTCTTATGGTTGCGTAACATCCGTCCCGCACATCTAGTGTACCGTAATCGCAATGCTGTTTTTCTGGAGCCTTATCTACCTAGCAGGTTTACCCGGCAGTTTGGATACTACCAACTTTGTCTGGACAGCGCCAGTCCTTGCCTGGGTTATGAGGGTAGTCTTCTTGATGGTATCAGAGCTTGGCAATATTATGATTCGTTCCACACTCGCACTATTTTCTCGGTCCCTGCCATTAAGGAGTCAGTGGAGATCTTGTACATGGCAGCTCTGTATCATGTCATGGCGAAGAAAAGAAAGGTTAGAGCCAAAGTGCCCGATTTGGGTTTCGCTGTTGAGGGTGGCGAAGGCAACCAGTGTGATGAAGATGACTCTATCCTTCCAGTGGTAGGCGCAGAGGTAGGTCAGTCGCATGTTTTGTCAGATGAGGTGCTGAGGGATCAGTCTCTTGTTGCGCCTGGTCCTATTCTGAAGCGTAGCAGGCAAGTTTCTCCTATAGGCAGTGTTTCTTGATCCCGGAAGCTGGTTGCGACTAGGCACCGTCCGTTAGCCATAAAAGAGGGTGGCGAAGAAGCCAACCCTGCATTAGAGGTAACAAAACTGCTCTCGATCCCTTCTCCCTCCTTCTTTTTGAGTTTCAATCCTAACTATCTCCGTCCCCTCTTCTAGGTGTCGGAAGAAGAAGAAGAGTTTCAGGATGTCGAGGCGGTGACCCTAAATGACGGGGACTCCCATGAGCCTGCTCCTATTCAAGAGAACGCAGATCAATCTGTATCCTTCTTCAAAGTGACGGAGGCAGGAGATGTGACTGAGTTTAACATGGGGATCGCGGGTGAGGGGACTATGCCAGTTGTGGATGAGCCGCGGCCTTTATGCCCCTACCTGGTAAGATTAGCCGAATCTTAACCCATGAAGAAGCCTATCTACTCTTTCATCATGTCCTTCGGGTTACGTCGATTGATCGTTATTCTGGACATTCAGGTCCTGTCCCTCCAGTGCCGAGGATGGACGTCGCTGAGACAACCCCAACCGAAGGGGCATCGGTGGAAAGAGGTATACCTCCTTACTGCCCGACTCGTCTTGAGGGGCCTTCTGGGGGCCCGAGTTTCACGGGCCAATTCTTGGAGCAGTCAGGGCAGGGGATGATGGTCCTTGCATCATCCTCTGTTTCGATGGCTTCGAGAGTCGACCTTTCTTCCCTGCCGAGCATCCAAGCTCTCCGGGCGGCGGAAGACGAGTTGGCCGCTATTCAGGCATCGTTCTTCTCGGAATCTGTTCCCTCGATGGCGAACTCTAGCGTTACTCCTCCGACGTTGCCGCTCTGGCTTCCCCTGACGCCCTCTTCTGCTGAGGTTTTGGACGACGCGTTGCAGGACGTGGTTGCCAGTTTTCATCGTCATTTGAAGAGGGAAATCGAGGCCGCTGTAGACAGATGGACCTCTTTTACCTTGGCCCGACAATATGCCCATGGTCAAATAAACATCCTTAGGGATCTTCCTGATGATGCAAGGATGGCTTCGCTTCTGGAGGCAAAATTGCTGGAGGCTGATCAGCTGGTGTCCGAGCTTCGGGTATTGCGGCAGGCTGATCTGCCTACTGTTATAAATGAGGAGCGGATTTCCCTTATTGCCGTTATAGAGAGGACCAGAGCGGCTCGAGATAAGACCAGACCGGGCGTGCTGAAGGATCTCAGTGACTTGGCTGACCGGTATGATCAATTAAGTTATGCGACTGAAAACGTCATGGCTCGGGAGGAGTCTGTCTCTCGTGAGATTACTGAGACACGGGAGCAGATCCTTGCGCTTCAGAAGAAGTTGGCTTTCTTAGAGTCTGACCTCGAGACTACCCGCAATGACAGGGAACTACTTGTTCAGGAGGCTGACAGGGTTACTCAAGCTTCGACTGACCTGGAGACTGCCTTGAAGAAATTGGAAGATAACTGTCAAGCGTTCTTGGGCTTGGATAATGAGGAGCATTTATTCCAGGAGGCCGAGCGTCGCGCTCAGCAACGGATTGAACGGAGGACCACCTCAGTAAGGAATCGCCTCCTAGAATTGAGTGATGCTGAAATGTAGTCGGCTTTTTCTTCTTGTTTTGTTTCTATTTTCTTTCTTTCTGGAGGGAACATGATCCCGAAACATGTAATGCTTTTTCTTCCTTCAAATAAAGAGTACTTTCAATTCTACCCTTCATTTGTATTGCTTGCTGGCCTGTGATATTGTGGTGATGTTCACCCCCGTATAGGGGATATATTTGTGGACCTGTTACCCATGGCGTACCTTGGTTTTAGGCAGAGGTAACAAGTTTTGATCCGGGTACCTGAAGCAGCCATAGCGAAGTGGTCATGGGTGCTCCTGGTGTTGAGAAAAAGGAATACCGTAGAGCAGCTGGGCTCCTGGGGCCTGATGAGGTGATAGATTTGTGCTGAGAAATTTAGCTGAGGATATTTGTGGGCCTATTACCCTTGGCGTACGCTGGTTTAGGATACGGATAATAGGATGAAAGGGAACCGACATACTTGCTCAGAGGTAACGAGGACATGGCAAGTGGGAAGGTTTTCTAAACGTAGAGTCTTCCTACTCAGAGGTAATGAGAACATGGTAGGAGTGAACTCGACGGAGGATATTGATAGTCAACAGAGGACATTTGTGGACCTGTTACCCTTGGCATACTCCGGCTGTGGATACGGATAACAGGTCGAACGGGGATCATCATACTTACTCAGAGGTAATAAGGACATGGCAAGTATGAAGGTTTCTTCGACGGAGCCTTCCCATTCAGAGGTAATAAGGACATGATAGGAGTGGGCTCAATGAAGGAGGGCACATAGAATAACTCAGAGGTAATAAGGACATGAAAGTTCTATGTAGGGGGTGATTTGTTTTTTGGCGAAAGTGGGACGACTCAGAGGTAATGAGGACATGGCCGTCTTGGAAGTTTGTGGACCCGTTTACCCTTTTTGTGCACTGGGAGTGCGGGTAGTGGATCATGGGGGAGGATCTCTTCCAGGAAGAAAGTTCAGAGGTATAGTAATACGTAACTTACTATCCGAAAGAGTGACCGGAATGTGAGTTCAGAGGCACCAGCGGGTACATGACTCGGTAATTTAGAATATTTGAGAAAGTGTGAGTTCAGCGATACCAGCGGGTACGTGACTCGGGAATCTGGAGAATGGTGAGTGTGAGTTCAGCGGCACCGATGGGTACATGACTCAAAAATCTGACAAACGATGAGGGTGAGTTCAGTGGTATCAGCGGATACATGACTCGAAAATCTGGAAATTTATGGGGTGAGTTCAGCGGTACCAGCGGGTACGTGACTCAATAATCTAAAATGTTGTGGATGTGAGTTCAGCGGTACCAGCGGGTACGTGACTCGATAATCTGGAATGTCATTTAGACATAATGTTTCTTCAGGAACTTGCCGTTAACGGGCAACATGAGCAAGTCTCTGTTTTGTTTTGCGAGGCGGTAAGCACCGTTGGAGAATACTGTCTCTATGATAAATAGGCCTTCCCATTTTGGTTGGAACTTGCCGGCGGTCTTGTGAGTCATGACCATCGACCTCCGGACTGCCAAGACGAGATCGCCTACCTGGAATGTTCTGATTTTGACCTTCTTGTTGAAGGCTCCAGAGATGCGTGCTTGGTATAGCTCAATTCGCTGCTGAGCTAAGAGGCGCTTTTCATCTAATGCCTCCAATTCTTGCAGTCAACGTCGGTAGTTATCATCCGTTGTCAATTGATAAGTGAGGGCGACGCGGAGTGAGGGTATTTGAGTCTCTAATGGGAGAACTGTCTCACTTCCGTACACTAGGAGAACGGCGTATTCCCAGTGGCTGTTCGCACTGTGGTACGATAAGCCCATAAGCACTCGCTGAGCTTCTCGTTCCAGTCACGCTTGTTGGAGGAGACGAACTTCTTGAGGAGTTTGATGATTGTTTTGTTGAACGCCTCTGCTAACCCGTTTGTCGCCGGGTTGTACGGCATTGAAGCGATATTCTGAATACGGTGTTTATCGCAAAACTGATAGAATGTGTGGCTTGCGAACTGCGGTCCATTATCATGGATGATCCTTCGGGACAGTCCAAAGCGGTAGATGACGTGATGCTTAAGGAAGCTAATCACGTTCGAAGTCTTGACTTCTGCGAGCGGAACAGCCTCCGCCCACTTGGAGAAGTAATCAGTGATCGCAAGTATGAAGCGGTGTCCTCGGGAGGAAGGTGGGGTGATTGGACCAATGATATCCATTCCCCATGCTTCGAATGGCCAGGATGCCACTGTCGGATGTAGAAATTCTGATGGTTGGTGGATGAAGTCCGCGTGGACTTGGCAGGCTTTGCATTTTCTTGCATAATCTATCGCATCTGCTACCATCGTGGGCCAATAGTAGCCCATTCGGCGAAGGCGGTCTTGCAGTTTTGGGCCGGGCTGGTGGGCCCCACAGACACCGTCATGAGCTTCTCGTACTGCTTCTTTGGCTTCTGCGTTTGACAGACACCGAAGCAGTAATCCGTCGTAGGAGCGACGATACAGCATCTTCGTCTCTGTGTCGTAGAAGAATCTGAGAGATCGCCTTCTGATGGAAGTAGCTTCCTTCGGATTCTCGGGCAGGATGTCGTAGACGACGAAGTCGATGAACGGTTATCTCTAGTCTGGTGCTTCGTCGACCGTCTGTGCGGAATAACTTGCCACGAATTGCACATTGTTTTTGGGACAGACCAGTTCGTGGCTTATCACATCCACTGATCGGCGATCATAATTCGGAACTGCTAGGGAAGCGACAAGACCAGCTAGGGCATCGGCTTCAATATTTCGGAGTCTGGGGACGTGCTTGATAAAGAACCCTTCAAATAACGAGATGATATCGATCGCTATTTGGTGATAGGGGATCATGTCTTCATGACGGACTTCGTACGAACCCCGGATCTGATTGACGATTAGTTGGGAATTTCCGTATGCTTCAAGGTACTCTACCCCCAGCTCTCTTGCAAGTTGGAGGCCAATGACCAGAGCATTGTACTCGGCCACATTGTTAGAGCAGGGTTCTGTGAGAGAATAGGTGCGGTTGATCACCAATCCGGAAGGGGAGACCAGCACTACCCCGACTCCGACGACTATATTGCCTTTAGGTCCGGTCCTCGAAGCACCGTCGAAGAACATTCGCCATATATTCTCGTGAGAGGTTGCATGCGAGTCGGCGACCTCATCTGGGATCTCTTCATATATCCTGGAGGACTCCGAGCCTGGGTGGGCTGCTAAAAAGTCTGCCAGGGCTTGACCTTTGACTGCCTTTTGTGGAACAAAGATCATATGATAAGGGGACAACAATATTGCCCATGTAGCGAGTCGAGAGCTAAGTGCCCCTGGTTTAGTCATGAGGACTCTGAGAGGGTTGACCCGTGAGATCACATGTGTCGTTTGTCCGGTGACATAGTGTCGCATTTTCTGAATGGCGAACACCAAGGCGAGGCATTCCTTCTCTACAGCGATGTATCGGTGCTCGGGTCCCACCATCATTCGGTTGAGGTAGTATATGGCTTGTTCGTGCCCTGTATCATTGTTTTATGCCAACAGGGCACCGAAGGAGTGTTCCATTGCTCGTACATAGAGCAGGAATGGTTTTCCAGGGACTGGGGCCACCAAGACCGGAGGATTTGACAAATATTCTTTGATGCTGTCGAAAGCACGTTGGCATTCCTCGTCCCATATGAATGAGACTCCTTTCTTTATGAGGTGTGTGAATGGTCGGCATCGTCCGGAGAGGTTGGAAATGAACCTTCTGATGTAAGCTAACCTCCCTTGAAGGCCTCTGAGTTCGCAGAGATTTTTCGGGGGACCCATCTCCATGATTGCTTTTGTCTTCTCAGGGTCTACATGGATACCCTTTGTAGTGATGATGAAGCCTAAGAACTTCCCGCTGGATACGCCCAGGAAGGACTTCGTAGGGTTCATTTTCAAATTGTGCATTCGCATTAGGTCGAATACCGTCCTTAGATCCTGCAGATGGTCTCCCTTGCTACGGCTCTTAACGGCTATATCGTCGACGTAGCACTCCACCGTCTTGCGTAAGTGTTCTCTGAAAATGATGCACTTGGCTCTCTGATATGTGGCGCTAGCGTTCTTTAAACCGAAAGGGATGACTGTGTAGCAGTACGTGCCAATCGGTGTTCGGAATGATGTATGCTTTTTATCGTCAGGAGATATTTTGATTTGGTTGTACCCCGAGAAGCCATCCATGAATGACATGCGTTCGAAGCCGCAGGTATTGTCGATCATGATGTCTGTGATAGGAAGGGGGAATTCATCTTTGGGGAATGCCTTGTTCAGGTTGCGGAAGTCGATGCAGATTCGAATCTTTCCATTCTTCTTGAGGATGGGTACTATATTGGCGACCCAATCGGGATATTGCACCTCACGAATGAAGCCGCTGGCTATCAGTTTGTTGACTTCAGCTTCGATCGCGTCCATGATGCCTGGGCGAAAGCGTCGCTGTTGTTGCTTGACTGGCTTCGCATCTGGTCGAATACTGAGTTTGTGAAGAGCGATGTTAGGATTTAACCCTGGCATGTCTTCATAGATCCAGGCGAACACATCAATGTATTCTCTGACAAGTTCTAGCAGTGACTCCCGGTCTTCGTCTGTTAGGCTTTTACTGACAAAAATTGATTTTGGAGAAGATTCGCTGTCGATATCCCCTTGTATGACCTCATCTTCAGTAGGAGGTTCTCTCAGTTCGAACCGCTTTTCCCATTGTGCGTCTAATTGCTGGGCCTATGGCTCTAGCTCGAGGATTTCGGAGATGTCTTCGTCTTCCTCGTAAGCGTCGGCGAATGCCATATTGACTGACATGACTTGTCTGAACACATCTCCGATGATGGTATCTGAGTCGAAAGTTGGTAATCCGGTTGAATGTGACTGCCAGTCGCATTCTTCATCTAAACATTCAGGGGTCGTAGTAGGCGTTACATACCCTAACCCACATCGAGTTTTATTATAGTAGTTCCGTGGTTTGCCCGTCGGGACTGGCGGCTTCAAAGGTAATCGTCGCCCAGTGCCGTAGTTCAATCCTGGCATTGTCTCTAGATCATACCCCTATTTCTGTATGAAATATTTGGATTGAGGGCTATAGAGATACAGAGGCAGTCTCCTGGCATCTGACCCGATGTCGACTTCTTCTATGGTGAGGGGATGCGGGTTGTTCGTCCGGCCGAAGATGATCGGATGATCTCCTCCCTCGAATATTCGGTAAACGTCTTCTACTGGAGTAAGCTGGATCGCGGTGTACACATTTGTCACCTGTGTGTGTAGGTGAGCGCCTATACCGTGTTCCATAGCATACATTGTACACAGCTTATTGAGCTCGGTGTAGTTCAAAGATAACCCTTTATTCATGAAGTAAGGTATCTTTTCTAGGGGGATTACATCATCAGCGGAGGGAACATTCGTATGGGCAGCCACATACTTGGCTAACTCCGGTTCCTCTTCGGCTACCCCCTATGTGAACGAAGACTGAGAGGATGACCTGGGAAGCTTGATCGTCAGTGGTTCAGTTGACGGGGCAAAGCGTGGAGTTGTTGGCAGACTAGCGACCCCCAGTTTGGCACTCGAGGTGGAGCGAGGAGTGGCCGGTTCGCTAGAAGTGTCAGACCTTGCGTTGGGGTGACGACCCTTCTTGGAAAGGCGTATCGTCAGCGGCTTGTCGGAGGGATTGAGCATCCCTATTTGGGGTTGACTTACTCTTGGCAGTCTGATTGTTAGTGGCCCCGTTGTGGGTCTCGGCACCTGGCCGGACCTTGGCAGCCGGATTATCATCTGCTCCTCTTGCGCCGAGAGGCTGATCGCGTCCTTCCGCAGAGTGGCGGTAAGGGGTACAGACTTGCCCGGTTTGCGAGCTTGGAGGTGGATCGTCAGGGGTCCTTCGGATCCCGTAGCCGTTTTGGTACTAGCTTGTTCATTTTCTTCATCAAGGTGCCTCTTCGACTTTTCGTATAGGCAGGAGTCTGAGTAGTAGGATTCGACCCCTTTGAAGGGATCGATATCAGCAAATTCTGTCTTCACGAAGCCGTATTTATCGACATATTTGAAGCACTGGTGTAGCGTGGAAGGCACGATCATGTAATCGTGTATCTATGGGCGCCCTAAGAGGATATTATAAGAAGTATCTGCATCTATGACGTAGCAGGTGACTTCTGATTGGAGATCGCCAATCTAACACTTCAGACGAATCTTTCCGATAGGGTAGCTCCTGCCCGAATTGAAACCGCTGATGGCGGTGCTTGTAGGTGTCAGGCGATGTATTGGGATACAGAGATAATGTAGCAGACCCTTCGGGATGATGCTTATGGAAGAGCCAGGATCAATGTACATCTGATCCACCTTCACGTCGCCGATGTATCCCGTGTAGTATAGTGGGCGATCATGTAGGTTGGTTTTGATGAGCATGTCCTGCGGAGTGAAGACGATGTTGGGCATTGCTCCCGTACAGGCACTATCCTGGAGATCCACAGGTGAGTCTTCTCCGGTGAGGTTGGATTGAGCCAGATAGGCATCGACATTTTGGAGTGCTTCGCTCAATGCAATACGAACGTCCTTGGAGAGCCTTAGGAGTTCGTACAGTGATAATTTGGCCGGAGTGTTAGCCAATTGTGCTAAGATGTCGAAGTTGTAGGGCCTCTCTAGCCCTTGGGCTGCGTCCTTTCGGAAAGATTTGTCGAAGCGAGTCTTCTTTGGCCTAGGCTTGTCGGTCGTCGAAGGCTGAGCCAGTCCCAGAGCATCAGTTGTAGTGGGTTGATAATTTTTGACTGGGTTGTCAACCACAGGTTGGGATTGCGCTCCGGACCGTATGACAACGGCTGTAGCTTCCTCGTTGTCTGCTGAGATTGTGTGGCAGGTCCTAATTTTTCTACTCTTCTTTTTGTTGGCGGGAGATGGTGTGGGCCGAGTTACTTCTGATACTAAGTCTGGATGGACCCACATGACCTCCCCTCGTGAGGTGGTGAGAGGTACTAGACCAGCAGCCTGTTCCCGAGGAGGGGGAAGATTGGTAATCTCCATTGTTGCCAGAGGGACGGGGATTACCCCGTCTTGAGTCTTCGTCGAAAAAAAGCTGCCGAATGGTACGAACACCATATTGGCTGCTACGGTTACCTCTTCGAAGTCGATGGCCAGAGCGTTCGAATCGATGAGGCCTTGGATGTACCGTTTTAGTTGGTAGCAGTCGTGTGTAGCATGGTGTACATAACGGTGATAATGGCAGAACTTTGGGTTCTCCAGATCAGCCGGCCGAGGCTCTCGTCTTGGTGAAGGAAGCTGAATTCTATCTCCTTGTATGAGCATGTCCAAGATAGGCTTGACGTGGCCGTCTTCGAAGGAGTAATCGATTTACGGCCATTGTTTGTCTGCTGATTGTGACTCGGGCTTTTGCGCCGTATTAGCCACCATAGCCTGCTTTCCCTTGCTGTCCCGATTGTTGGAGGAGTTACCCCCATTATCGCTGTTGGGACGCTTGCCCTTGTTTTCTCCTTCCGAGATGTGCAACCCCAGTTGGCGAGCCTTCTTTAGTCGTTCTTCGGCGCTTGTGGCGCTGATGATGAGTGCCTTCCAATCTTTGAATTGACTTTCGCCCATCCAGAGACTGATCGTAGGAAGCAGTCTCTTTTGGCAGATCTCAATCAAAGAGGAATCTGTATTTTCGGAGGGCAGCTTCATGGCGGTTTGGCGGAACCGCTCGATGTAGTTCCTTGTCAACTCCTTCTTCCCTTGGACGACGTCCATGAGAGTGGACATAGTGACGTCCTGCCCTACTTCGTAGAATTGCTCCAAGAACAGGCGTTTGAAGCCGACGAAGGAGTGGATGCAGTTGTCCGGTAGATTGCGGTACCAATCGAAGGCGACCCCTTCTAACGCCCCAATGAATAACCGTGTGAGGATAGCATCATCGTGGGGCAGATGGTCGATGGTAACCTCGAAGTAAGTGATGTACCGACTTGCTGAGGTTTTGCCATCATACGGGTTGATATTGAACGGCTTATATCTTGGTGGGAATGGAACATCCCTCCATTCAGCAGGGTATGGTTGCCGTATTCTGAGATCTTGAGCATTTTCTCGAGCATGGAACATGGCTCGGAGCTCCTGGACCTCTCTCCTTACTTCTCGGGTCTCATCTGTCGCGGTAGGGGCTATTATTTTGGGAGTATTATTGCCCGGGTTTGGTGCCGCTGAGTTCGAATCTATATTGACCCGGGGCCCGTGCTTGTTTGACCAGGCGTTCCTCCCTGTAGAGTGGACAGGGCCGCCTTAATCTCGTCTACAGATTTGACCAAAGCAAGTAATATGGCTTCGAGATTGTCGATGCGCTGGCGATCATTGGAACCTCCTTGATTGCTGTCCGTCATGAAAACTGTCCTTACATGAGGAGGGATGGAAGGAACGGTGGAGGATGTGCCCTCCGAGTCGTACCCATGCATCGAGAAGTCATCGGAATAGGTGGGAATGTTCTCTTCGGGTTCGGACTCGGAGGGAATGGTACCCCCAGCTTCAGAGCTTGCTTCGTCTTGAGAATCATGGATGTCCTCGGGGACATTGGTGTCTGTCGTACCTGAAGAGAGAGTCGTTTCCCCGGGCTCGGCTCCTTGAAACATTGGATTGTTGCGAATATTCGGAGGAGTGCTACCCCCAACCCCTAGCGATGCGGATGATGAATTTCCCACAGCAGCAGATTTCATCTTTGAACGGGTGTATTAGAATACTCCGGTGGAAGACAACCGTTTAGACGACAGTTTCGTAGCTGTAGTGGTTGATATCTTGGGACTTGAGATGATTGTCTTTTTCCCCCTCCTTTCAGTGGGGACCTTTTAAGCGGAATTGCAGGAGACAACAGGAGGTGCCTCATCTTCTGAGCTCGGGTGCTGTTGCCTTTGGAAGACGGACGGCCGATCTTCCGTCACTGCCGCGTTGTTGCAGCTGCAATTGACGATGATTTGGGTGCAGCGATATCCAAGCGAGGACTCTTTGCACGCCGACACTCCTTCTCTTTCTTTGCGTTTGTGGAGGATCGCCTCCCGTAGGTCAGAGGAACCACTCTGTCCATTTGCCGCCGGGGGCTGGACTCGAGCGGTTGCATACAACTTCCCATCCGAGGCCCGTGTGATAGTCAACGGGATGCCCCGATAGTCAGAGGTTGGGACAGCTGACTGGACCCGATGAGTTCACGCTGTCCTAGACTTCCTCCTTTTAGCACCTGCGGGTACGTAATAGGAGGAGTCCAAGTTGAATAACAGAGAGTCTGGCTTATCATCCAGAGAAGTATCAGGGTCAGGACCGCATGAGAGATGGTCGAAGACTGAACGAGAGAAGCGTGAGACGGATGCTATGCGGCTAGGGTTGGGTACCGTGCAGGCTGTCTGCATGCGGTTGTCTTCTGCCGTCGGATGAATTATTTTTGTGTGGCTAGGAGTCACGACCGTACAGGCTGGCCGCATGCGGTTGGCTATTGTGGCCGCATGGGTTTTCTGCAAGCGGTTGACTCCCATAGCCGCATGAGTTTCATTCGTGTGGTTGGCAACTGTAGCCGCATAAGCTATGCGGCTGACAGATATGGCCGTATGAGTTTTCTTCATGCGGCTGGAGGATGTAGCCGCATGAGCTTTCTCCCTGTGGCTGATACCCTTATGCGGCTCGGATCTCATAGAGTTCCTTTTTGTCCCTGCAAGTCTAGCATCATAGTATTTTCTTCTGCCAGACTTGGGGACAGCAGAGTTGTCTACGATCTGAAGTGGGGCCGCAGGGGAATCTTGCTCGCCGTTTTGAGCAACGGAGGGTGTCTCCGTAAGAGCTTCAGTAGGAACGAAGGATCGGGATTCTCCACTCCTTACGGGCCTTCTTCGTACGGGTTCGCTTCTGGACCGGGCCAGTGCTCTTGTCGGAGAGCATCTCTTCGAACGCCTGTTGGTCGAACCGGGCGACCATCTTTTGTTGAGTAGAGCCAAGCTTAGCTGCATCAGATTGCGTCACCAACTCCTCAGCCATGGAGAAGTTTGTCCCCAGCAGAGTCGCCATCGTGTTTGCCATAAAATATAAAAGAACAGAACAATTATCGGAGGACCGGACTTTTACTTCACGTTACAAACTCGCTTGTACAAAGAAAGCCTAGGGACGAAAACTTAGGTACAACAATCTAAGTACAATTATTTATTTTAGATTCTTGGGGGTGACGATAGAGGCTCGAGAAGGCGACGGCAGCCCTGTCTTACTCCTTGGACGATCGGTATGCAGCCTTGGCTCCTTGTGAAAAGATGGTAGGCGTTTGACGAAGAATTGCTCTTTTTGCTCCTCTGTTGCTCCTCTGGCTTCTCTCTCTCTCTGTATGTATTCTCTCTCTGACTATGGGGGGAAGTCTCTCTGTATATATGTATTTTCCTCTCTGAAATTGTATATCTTTTTTTGTCGCAAGGGAATGGCACCCTGCTATTTATAATAGTGGGATGTGATCATTAGGGTTGCCAATGATTAGCTTTTGGAGATGGCGGCGGCTTGGAGATTGGTCCATCTTGGCCATTCATTTTGATTATGATGGATCTGGGCCATTAGGTGTAGATTACACCAAATCTTCTGAGCAATTATTGCTGATTGGAATAAATCTTCCTTATACTGATCTTCTGATATCTGTGAATAAATCAGATCTATTCTTCTGCCACGTGTCCCAGATTTATTGGAATCTGACCCAATCTTTAATGGCAGCAAATCTGAGGAATTAATCGGTTTAGAACACGTGTCCTAGGAGCTGCTGGGGGGAATCTGAACCGCATGACTAGTGAGCCGCATATGAATGTGAGCCGCATATGAATGTGATCCCATGTGTTAGGGCTGCGTGGGCAGTTGCCCTCACTTGAGTCCTCTAACCACAGAGGAGTAATCCTTGTGGGCCGCATAGGTATATATCCGCCTGGGCCGCATGGATATGATATTCTTGAACCGCATGAGAAGTCCTCGCTCGAGCCGCATGAGGGTTTCATGGCCTGAGCCGCATAGGATGGATTCACTTCTGAGCCGCATGGGAAGTCCTTTGCTCGAGCCGCATGAGGCTCCTATGGCCTGAGCCGCATAGGATTTATTCTGAGCCGCATGAGAAGCGAGCCGCATACGAACGCCCACGTGGTAAGGTCACGTGGCATTTTTATGGCTCTCGGGGGATTTGTGTCAGAGATTTCTTTCCTCTTCCCTAGAGATTCATCATTATGGTAGAGCCATAATTACCTGCCTTTGGTGTCAGGGCTGTCAACTTTTTAGAGGGGTCAGCCGTCATAGTAATTAATGCAGCGTGGGTGGAGGGAAGCACTATCAGGCCACGTGTCTTCTGAGCCGCATGTAATGCCCTGGACCGCATAGCTTCCTATGCCGTATGACTCCCTGAGCCGCATGCGTTTTCTGAACCGCATAGATCTTTCCTGGCCGCATGAGTCATTTTCTTTAGTATTTTCCATGCTTCTACAGTAGCATGTTGTGCCACAATGATAGAATGCATACTAGCCACCATTTCAGCCATGGTTTTTAGCTTGTCTTCTAGTGCAGCGATTCGCTGTTCCTGATTTGAAGAAGTTGAAGCATCTGGATCTTCATTGACAATATAAGCTGTCACTTCTCTTGGTACAGTGGAAGACACTGTCTGTTCAGAGCTTTCGTTGTATGCATCATAGTCGGAGAAAGAGTCGTCTCCTGACTGAGAAGTAGGAAGATAACCTGAAGGATTTTGAGGAAGATTCCTTTGACCGATTGTATCTCGGCTTCGAGAACGGGTAGGTCGAAACACTCCTTCAGAAGATTCTTGGAGTAATTCTAGATACCGTTGACTTGGTTTACGAGGTTTGCCATGCTTAGAGCACCTTCTACTCCCAGTGTCTCGGGAAGTCATGTTGATAGAAGCATACAAGACTTCATTTTCCTCTGACATAGGTTCATATTTAGCAAAAGTCAGACGATCGAAGACAGATCGTTTTGTTGTTTGACAACAACGTTGGATGATGACTTTGTGGTTGCAATGATGATCAGATGGTTGAACTGAAGATGTCGAGATAGTATCCCTCTTTTGTCTAAGATGTTCTCGGAGATCAGGAACAACAACCGAACGAGGAAAACTCTGAGGGATCTGTTCTTTGATAATGTTCGGAACATGATTCCGATTCTTCAAATGTTTAGTCCCTTGAGTATACAGGGAAGTGCTCACTTCATTGGCATAAGTGTCGGGATTTTTAACCCTGGAGATTTGTTTTTGATGATGTTTGGTCTTCGGCATTGGCTGTTTGCGTTTTACCGAAGTGGGTCTGTTAAGATAAGTTCTAAGATCAGCAAATTCACCCCCAGGGATTTCTATTTGAGACACCAGCAATTTTCCCTGTCTGGAACGGAAAATCTTGAGTCGAGAGGTCCTAGAATTCTGCTACCGGGGTAGGCAGAATACCTCTTTGATTAGTACAAGTTCTCTTGTTATAAAGGAAAGAAGAATCCTTGTTTGAAAGAGTTCTAGTACTGATTGGTGCCGAGGCACGTTCAGATTGATCTTCTTCGATAAAAACTGAAGAAGATTGAGAAAAGACCAAAGGGCCTTTTCCTTTGTTTTGTGAAGAGGATTAGCTAAAGAGCATTTTCCTCTATTGTTTTCCAAGTCATGGGACAAGAAAGTTTGAGAAAAGACCAACGGGACTTTTTTTTATTTTGAAGAGGAAGAGAAATAGCCAAAGGACTACCCCCAGTAGATTGCTCAGGAGCAACAGGGTGTTTGGGAAGAGGAGCAGAGCCTTTCCCCTTGTTATAAGAGGAAGAGAATTTAGCCAAAAGGCTATCATTCTTAGATTGTGCAGGAGCAGTTTGTGCATAAATGGATGGCGCACTGGTTCTGTCCACAGAGACTATGGTTTGCGCAACAGGAGTTCTTGCTACAGAATGCTTAGGGTGGGCTCTGGATGCTGGAATATTGGTTTACGCAGACAAATTGGCAGCCAATTGCGCCAGAGGCATAGGAGTCTTGCACTTAGCCGAGACAGCATATGAAGTTTTTTGTGTAGTGGCAACAACAGATTGTGCAACAGTAGCAAAGACAGATTGTGGAGCAGGCTTGATGACAGAAGCTTTGGACTGCGCAGCAGTCTTACTGGCAGACTGTGCAGAAGTCTTGCTGACAGCATTAATAGAATGCGCATCAGTCTTTGGGACCCACACTGGGAGCACTTTGCTTGTGGCAGCAGTGGTTGCAGTGCGAGGAGTGGTCTTGGAATTGATCATAGACTCGTAGGCTGTCTGGTTGATCTTCACAACCAGTGTCTTCTGCGTCTTTCTGATAGACGCTACGTCACATTGAGTCGTCACTTCCTCATCGGAAGAGAAATTCGTCCCCAGCAGAGTCGTCATTTTGTTTGCAAAAACAAAAGTTGAAGAACTTTATTGATACAAACTTTGTAAAAGATTACAATTTGAATTCTGGGAATGGTACAACTTTAGGAATCCAATCTAGATGACGATTGCTTTATCCCTTGGACGATGTGAACTCTGAAGACGAAGTTGAAGACAACTCTGGAATTGAAGGCAAAAAGCCTCAGAAATTGAAGGCAAAAGCCTCGGAAGAATGCAGCAGCACTTGAGCAAGAACTCCTGAACTCTCTGAACTTTGAAGTCTGATCTCTCTATAATCTGATCTCTGATCTCTGATTATTGATCCCCCTTGAATGGAGACTTGAAACTCTATTTATAGAGTTCTGAGAAATAACTAACTTTTAGTCATTCTGGACTGCACATGATGGATTGCGCAGCAATTGGATTGCGCAACAATGGACTGCGCAGGCAGTTGCTGGATCATGGGCCAACTGTCTTGGACACATGGCATCATTTGATTAAAATGCGCATGATCGTGCATAGACAGTTGCCACGAAATGAGCAATTGATGGCATGAATGCCACGTGTTTTTTTTGTCATTTGTGTTGATAGAACGCGCACACTGAATTGCGCTGGTTTTGGATTGCGCCTACTTGAACTGCGAAGAAAATGGATTGCGCCAACATAAATTGCGCCAACATAGACTGCGCTGCCAGCTGTCCTCGAGCGCCGTGCTGCACGATTAAACGAATGGTCTCCTCGTTCTCCGTGCTGTCAGCTGTCAGAAGATTTGATTTGTGTCAAGTAATGATGATGATCTGCCACGTCAGCCTGCGTGCTTGGGAGTATGCACAATCTAGTATGCGCAATCCGATGGATGCGCAATCTGATGTCTGCGCAGTTCATCTGAAAGTTGTATTTTCTTGATTTTCTGACTTTGTTGATGTGTGCAACTTGATTTTTTAGGACCTACAATGGGTTTTGAAAAATGCTAAAAATAAATAAAAATCATAATTAAACTTAATTACTCATGGGGGAACTAGTCCAAACACCTAAATCTAAAAGTTTAGTGTGGTGGACCATGGTTAGCTAACATGCTAATTACGGCTCAAGTCGAAATTCACCGGGGTCCCGAATTAACTCGGAATGCGATAAAATTCGAACCCGACTCCTATAATAATTAAATAATAATATTCATGAAATAAAATTCCCAAAAAATATTATAAAATGGAAAATTACTATTTTATCCCTAACTGGAAAAAGTGAGGGTGACAAGTCTATCCACCTTAAAAAAATTTCGTCCTCGAAATTAAAACAAAGCAATCACAGAAAAACACATGCAGAAAACAATCCCTCTCGAATACCTCCAAAAATTTCAGCAAAATAAAAATCTCTTAAGACACAACAACACTTGCAAATAAAAACTGTTACGTGTCCGACACGGACACGAAACCATCACAATATCTCACCTATCAAAAGCCAAATCAACAATCACCAATACAAAATATCAAAATAAATCAAAGAGGTCCAATGACCAAAATACCCTTGGGCCAGAAATAATACTGAAAACATCCTAATCACATGGTTAGGCTCTAGGTCAAACAGTCTCTAAGGTTTCACCAGCAAATCATTAAAATCACAAATCATGGCTTAAAATTAAAAATGATTTAAAATCTCAAAAATCAAAGCATGAATTAAATGACTAAAATTATAAAATTTAAAATTTCTCTTAAATAGAAACTGGGTGCTATAAGTCTATCCACCCAAAAAAAAAAATTATCCTCAAAATTTTAAAACAAGTAAACACAAAAAATTATGCAATCGATAATCGTATGCGTCTGTCCAATCATCATGATACTCAGAATCTCCGTCATGCTAGTGAGCAAGGCTACGATAATCACAGAGTCCTTGACTAAGGTACATACCTCTAGAATTATGGTATTTTAAAATTTTTGCATTGCCGCTAGCTTGGCAGCGAAAACCTTAAATTCCCACACCCGAGAAATACGTCCATAGTCCGACTATATGTCCTCACTCTGCTGCTAGCATGACCCTAGAGAATTCTAAAATCTCATAATCGAGGCGACCTAGCCCATACGACTTATCTCAGAAGAATATTACATCACAAGGACAAAATTTCATCCAACGATCAAGGAACAGATAGAATCAAAGTTTAAGATAGTTTATAAGAAAGCAAATTCGGAAATGAGATCGAAAGATTGGAACCTGCTATCTACTCTGCTACTGCCTGAGTGGGCTCAACTGTCATGGCGAAAGCTCGCCCCTGGTGGCCTCCTCTAGCCTGTCACACTCTGTCCTGGCCTGCCTGTCTGGCTGCACGGGCTGCACAGTTCTTCATCTGGTGGTCTGGAGCTCCACAAAATAAATAAACTCCCAGCTTCATCCTACAAACATCCCGGGTGTGCCCCATCTTCTTGCAAAAAGCACACTGGACGGCCTGCCTCTTGCCCTGACCCTGCTGCTGGTCGTCACGTGCTGGTGCCTGATGTACTCTGTCTTGGTCTCTTCGGTTTCCACTAGCGTGGCAATCCTTCAGCTGGTGATCGGGCGCCCCACAATATAGGCATACGCCCAACCTCTTCCTACAAGCCTCTCTAGTATGCCCTGGCCTCCTGCAGAAAGCGCACCGAGTAGCCTACCTCTGGCCTGGTCCCTGGTACTGAACTGGGGTATCCTGAACTGTACTTGGTACAACCCTCTCAAGTGCTACCATCGCCAGCTGATGGGAGTTCTCCATGCTCCGTCGCAACAGATCTGCCTGCGTGCTCTGAGTCTGCAATATCCGCTGCAGAAGGGCCATCATCTCCTGAGTATCTGTCGGTAGCAGAGACGGCGATGGAAGAATATCAGGAATGATCATGGACAGTCCCTCTGTTGGAGGTGGAAGACCTCATGAAACCGTCGCTGCTACTCCTGCCTGAAGGGCAGGGACTGAGGTGGCAGCTCTCTCAACTGTAGCTCCCGCAGCCGGAGGTAGAAGACCTTCCGAATCTGACCTCTCTGGGGCACTAGGCCCTGCTGCCCGAGAACGAGTCACTGTCATCCTGAAGACGAATTAAACCCAAGAGATCAATATGGCAGAAGATAAGATATTATTAAAGGAGGACAATTGAATTCAAATGCAAGAAGAGTTGTCATGGTAATCAAAAGATCAGAATTTTCCTAAAATGAGATTGAGTAACTCCTATCATATTCTAGGTCCTATGTCCTAGTCGCAGGCTCGTAATTAGCACTATAAGTCGAGCACCATTACGAGATCGCAATAATTGCGACTCTGACCTACATGAGCCACCACAAAAACGTGTCACGACCCGCACCCTGATTAGGGGCACGAGAAGTGGGTACGTCCAGCCTACGCCGTAGCATCGGCGGTAGAACGCTGTCTAGGTCATCTAGAATACTACAACTAAACAGATAAAGGTACCTGTACAGTATATACACTACGAATGGAGGTGACAAAGCAATACAGTCTCAATCACAAATGTAAAACTATGGTAGATAGCATGGAAAGGAAATATGATAGATAGAGCAAGAAATAAGTTCGAGATCCACACAAGTCCAAAACTAAACGTAACATCACAGAATAATATATAATACTACATTATAAAATCCAAAGCTGGATCGCAGTCCAGTCAAGCCTAACAAGTGCTAACTACTCAGGGAGTATAAAATCTAGTGGCCAATTTATCAGGCCACTGCCCTGGCCTGAGTCTCCATCTGTCTCAGAAACATCTGTAAAATTTGTCAACGGTATCCTGTCAGAAAAATGAGCAACTACAAACACCAACAGCAGTTCCATGTGAATTGACAAATACTATAAGAGACAGTATAATGAAATACAAGACAAAGATATAGACGACTTGGAAACCATTCGAAAGCCGAGTTACAACCCTTAAACCAAACAAGGACCGGGGTTGTAACCCTTCTTTCAAACAGGACTTAGTCTCAAATCATAGTACAGTATAAGGCAGGTAGAGCATGTGAGTAAATGAAATCATAGCATGGTGAGAAGTACAGAAAGTAAAACTGAACTGAAATATAAGATACGACAATAAATGTAAAATGTGATTTGAATTATTAGAGCGATATGTGATCGGCTAGGGAGTCAGGATAGGGTTATCCACTTGGCCCGACAATCACAGGAAAATCTCTAGAAAGGGTCATGCCGGCCAACCTGGATAACCCGGCAAGGGGTGTCTGCTACACCCTACGTGAGGTGAGGGTGGCGCTAGCAAAATAAGGACATGGGGCTTTGATCACATAACCCCTAATAATTTCTCCATCCTCGACAAGTATACAGATCCGGACATAGCACGTCATGACGCGGGATTCCCTAAGAGGGGAGCAAGTCCTCTTCAGGAATCGGCGTCAATACAAGTACAAGAATCAAGACTAAGCAAGTACCAGTATTCCAAGAAATCCAGGAATGACATCTCATGACCGGAATCCGATAATACTAGTCGTGAACTATCGTGTCGAGAATCAAGTAAGACACTACAACTGAATCGGATATAGTAGATATCAAGACAATAAAAACTATCAGTAAATGTACTCGCCTGCTGTCCTGAGCTGTAGGATATATCAATGCTCAGAGCGGTATCAGGAGACCTAAATATGAAATACTGTATGTTAATTTAGGTTTAAACAAGTTTAGGAATGATTCACAATGAATAATATGCATCTAGGTCAAACTAGGTCTCACTGAGTCACACTAAGTCATGTCAAGTCAATCTAGGTCAAATTAAGTTATATCAAGTCAATCTAAGCCAACCCAAGTCAATCCTAGGTCATACCAGTCATCACAGGTCAAAACAAGTCGAAGAAAGTCAAACGGGGTCAAGAGTTGGCCTACAGTTGACTTTTGGTCAACTGGTCAACCCTGGTCAAATCTGGTCAACTCTAGGTCAAACTGGTCAAATGTTGACCAACAGTTGACTTTTGGTCAACTGGTCAACTCTGGTTTGGATTTGGTTAAATCTAGAGAAAGTGTTGACTCACGATTTACTTTGGGGTAAAAAGTCAACTCTGGGTCAACAGGGGTCAAGACTAGGTCTAGGCGACTATTTCTAACTATTACCAACCTCTACAACCCATATCCAAGTCCATCTTGGACTTCGAAACTCAAATCTTGGCTGTAGGCCAATATTCTATTTTGCCCTTAAAAAGGGTAAAATTCTAGCTTAGGCAATTATCAAGTTAGCCTACCTACGCTTGGTATTTTGACCCGAGCTCCCTAGGGTAGTAAGGTACTAGCCTATACATATATTACCTACCAAGATACCTAGGGTAAGTGGACATTTAGTCCACGATACGGCCCATTGCCGATATCTTGAATATTTCAAGATACGAAATGGTACGACGCGATACCGGCGCCCTACAACCCCGATTTCCACTCGGGAGCCTACCCATAAAATCTAATTCACGTATTCTTGTCCCACGCCAAGTTTCAACTCATTCCGATACTCCGAGCTCCGTTTCGCCATCTAACTCGATCCCCTCTATTTCCTATTTCTCACTTTTCTTCCTATTCTTCTAACTTCTTCTAATTCTTAAACTTCTTCTAATCTTCTCTATGTATCTATCTATATATAAACACACACACACTCTCCAATTTTCCTTACACACGCACATAAAGCACAAACACACAAAATACTCAATTTCTCGGATTTTAGCACACTGGGACAACCTGCACACCTTTAAGGCTCTCATGCTCACCTTTAAGGCACTTCTGCTCACCTTTAAGGCTCCTCTGCTCACCTTTAAGGCTCTACTGCACAGTTTTTCCTGAATAGCATTCTGCACACTTCTAAGGCATTCCTACACAACTACAAGGCTCTCATGCACAACTCTAAGGCTCTAATGCACAACTATAAGTTCTAATGCACAACTCTAAGCATTGATACATACATATACAATATATATATACATACCTATATAAAAACACCCAAACATGCACAAATGTATATATATATATCTAAACATATATATAAATCTCACACATACACACAAATATACATATAGATACATATACATACACACACACATATATATATATATATATATATATATATATATATATATATATATATATATATATATATATATATATATATATATATATATAAAATAAAAAAAATAAATTTATATATATATATATATATATATATATATATATATATAAATATATATATATATATATATATATATATATATATATATATATATATATATATATATATATATATATATATATATATATATATAAAATAAAAATAAATATATATATATATATATATATATATATATATATTTTAAAATATATATATATATATATATATATATATATATATATATATATATATATATATATATATATATATATATATATATATATATATTTTTTATATATATATATATATATATATATATATATATATATATATATATATATATATATTTTTTTTTTTTAAATATATATATATATATATATATATATATATATATATATATATATATATATATATATATATATATATATATATATATATATATATATATATATATATATATATATATACCACTCTCAAAAAGGATTAAACCATAATAAATTCTTAACCTATATTTTAAGGGAACCTACAAAGGCTATGGTTAACTTGTAGAGAATGATCCCCTCTATCATTTATGTGAAGGAATAAATGCAAAAGGAGGAATTTAAAAGGGTTTAAAAATCATACCTAAAAGTGGATTTGAAAAGGAAGATGAAGGAGTTGGAAAGAAAGTAAAGGAGAAGAAGAAGAAACTTAGTGAGGAAGTAAAAGAGGTGGAGAGAGTGGCCCTATAGGTGGCCGGCCATGGTGCCAAGGGGTAGGGGCACTTGTATTTACAAGTTTGCCCCTCCCTAAGCCTAATGCAAAATTAATCCAAAAATGGGTTTTGAAAAATTCTAAAAATAAATAAAAATCATAATTAAACTTAATTACTCATGGGGCAACTAGTCCAAACTCCTAAACCTAAAAGTTTAGTGTGGTGGATCATGGTTAGCTAACATGCTAATTACAGCTCAAGTCGAAATTCACCGGGGTCCCGAATTAACTCGGAATGCGATGAAATTCGAACCCGACTCCTATAATAATTAAATAATAATTTTCATGAAATAAAATTCCCAAAAAATATTATAAAATAGAAAATTACCATTTTACCCCTAACTGGAAAAAGTGAGGGTGACAGGCTCGGAGCAAGAATCTGTTGACGGAGCACATCCACCATGCTGTCAGAGAAAAATAGTAATGGTGAGAGATCCATCTGAGTAGGACGTATAATCTGATAATATCTCCTCCAAAACTCAATTCCACTACTGATATCATTCTTGTAAAGGTGATCTCTCAGAGTATACGTCCAACTCAGATGGATCTCTCAGAGTATCCTCTCCGGTTGGTTGTCGTATCATCATTGCCGAGGGATGAGGGTCGGAGGACAGTCAACTTTATCTACGGCTACATAGTTTTTGCCTCGCCAGTCGAATGGCTGCAGGGACTATGTCTTGATCACCATGTCGTAGTCCAATATAATCCAGAGATTAACACAGTACTAATTCATATATGTTGTCCAATACAAATAGTATAATACAAAAACAAACCAATACAAATAGTCCAATACAAATAAGTTCAGTAATAGCTAATGAGAACCACGCAGCTCACGCAAACGCTCAGTGATACGATTACGCAACCACCTCGAATAAGTGGGATCGACGGCGTTAAGAGAGATGTAGTCCCTTGCAGGTGCTGCATGAATAGAACTCCCGGTCTCACTAGCTACCGGTGCTGGATGAATAGAACTCCCGGTCTCACTAGGTACCGATGCCACTTCCTCCTTAACAGTAGGAGGAGCCACCTCAGCATTCAGTGTTTCCCTCAAACGACGTGCCGCTCCTCGGGTCATGGGTGCCATTTGGTAAGTTCGAGAAATGAAGAGAGAATGAGGCTACTATCATGTCAGTCCTACAATCAGTGAGGACATGGGTACTGTTTTGAGTGTTCAGTTGTATGAGTGTCTTGTGTTGGTGTCTTTGGATCAGTAAAATGAGTATTATGAGTTAGTATTTTATTAGCAATTAGGATATGCATTGTAAACCCTCTAAATTGCGTTAAATAGTGTAGAGGCATCAAATAAGAACCCGATGCAATAGGGTTGCCAATGGTGAGGAGTTTTGACTCTTTTCCTTCCATTTGAGGACTTTCTTCTTTGTATTTCGACCTATTTTGCCAAACTGTACTGGTATCGGTCAGTATCGGTCCGATACCGATTTCGATTCCGATACCGATTCCGATACCCCCCTCCCCCCATCCGATACTCATAGGATTGGTCCGATCAGAAACCACCTATACCCCCTCCCCCGATCCGATACACCGATTCGAAACCACCGATACTCATAGGAATGGTCCGATCCGAAACCACCTATACCCTCCACCCCCTCCTCTATCCCGCCGAACAGCAAACACCCCCTCCCCCTCCCACACCCCCCGACAGTAAACCCCCACCCCTTCCCCTCCCCCCCGACAGCAAACACCCACCCCCTCCCCCTCACCAATTGACAGCAAACCCCCACCCACCCGCTCCCTTCCGACAACAAACACCCACCCCCTCTCCCTCATCCCTTCCCCCTCACCCCGCCCCGCACCCAACACCATCCACCCCCCGCCCCCTCCCTCCCCCCATCCCCGTTGGCCCCCGCGACAGCCGGCCCACCCCCACCCGAAACCCTACCCCTGCCCCGAAACCCTAAACCCTACCCTGCCTTCCGCCCTCAACAACCTCCCCCCCACCCTGCCGGCCCCAGCGACAGCCGACCCCCCTACCAACCCGAAATCCTAAATAGAGAGAGAGAGGGAAAGAGAGAGAGCATACCTGTGAGAGAGATATCCCGTCGGAGAGAGCTTCGCCGAAGAATGTGACCCATCGGATAGAGCTCACCGGAGAGAGAGAGAGAGAGAGAGAGAGAGAGAGAGAGAAGAGAGAGTTTTTTGGAGGGAATGAAAAATCCCTGCCCCCCGTCGGTCAATTTAAGTTAGGTTACAGTATTTAGCGACGGATTACCGACGAATTTATCCGTCGTTTGGTAGCCGCTAAATACCAACTAGATTACCGATGGAACATCCGTCGCCACATAGACGCTAATTTAGCGCACCATTTATTTTAGATTTTGCCGCCACAATGTGCGACATATTAGCGACAAATATGAATCCATCGCTAATGTTTCGTCAAATTAGCGACGGATGTGCGACTGATTTTGATGCAAAAAAATAAAAAATATATCCATTGCTTTCTGACGGTAGCCAGTCACAAAGTAGTCGTGAGGCCGTCGCTACGTCCGACGGATACGATCCGTCGCTAATCCTCCGTCGACAATTTGCTGTATTTTAGTAGTGATCCAGCTCTACTTCATGTTCCCGATTACCCTGAGCAAGGCAAGTACATTCTATTGTTCATGTTCATTTACATTCATATCCTATACTTTTCTTGTGACACGTTGTGACACTGTATTCATGTACTCTTGTACTTTCATGTTTCTATATTTGCTTGTATTTGGGGAGGGGAAATACACTAGATATGTGACCAAACCCAAAACAAAATTTCAGGTTGATAGCTTAGGTCTCACATCATGCACGTGAGACTCTAAGCCGTACCGATATTCATATACTCCTTTACTCACCCCAGCCGATCACATATGCTAGTTGTATTTCAAACATTATGCATATGTCAGGTTCTTGTACTTCATGTTCAGGATTTACTTCATGTACTTTATTTTTTGTACTTCATGTATTTATATTCTTGTACTTTCACGTTCTTTACTTCCAGTACTTTACATCTTTATGTTCTTCTGTACTCATTTCCATATCATGATGTTCTTGTTCATTACCTAGAATTGTACTTTGCTTCGCTCTTGGTTGGATATGTTGTCACGCCCCGACCCGGAATCACCCAAATTATCATCCTCGCAGGGGGCGTGATGTCGCACGAGCCTGGAGTTGCACTCGTGCAAGGCAAGATGACAAGTTCTCAAAATAGTTATCTTTGATTTGATATTAGCAAACAGAGTATACAAAACAATTCTCTTTATTGATGAACTGAGATTACAAAGGCTTTCAGTAGTCCAAATAAATTTGCCAAATTGGGTACAACACTCAAGTTCTCTCTTACCCACAAAGGATTTTACCATTCCGTACATCATGCCTTCTATATCATGGCCGCATCAATCCGGTTGCAAGTCCGGGCGTCAGTACGATCGCACGCTTCAAACGCTACAGTATTCTATGCCTCTGCACGATCAAGCGAAACTTCACCACGAGCAATCCATTCCCTGCACCCTGTATAAAAGCTGGTGGGGGATCAGTACGTTCGTCCTCGCATGTACTAATGAAAAGACCTACTTTCTAAACCGACATTTAGTATTTATGTTGAATCATGCAACTTAGCTTATGATCTTGATATATTCTCCTTAGGGTCAATTTTGGCATATTCAAAAGCGGTAAAGCATGTTATCATAGCAAACTTGTTATTCGAATTGAATAGGCAAGCAGGCAAGCAAGCAATCTCGTGTTTGTTCGATGAAATGTCACTTACGAATTTATTTTTGATTTTTGTAAATCTAATTACATGAATTTGTAGATCCAAATATTTACATTAATTTTTGTGAAGGGTGTTAGGTATTTCTGTGTCGTTTTGTGTCGGTTTTTGGTGTTGGACACGCTGTGCACGCACGTACACGGTGCCCTGCATCACGGGCTGAATATCTCCTTGTATTGAACACGTGAGGACACAAAAATTTATGGGAATGATGGGAAAATCACTAACACTATGCTCTTATAATTTGGGAGCATATGGTTCACCACACGAGGAGAAGTCGCGTGTGCACTGACACGCACTGTGTGCACGCGCGGAAATTTCCTTCTTTGACTCGGGCTTGTAACTTGGACACGACATGGGTTCGACCCAGGTCAGGGTATGAAAATCCTAGCCCTACTATGGATGAACCCTTATGCACAAGCTCGACCCACTTCGAGCCCTGTGTCGAGCCCACGAAGGCTCGACACGCACGTACGAGGTCCATTTGCACTGTTTTCTGACACAGTGTATTTTGTTGGTTTTGACACAATTGTGTCCACTTAGTTGGACACGATATAGAAGCATAGAAAAGGAACATGATTGCTCATGCGGCTCAGAATAGAAAAACCCATGCGGTTCAAAAATAGATGAGCTTCATGCTGCTCAAGAGAGTCATGCGGTTCAAAAGTCACCAGCTTGGACATGCGGCTCAAGCAATACCATGTGGCCTTCTGCGGTTCGCTTCTACAATTGGCCATTAAGAAAAGGCCCTATTTAATGCTCTGACGTAAAGAAGAACTGACGGCTCTGACATAAAGCTGCAATAATGACTTTGTCATACTGGTAGACTCCTAGGGAAACGAAGGAAATCTCTGACACGATCCATCAAACCCTAAAATCCTTCATGCGGCCTTGACACGTGGACAGTCGCATGCAGCTCAGGCAGAGGCCACCCCATACGGCTCAGGCAGAGGCCACCCCATACGGCTCAGAGAGAGGCCACCCCATACGGCTCAGGCAGAGGCCACCCCATGCGGCTCAGAGAGAGGCCACCTCATGCAGCTCAGGCAGAGTCTACCCTATGCGGCTCACGAAGACTATCTTTATGCGGCTTACTGAGAAGCCACCCATCATGCGGTCGCCTACGCTCATACGGCTCAGATCATTTCCATACGTGGCCAGTCTTATGCGGCTCAGTAGAGAACAATCCTCATGCGGCTCGCGGTTAAGACTCGTAGCGAAAGATTAGTTTTTTCCGCATCCCTACAGCTAGTAGCATAATAATAATAGGACACGTGGCATCAAATCGATCAAGATTCATCAACAAATCCTACCAACCAGGTTTAGTGCCATCCTCATAATTACTGGGATCAAATCAGATCATTTACAATCATGCAAATTGAACACGTGGCGGGAGATCCGAGCTTGGCATAACAAATCATAAAGATTTATGGCAATCATCATTAATTGCCCACGGAGATTTGATACAATCCACATTAATTGCCTAGATTGACTACAATCAGAATTAATGGCCCAGATTAATTAATCTCTAACCGCCAACTTCTCAAGGAGGCAATCATTACAAACCCTAATGATCGCATCCCACTCCTATAAATAGCAAGGTGCCATTCCGTTACGAAAGAGGGCTTTTTTGCTAGAGCACTAGAGCACCTGGAGAGACTTGAAGAGAGAGTGCAGAGAGACAAAGGCACACACAGAGGGCATCCTGAGAGCATTTCTTTTCCGGAGCCAAGGCTGCATCCGATCGTCCAAGGAGTAAGGCAGAGCTGCCGTCGCTTTCCCGAGCCTCTACCATCACCCCCAGAATCTAAAATAAATAATTGTACTTAGATTGCTGTACCAAGGTTTTCGTCCCTAGGCGTTCTTTGTACAAGCGAGTTTGTATTGTGAAGTAAAAGTCCAGTCCTCTGATATAATTGTTCTGTTCTTTTATAATTCATGGCAAACACACGAATGAATGTTAAGACACGTGTACATATGCTGAGACTTCCAGCCGCATGAAGAAAGCCCATACGGCCACGACTGCCAGCCGCATGAAGACTGTTGATTCCAGCCGCATGCCGCCTGCTCCACGCAGCTCAGTCTTCGATCGCCTCTCCTATGGTCCTGATCTCTAGTGCTCCCAAAAAAACATGTCTGACTCTCTCCAGCACCACTTAGACTCTTCCTATTATGTGCCCTCACGCACTAGAGTGAAGAAGTCTAGGGCAGCGCGAGCTTGGCAAGCTCAGTCCGCTGTCCCAACCTCTGACCATCCGAGCGTTCCACATACTGTTATGCGGGCCTCTGATGATAAGTTGTACAGAACTGCTCGAGTCCAGCTCCCGGCGGCAAACGGACAGAATGGTTCCCAAAAGTCTCCTAAAATCCAGGGAGCAAACATGGTCGTTCCGGACCCATCTGACTTGCGTGAGGCTATCCTCCACAAGCGCAAGGAAAGAGAAGAGACCTCGGGGTACAAAGAGTCCTCTCACGGACGTTACTGCACCCAAGTCATCGTCAACTGTTGTTGCAATAACACGACGGTACGAGAAGACCGGCAATCTGTCTTCCAAAGACTGCAACAACCATGTTCAGAGGATGAGGCACTTTCCATCGTCTCCTGCAACTCTGCTCAGAAAATCCCCGCCGATGGGAGAGGGAAGAAGATAAACGTTTTCAGCCCGAAAATTTCAACCACTATGACTAAGAAACTGTCGTCTAAACGGTTGCCCACCATCGGAGTTTTCCAAGGTACCCGTTCAAAGACAAAATCTGCTACAGTGGGAGATTTATCATCCATGTCACTGGGGGTTGCCGGAACTGGGGGTAGCACTCCTCCGAACATTCACGACAATCCAATGTTCCAAGGAGACGAACCGGAGGAAACAACTCTCCCATTAGATGCAGCAAATCCCGACGTCCCCGAGGACGTCCACAACTCCCAAGACGAGGCGAACTCGGAAGCTGGGGGTATTGTTCCTTCTGAGTCCAAATCAGAGGAGAACATTCCCATATATCCCGATGACTTCTCGGTACAGAGGTATGATTCGGAGTGTACGTCATCCACCATCCCTTCCACTTCTTCTCATGTCAGGACGGCATTCATGACAAACAACGAACATGATGGTCCCAGTGATCGCCAACGCATCGACACTCTGGAGGCCATACTGCGTACTTTAGTTAAATCCGTGGACGAGATCAAAGCAGCCCTTCCAACTCTGCAAGGAGGGACGCCTGGCCAAACAAACTTGGGTCCCGCGGTCAATGCAGACTCGAACTCAGCGACACCAAACCCGGGCAATAATCTTCCTAAAATGTCGGCTCCTACCGCTGCAGACGAGGCCAGGGAGGCAAGAAGAGAGGTCCAGGAGCTCCGGGCCATGTTCCACGCCCGAGAAAATTGCCAAGACCTCAGGATACGACAACCCTATCCCGCTGCGCGGAGAGATGTTCCCTTCCCACCAAAGTATAAAACATTCCACATCAATCCATATGATGGGAAGACCTCCGCAAGTTGGTACATCACTTACTTCGAGGTCACCACCGACCATCTATCCCATGATGATGCTATCCTTACACGATTATTCATCGGGGCATTGGAAGGGGTCGCCTTCGACTGGTACCGTAACCTGCCAGACAACTGCATCCACTCCTTCGTCAGCTTCAAGCGCATGTTCTTGGAGACATTCTACAAAGTAGGACAGGACATCACAATGTCCACTCTCATGGACGTCGTTCAAGGGAAGAAAGAGCTGACAAGGAACTATATTGAGCGGTTCCGCCAAACCACCATGAAGTTGCCGTCCGGTAATCCGAATTCCTCCTTAATTAAGATTTGCCAAAAGAGACTGCTTCCAACAATCAGCCTCTGGATGGGTGAAAGTCAATTTAAGGACTGGAAGACGTTTATCATCAGTGCCACTAGCGTTGAAGACAGGTTGAAGAATGCTCGCCAACTGGAATTGTACATCTCGGAGGGAGAGGACAAGGGCAAGCGTCCTAATACCAACAACAACAATGGGGGTAGCTCCTCCAACAATTGGGACAACAAGGGCAAGCAGGATATGGTGGCCGACACAGCCCAGAAACCTGAGTCAAAACTGGCAGACAAGCAATGGCCATAAATGACCTACTACTTTGAAGACGGACATGTCAAGCCCATCTTGGATATGCTCATACAAGGAGATAGAATTCAGCTCCCTCCACCAAGACGAAAACCTCAGCCGACAAAAATGGAGAGCCCAAAGTACTGCCATTACCACCGCTACGTCCACCATGCTACATATGACTGCTACCAACTGAAGCGATATATCCAACATCTCATCGATTCGCAGGCTCTGGCCATTAATTGATTTCGAGGAGGTGACAGTGGCAGCCAATATGGTGTCAGTTCAATTCGGCAACTTCCCTCCAATAGAGACTCAAGACGGCGTGGTACCCATCCCTCGGGCGATAATAGAGATTGCTAATCTTCCACCTCCTCGAGATCAGGTTACTAGTCTGGTACCCCTCACCACGTCACGAGGGGAGGTCATGTGGGTCCATCCAGATTTGGTACCAGAAGTGACTCAGTCCACACCACCCTCCATTGGCAAAAAGGGGAGTAGAAAGGTCAGATCCTGCCGAAAAATTCGGCAGACGTCGAAACAGCCGCAGCTGTCGTTACTCGATCTGGTGCTCAATCCCAACCTACACCAGATAACTTGACTGAAGAACATCAAACGGCTACTACTGACGCTCCGGGACCTTTCCAACCTCCAACAACCGACAAGCCTAGGCCGAAGGAGACTCGTTTTGACAAATCCCTCCGAAAAGAGGCACCTTATGGGCTGGAAAGGCCCTACAACTTTGACATCTTGGCGCATTTGGCAAATACACCGGCCAAATTGTCATTATACGAGCTTCTGAGACTCTCCAAGGATGTTCGCGCGGCTTTGAGCGACGCACTCCAGAACGCCGACGCATATCTAGCTCAGGTCAACCTCACGGGAGAGAGCCCGCTTGCAGATCTCCAAGACAGCGCCTGCACGAGAGCGATGCCCAACATTGTCTTCACTCCACAGGATATGCTCATCAAAACCAACCTGTACGACCGACCATTATATTACACTGGATACATCGGCGACGTAAAGGTGGATCGGATGCACATTGATCCTGGTTCTTCCATAAGCATATCATCCCGAAGGGTCCGTTGCATCATTTCCGCATTCCTATGCATCGCCTGACACCAACAAGCACCGCCATCAACAGTTTCAAATCGGGCAGGAGCTACCCGATTGGAAAGATTCGCTTGAAGTGCCAAATCGGCGATCTTCAGTCAGAAGTAACCTGTTACGTCATAGATGCGGACACTTCCTACAATATCCTCTTGGGGTGCCCTTGGATACACGATTACATGATCGTGCCTTCCACGCTGCACCAGTGCTTCAAGTATGTCGACAAATACGACTTCGTGAGGACAGAATTTGCCGACATCGATCCCTTCAAAGGGGTCGAATCCTACTACTCAGACTCCTGCCTATACGAAAAGCCGAAGAGGCACCTTGGTGAAGGAGATGTACAAGCTCGTATTGAGACGGCCACAGGATCAGAAGAACCTCTGACGATCCACCTCCAAGCTCGCAAACCTGGCAAGTCTGCACCCCTTACGGCCGCTCTGCGTAAGGACGCAATCAGCCTCTCGGCACAAGAAAGGCAAATGATAATCCGACTGCCAAGGTCCGGCCAAGCGCCAAGATCCCTAATGGAGCCACTGACAATCAGACTGCTTAGAGTCGGCCAGCCACAAACGAAGAAGCTCAATCCATCTGACAAGCCAATGACGATACGTCTTTCCAAGAAGAATCGTCACCCCGATGCAAAGTCGGGGGCTTCCAGTGAGCCAACCACTCTCCGCCCAGCATCGAGTACCAAACTAGGGTTGCTAGTTTGCCAACAACTCTAGGTTCTGCTCCACCAGCAGAACCCCTAATGATCAAGTTGTCCAAGTCATCCTCTCAGTCTTCATTTATACAGGGGGTGGTCGAAGAGGAACCAGAACTGGCCAAGTATGTGGCTGCTCACACCGATGTTCTATCCGCAGATGATGTAATCTTGCTAGAAAAGATACCTTACTTCATCAATAAAGGGCTATCTTTGAACTACACCGAGCTTAATAAGCTTTGTACAATATATGCTATGGAACACGGTATAGGCACTTACCTACATACACAGGTGACAAATATTTACACCGTAAATCAGCTCACTCCCGCGAAAGACGGGTACTGCATAATCGAGGGAAGGGATCATCCAATCATCTTCGGTCGGAAAAATGATCCACAGCCCTTCACCGTAGAAGAAGTCGATCTCATACAAAAACAGGGATATGATCTGGAGACTACGCCAGGTTTGAAGTACGATACTGGTCGACGATTACCTTTAATGTCGCTGGTTCCGGTTGGCAAACCACATGACTACTACAACAAGACCCGACGCAGACTGGGGTATGTTACGCCTACAACGACCCCTGAAAGCTCAGATGAAGAATGCGACTGGCATTCACACTCAACCGGATCACCAACTTCTGATTCAGATATCAGCATCGGGGATGTATTCAGGCAGGTCCTGTCTGTCAATATGGCGTTTGCTGATGCTTACGGAGAAGGTGAAGACTTTCCTGAACTCCTTGAATTAGAGCCGTGGGCCCAACAGCTGGATGTGCAATGGAAGAAGCGGTTTGAACAAGGAGAGCCTCATACTGAAGACGAGGTCATGCAAGTGGATCTAGGCAGTGACTCTTCTCCAAAACCAATCTTCGTTAGTAAAAGCCTGACAGACGAAGAGCAAGAATCGCTACTGGAACTCGTCAAAGAATATATTGATGTGTTCGCCTGGAACTATGAAAACATGCCAGGGCTAAATCCCGATGTTGCTCTTCACAAGCTCAACATTCGGCTAGATGCAAAGCCAGTCAAACAACAGCAACGATGCTTTCGCCCAGGCATCATGGATGCGATCGAAGCCGAAGTCAACAAACTGATAGCCAGCGGTTTCATTCGTGAGGCACAACATCCGGACTGGGTCGCCAACATAGTACCGATCCTCAAAAAGAATGGGAAGATTCGAATCTGCATCGACTTCCGTAATCTGAACAAGGCATGCCCCAAAGATGAGTTTCCCCTTCCTATCACAGACATCATGATTGACAACACCTGCGGCTTCGAACGTATATCGTTCATGGATAGCTTCTCGGGGTACAACCAAATTAAGATGTCTCCCGACGACGAAAAGCATACGTCGTTTCGAACACCAATAGGCACGTTCTGTTACACAGTCATGCCTTTCGGTTTAAAGAACGCTGGTGCCACCTATCAGAGAGCTATGAGAATGATCTTTAGAGACCACTTGTGCAAAACAGTGGAGTGCTATATTGACGACATCGCCGTCAAAAGTCGCTCTAAGGAAGATCATCTGCATGATCTAAGGACAGTGTTCGACCTAATGCGAGCGCACAATTTAAAAATGAACCCTACGAGATCCTTCTTGGGCGTATCTAGCAAGAATTTGTTGGGTTTCATCATCACCTCCCAGGGGATCCACGTAGACCCTGAGAAGACGAAGGCAATCATGGAGATGGGTCCCCCGAGAAATCTCCGAGAACTCCGAGGCCTCCAAGGGAGGTTAGCTTACATCAGGAGGTTTATTTCCAAACTCTCCGGGCGATGTCAGCCATTCACCCATCTCATAAAGAAGGGCGTCTCATTCGTATGGGATGAAGAATGCCAGCGTGCCTTCGACAGCATCAAAGAATACTTGTCGAACCCTCCAGTCCTGGTAGCCCCGGTTGCTAAAAAACATTCCTGCTCTATGTACGAGCAATAGAGCACTCACTCGGCGCTATGCTAGCAGAAAACAACGATGCAGGCCATGAGCAAGCTATATATTACCTCAGCCGTATGATGATTGGGCCGGAGCACCGATATACAGCCGTGGAGAAGGAATGCCTCGCCCTGGTGTTCGCCATTCAAAAGACGCGACAATATGTCACGGGGCAGACCATACATATGATATCACGAGTCAACCCCCTCAGGGTCCTCATGACTAAACCAGGGGCACTCAGCTCTCGCCTCGCTACATGGGCAATATTACTGTCCCCCTACCATATGATCTTCGTCCCACAAAAGGATGTTAAAGGTCAAGCTCTGGCAGACTTTTTAGTAGCCCACCCAGGCTCGGAGTCGGCCAGAATATATGAAGAAATCCCAGATGAGGTCTCCGACTCGCATGCGGCCTCTCACGATGATATATGGCGAATGTTCTTCGACGGTGCTTCGAGGACCGGACCCAAGGGCAACATCGTCGTCGGAGTCGGGGTGGTGCTGATTTCTCCTTCCGGACTGGTGATCAATCGCGCTTACTCCCTCACGGAACCTTGCTCTAACAATGTGTCCGAGTACAACGCTTTAGTCATTGGCCTCCAACTTGTAAGAGAGCTGGAGGTAGAATATCTTGAAGCATACGGCGATTCATAGTTAATCGTCAATCAGATCCGGAGTTCATACGAGGTTCGCCATGAAGACATGATCCCCTATCACCAAATATCGATCAACATCATGTCCTCATTTGAAGGGTTCTTCATCGAACACGTCCCCAGACTCCAAAATATCGAAGCTGATGCCCTAGCAGGCCTTGTCGCTTCCCTAGCATTACCGAACCATATTCATCATTTGGTGGACGTGATAGGCCATGAACTGGTCTGTCCCAAGAACAACGTTCAATTCGTGGCGAATTATTCCTCTCAGACGACCGACAAAGTATCAGACTGGAGACAACCATTCATTGACTTTGTAGTCTACGACATCCTGCCCGAGAACCCCAAAGGAGGCCACCTGTATCAGAAGGCGTTCTCTCAGATTCTTCTACGATAGAGAGACGAAAATGCTGTATTACCGATCCTACGATGGATTATTGCTTCGATGTCTGTCAAACGCAGAAGCCAAAGAAGCCATATGCGAAGCTCATGACTGTGTCTGTGGGGCCCATCAGCCTGGCCCAAAATTGCAAGATTGTCTTCGCCGAATAGGCTACTACTGGCCCATGATGGTAGGAGATATGATAGACTATGTAAGAAAGTGCAAAGCCTGCCAAGTCCATGCGGACTTCATCCACCAACCATCCGAGTTTCTACATCCAATAGTGGCATCCTGGCCATTCGAAGCATGGGGAATGGATATTATCGGTCCGATCACTCCACCCTCTTCCCGAGAACATCGCTTCATACTTGCCATCACAGAATACTTTCCAAATGGGCGAAAGCTGTTCCGCTGGCAGAAGTGAAGACTTCAAACGTGATTAGCTTCCTCAAGCATCACGTCATCTATCGCTTTGGACTACCCCGAAGGATCATCCATGATAATGATCCGCAGTTCGTAAGCCATGCCTTTTATCGGTTCTGCGACAAGCATCGCATCCAGAATATTGCTTCAACACCATACAATCCGGCAGCGAATGGGTTGGTAGAAGCATTAAACAAAACAATCATCAAACTTCTCAAGAAGTTCGTGTCATCCAACAAATACGACTAGAACGAGAAGCTTGGTGAATGCTTATGGGCGTACCGTACCACAATCCGAACAGCCACAGGAAATACACCATTCTTTCTGGTGTACGGGAGTGAGGCAGTTCTTCCGTTGGAGACTCAAATACCCTCGCTCCGCGTCGTTCTCACTTACCAATTGATGACGGACGATAACTATCATCGTTGGCTACAAGAGTTGGAGGCCTTAGATGAAAAGTGCCTCTTGGCTCAGCAACGAATCGAACTATACCAAGCACGCATCTCCGGAGCCTTCAACGAGAAGGTTAAAATCAGAACATTCCAAGTGGACGATCTCGTTCTGGAAGTTCGGAGGTCGATGGTCATGACTCACAAAACTGCCGACAAATTCCAGCCAAAATGGGAAGGTTCATTTATCATTGAGGCCATATTCTCCAACAGTGCTTACCGCTTCGCAAAACAAAACGGAGACTTGCTCATGTTGCCCGTCAACGGCAAGTTCCTGAAGAAATATTATGTCTAATCGACATTCTTCTAATTCCAGATTATTGAGTTATGTACCCGCTGGTACTGCTGAACTCATATTCCAAATCCCAGATTATTGAGTTATGTACCCGCCGGTACCGCTGAACTCATATTCTCCGAATCCCAGATTTTTGAGTTATGTACCCTCCGATACCGCTGAACTCACATTCACAATCTCCCAGATTATCGAGTTATGTACCCACAGGTGCCTCTGAACTTACATTCCGGTCACTCTTTTAGGTAGTAAGTCATGTATGATCATACCTCTGAACTTATTTCTCTGAAAGAGCTCCTCCCTCATGATCCACTACCCGCACTCTCAGTGCACAAAAAGGGTAACAGATCTACAAAATTCCCAAAAACGACCACGTCGATGTTACCTCTGAGTCGTTTCACTTCCGCCAAAAAATAAATCACCCCTCTACATAGAACTTCCATGTCCTCATTACCTCTGAGTCGTTCTATGTACCCCTTTATGGAGCCCAACCCTGCCTTATCCTCATTACCTCTGAGTGGGAAGGCTCCATCGAAGAAACCCTCATATTTGCCATGTCCTCATTACTTCTGAGTAAATATGTTGGTTCTCTTTCGACTTATTATCTGTACCGAAAAAGAAAAAAACCCCAGGGTACGCCAAAGATAATAGGTCCACAAATATCCTCTGTTGACCACAAATATTCTCTGCTGAGTCCACTCCTGCCATGTCCTCATTGCCTCTGAGTAGGAAGACTCCGCGGTAAAACCCCCATACTTGCCATGTCCTCATTACCTCTGAGTAAGTATGATGGTTTTCTCTTGTCTTATTATCCGTATCCTAAACTAGGGTATGCCAAGGATAATAGGCCTACAAATGTCCTCTGCTGACTACAAATGCTGTACTAAGTTTCCTAGTACATGCACATCATTTCTCATCATGTCCCGGGAGCCCAGCTGCTCCATGGCATTCTTTCTCTCGATACCCGGAACGTCCATGACCACCTTACCGTAGAATTGTTCTAGGTATCCCCATCAAACTTGTTATCCGTACCTAAAACCCATGTATGCCAAGGATAATAGGTCCACAAAAAGTCTCTCATTGGGACAACTACTACAAAACAAAGAATAGAGCGAATGTATTCTGGTCATTCAAAAGCGGAAAAGTCCTCTATCATTTCATTCAGACCAAAAAGAAAAAAGATTATATTGATTTCCAAAAGAAGCAAGGCACAAACTGCAGCTAAAGACAGACAGAAATATCAAGACAAAAACGGACATTTGTGAGAGCCCACAAATCATTAGTTACGGGGACGCATATACCAATCCCTCAACCATTTTGTATATGAAGGATGTACTTGAGCAAGATCGTCATCCGAAATAGGAAGATCAGAACTCCCAGTACTACCGCCGTCAAACTGGGGCTCCTCCCAAACAGCAATGGGCGCCAGCTCTTCTTTCTGTTCCTCTGCTTCTGGTGTTACCTCCTCCTTAACAAGCGATGATTCTTGTTTGAATGGGGACAGAAATTCTTCCTTCACAATGATCTCAGTCTTCGGCAGGGATGCTGCAAGAATCAAAGATAAATAGAAACAAAGTCAAAAGATGGTCAGAGCCTTATGCGGCACAGTCCAAAAGAGGAGCTCATGCGGCTCGATGCAGCACAGCCTCAGGTGGCCCGATTTAGACGAACTTATGTGGGCTCGATTCAGAGGGACTCATGCGGATCTATTCAAAGGGACGCCATGCGGTCCAGTTCGTGAAGTGTTTATACGGCCCACTAAGACAACTTCCATGCGGCCCGGGCATGGGGTATACCCCCATACGGCTCGGTTATGGGACGTGTATGCGGCCCATACAAGTCGAACAGTTTGCATTAAAAGCTTGTGCATAAAGCATGCAACAGAGCCGTTGTTAGGGTTTCGAAGTATATGACTTTCCCAAATCCTTACCCTTAACAGCAGGATAAACGTCGGAGTGAGCTTCGGGTGCCGCGGTCGACGTCGAAGCCACGACCTTACCCTTCGTCGCTTCCTTCGTCGCAACCTTGGAGGACTAGGGAGCCATTGCTGATGATCAGAGAAGGAAGACAAAGACAAGAAAGCTAGGGCAAGAGCAGGAAGTAAAGAAGTCTTCCAAAAACACGCTGCTATTTATAGGCGGAGCCCATAGACCGACGCATCGATCCGTGTGCAGTGTAACCGACTCTTCGGTTATCAAGGCAAAAATTTAAGGCTAAACTCTTAGGATCTTGCCCCAAAATGCGGCTTTAAATCTGACAGCAAAGCAAAGGCAATCGATGCAAAGATTTGCACACGTGGCATGAAGACGTGGCAAGGAGCCTATGCGGCCAAGCAGCCCATGCGGCTCAGATGGCCGTGCGGCTGAGGAGGCAATGCGGCTGAGACATCCATGCGGCCAGGGCATCCCATGCGGCCAGCGGAGTTCACATAGCCATGCTTCTTATTCAAAGTATTTTAATTTTGCAAATTGAAAACTTTGAAGGGGGTCTTGTAGAAGCATGGAAAAGGAACATAATTGCTCATGCGGCTCAGAACAGGAAAACCTATGCGGTTCAAAAACAGACGAGCTTTATGCTGCTCAAGAGAGTCATGCGGTTCAAAAGTCACCAGCTTGGACATGCGGCTCAAGCAACACCACGTGGCCTTCTGCAGTTCGCTTCTATAATTGGCCATTAAGCAAAGGCCCTATTTAATGCTCTGACGTAAAGGAGAACTGACGGCTCTGACATAAAGCTGCAATAATGACTTTGTCATAATGGTAGACTCCTAGGGAAACGAAGGAAGTCTCTGACACAATCCATCAAACCCCAAAATCCTTCATGCGGCCTTGAAACGTGGACAGTCTCATGCGGCTCAGGCAGAGGCCACCCCATGAGGCTCAGAGAGAAGCTGCCCCATGCGGCTCAGGCAGAGGCCACCCCATGCAGCTCAGAGAGAGGCCACCTCATGCAGCTCAGGCAGAGTCTACCCTATGCGGCTCACGAAGACTATCTTTATGCGGCTTACTGAGAAGTCACCCATCATGCGGTCGCCTACGCTCATACGGCTTAGATCATTTCTATACGTGGTCAGTCTTATGCAGCTCAGTAGAGAACAATACTCATGCAGATCGCGGTTAAGACACGCGGCGGAAGATTAGTTTTTTTCGTGTCCCTACAGCTAGCAGCATAGTAATAATGAGACACGTGGCATCAAATCGATCAAGATTCATCAACAAATCCTACCAACCAGGTTTAGTGTCATCCTCATAATTACTGGGATCAAATCAGATCATTTGTAATCATACAAATTGAACACGTGGCGGGAGATCCGAGCTTGGCATAACAAATCATGAAGATTTATGACAATCATCATTAATTGCCCACGAAGATTTGATACAATCCACATTAATTGCCTAGATTGGCTACAATCATAATTAATGGCCCAGATTAATTAATCTCTAACCGCCGACTTCTCAAGGAGACAATCATTGCAAACCCTAATGATCGCATCCCACTCCTATAAATAGCAAGGTGCCATTCCGTTACGAAAGAAGGCTTTTTTGCTAGAGCACTAGAGCACCTGGAGAGACTTAAAGAGAGAGTACAGAGAGACAAAGGCACACACAGAGGGCATCCTGAGAGCATTTCTTCCCCGGAGCCAAGGCTGCATCCGATCGTCCAAGGAGTAAGGCAGAGCTGCCGTAGCTTACCCGAGCCTCTACCGTCACCCCCTAGAATATAAAATAAACAATTGTACTTAGATTATTGTACCTAGGTTTTCGTCCCTAGGCTTTCTTTGTACAAGCGAGTTTGTATTGTGAAGTAAAAGTCCAGTCCTATGATATAATTGTTCTGTTCTTTTATAATTCATGGCAAACACACGTGTAACGCCCCAGTCCCAAAATACTGAGGACCAAGTACGTAGCCATGCCAGCTGCATAGATACGATGAATACTCTAAGATATGGGATCCTCGTATATATACATAAGCTGTAATAATATAATCGCAGGCCAGAGAATCAGTAAACTATATCTCATCCACAGCAGATACAAAAGATATAAGAAGTCCAGATAAATAAATGAGTGAGTCAAAAAGATAGTCGGGTGGACATGCCCACACCAAACAGCTATAAAAATAATCTCAAATAGAGTAGATGTCTACAATGAGTCTCAAAGAACAACATGAATCTAGATATCAGCGGGAGACGTCTCGTCATCAAGGTATGAAGGATCCAGTGTCGAGCCATACTCCTGCGGAAAATCGTCTATACCTGGAGAGATCACCAGGTCCTCAGAGGGACGTAACAAGATACAGGAAGAACATGCCATATGAACTGAATATAAATGCACCAAAAAAATAAAGATAAAGTAAAAGTGTCCAAACCATAACACGGCTCAATATCCCATCATCGAAACAGTAGGCTACCCCTACAACCAAACAAGGACAAAGGGTAACATACTATTTCGCGATGTGACATTTTTCCATGCCATGATTGGAACATGAAATTGCTAAGGTCTCCTAACCTTTCTAGCAGTCAATTTAGAAGACATATTGATGTATGGGCAGGTGAAGGCTGACTCCCCCAGGACAAGGTAACAACTCACAATACACACACGTCAATACCAATACTATCAGCCGGCATAACTCGAGGCTAGCGGCCCACGTGACCCTCGGTCCACATAGCTTGAGGCTAGTGACCCTCGCGACTCGACTACTGTAGTACGCAGTTACTACAGCTATTGGATTTGGGGTAGCCCATACATTTAATTGTCTTCTCCCTCCCAAGGACACCAACAAAAGGTAGTTCGCTAAGACTAGGTCCATATGCATACAAAAAAAGACAAGAAGGAAAAATAACCGAAGCAAAATAAACTGAACTAAAATAGCAAGTAATGGATCCAACTGAAAATAGATAATAAATATGCAGTAAATAAATAAATAAAGGTGCATGTAAATATAAACAGTAAATAAGGCAAGGTATCTTGCCTGGTGGTGCAAAGTGGCAAGTCCAAGAGTAGCAAGTGTCAGCACAAAAACTCACAACACACAGATGACTCCAAACGCTGAAACAAACATCAAAAATGATCTCGGTGAAGAAGATATACCTAGGAAACGCCTGTCCAAAAGTCAGATTCTGGAACAGGGGCAAAATCGTAATTTCGGGTCAAAACGAGGTCCGCCGTTGGACCCGCTTTGCACCGAAACGCGTGCCGAAGTCTACGGTCTCTAAAGTCGTCAAACTACATGTCTACGGTTTCAGTTTGAGGAGAGGAACTCAACGGTATGTCCAGTTTTGGATTCCGAGGAGCCGTGCACAAAATCGCCCGTTTGAGTGGGTCGCGGGCCCGCCAAAAGTGGGTCCCGATTCGACCTTCTCTGAATCAAACCAAACTTGGCATACAGGACCAGAATTTCGATCCGGACCTGTTGGCGCAAGTTTCGTCTCGATTCGACTACTGTACACAAAGTTATGGACAAGTTTGCAAAACGCCGATACGTGGGTATTTCGACGGATACACGTTGATTTCGTCGCACACACGCGACGAAACTGAGTTCCGTCAGTTCCCACATATCCGCAACGTCCATACGCGTCTTTTTATGCGTATAACGCGCGACCACGTCGTCCGGTTTGTCGGGGCGACGTCGTATCGGACAAAAATTTCAGAATTTAATATTTTAGAAAACAGTTTTTCTCACAAGTTCAACATGGAATTAATACACTCACAGAATTCGAAATACTAATCTACCAGTTACGTTTCCATCGTGGTTATGTTTTCTTCAAACGTGTTCAATTAGTTTTTACAAAAGTTTAATGAACAGCAAAAAAAATGGCCGACAAGTTGGCGTTTCAAAACAGTTTTCAGGAATCAGAAAAGTGGGTTTTTCTCCAACTTCGTCTCGATTTTTCGAGCAAGTTGGATGGCCATGTCAAAATCCACCTGTGGGATCTTGAAGAGGGTCATGAGGGCTTTATACATGAATTTACGGATCTAAAAACGGACTAGAATCGAGAGAGAAATCAAACGGGAAAGTTGGGTACCTTGAGTGGGAAAACTGCTCCGTGGGTGACGCGGGGCTGACTTCTAAATATCCGTTCGTCGCGGACAAAGCTCCGTTGCTGGTGAAACGAAGTCGAGGATGAAGAGGGTATAATCAGCCTCAACTTTCGTTTTGGAAGATTAGGATTTCGATGTTTGTAGAGAAAGTTGTATATATAACAACTTTCAATAAAACCTAATTCATATGGGTTTAGGAATAACAAAAATTGATGTGGGGCTCGGGTTCCTTGGCCTTGCAGCTGCTGCTGCTTTCACGTTATGGTGGTGGGGCCGGGTTCTATTGTGGGGTCTCGGGCTAAAGCTAATGCTGCTGGTGGTAAAAGCTATTGTGGGGTCGGTTTACTCCTATTGCCACAGCTATATGCTGTTATTAAATATGTGGGGTCGGGTTACTTTGTGTTGCAGCTTTAAGCTGCCGATGGTCTTAAGGGGTCGGGCTAATGTGTGGGTTGCAGCTAATTAGCTGCTATTACAATTGTGGGGAGGTCGGGTTTCTTAGTCCTTAGCAGCAAGAGCTGCTAGATTTCTTAAGGGGTCGGGCCCCACCCCCCTCCAATTCCGCAGCAGCTGCTGCTTGGGGGGTTCGGCCCCACTGTATATATATATATTTTTTTTTCTATAAAAAAACCTATTGTCATCTATATATATATTTATACACCCCTTCCTTATTAGTAATAATAGTAAAAACACTTTTCAATGCCAAATAAAATATATAATATATTCAATTAAATTTCTATAGTTTGCCAAGAAAAATTTATTTATTTTACTGTATAACAATTTACCAAGAAAACTTTACATCTTTAAAATGAATCATTTCTTATTATAAAAAAAACAAAATATTTCTAACGTTCAAAAAAATCATAAAATATGACAACCCTCTTTTCTCCATAGAAGTATGAATATTGAAAATAAAATGAAAACGTAATCACTAATAATTGTTTAATACTAATCCTATAATATATAAAACCCCTAAATAGTAAATAGGAAATGAGGGATTTTACATCCTACCCAACTTATAAAAATTTCGTCCTCGAAATTAAAAATAGTCTTAATATCAAAAGTAGCAATGGTATATATACAAGAGAAGGGTGGCACGTCAAATGTGCCTCGATTTTTGAAAGGCTGGCAGGGTGGTTATAACAGGATCCAAATTGCCATCATATTCTACAAGGTTGAGTATCCTTTATCCGCGGCTCTACCCAACTTATAGAAGTTGGCTACTTGTAAAAATTGTCGTTACTAGACTCCTAGAAATTCAACTCCAAGGAAAAATGAGAATATTAGCACTCAAGTCCACCATCAAGGATCCTAAGGGATGCCTGGATATTGCCACAACGTTCTTGTTCAATAAATTTCTAAAAGAAAATTATTACAACTTAACCTTGCCTCCCTATGGGTCATGCTTCCAACAAACTGGTAGAAACCTTTTTATTTGACTATAACTAGAACGCGTTGGTACAGTAGGATTGGAGTCTTCGCATAACACGGGTAACTAGAGATGGGGTTGAAGAACTTTAGAGGAAGAATAATTCATGGGCAAAGATGTGAGGGTCTTTAATAGCGCAGGAGTCTTGCTATAAAATTGGAATAGGTAAATGTTCGAACCTTCAATGCATAATGACTAACATGTGCGGGTTGGTTAAATAGGATCTGTAAGTCTTAAAAATGTGTCTTCCGTGATTTTTGTGTATAAGAAGCACATGGGGTCTCAATTGTGTGGTACCCTAGTGGTATGTGCATAGTGGTTTCGAGTAAATTATAACCATATATTGGGTCGAAATATTTGAGTCGAAATTGGGTTTCCAATCGAAAAGTTTATCGGCATTACGGTAAGGGGTATAGTTGGCCCTTATTGACCCGAAAGTCGCATCATAAAAAATAGAGTACAAGGAGGCATGTTTGTATGGCACATAATATACCTAGATGAAGGTGGGACCGTGTAGGTCTCGTATATGGAACTTGTTAGAAGAAAAAGACTAATATTGTGCTCCAAATTTCAAAGTCATGGTGGGAGTATCCATAGTGTTGCGGATAGAAGTGGATGTTGCGAACTATGGGGTTATTTGCTCAGTTGGATGAACCGTGCCAATTCAAAGGTTGTTCTTCGAATTCCGGACAATAGTGAAACGATTCCCCATGTCATCTTTACGCTTCCTCGTTGGTGAGGGATGCCGGGATGACATGCATACCGAGGGTATTGGATGATTCACTCTTCTATAGCACACAAGACGGTTATTGATAGGGATAAAATTTAAGGTACATCATGCAAGAATCTTTAACTACTAAGTAAAAATCTCTGTATAAGATTGCTAGACTATGGTCAATAGATTTCCAATGGTGTCGATGGTACTGCATATGCATTCCCGCTGGTAACTAGTAATTTATATTATGACAAGTATAATGATATGCATGGTGACCAAGCTAATGGATGTGTTGTTCTAATGCTAAGTTGTCTAAAACAAATAAATAGTGTAACTAGGATAATACCTGCTAAATCTCCCACCTCAGGATGGGTGCCTATCAGCGCCATGCTAAATGTTTGCCCATACTCTGGTCCTCAGCTAGGTGTGATCCTCTAGGATAACCTCCATGTGATGGTTGAATGGGCTCTGCTATTGGTCTTGGTGCTACGGGTCCTTGCATCCGCTGTTGTGCTGCCTTTAGTTGTTCTGTACAGTCTCGGGCCTTGTGATGATTGGAGCCACAAATCATGCATTGTCCTAATCTGCGACGACAATCCTTTATGACATGACCTTTTCTATGACAGAAGCGACATGTAAGGAGCTCATCAATTGGATAGGGTGATGCTCTTGGTGGTTGTTGCGTCATAGAACGTCTGATTGGTCCACCTTGGATAAGGTTACTTGGCCCAGCTGTTGGAATATGGCATCTCTGAGCCTGTTGTACTTCCTTGTCAAGGAGTTCCTGGCTTCTAGCTTCTTCTAACACTGCAGCATGTGAAACTCTAGACTGCACCGTAGTATGCTTCTTGAGCTCTGGTTTCAACCCTTGGTGAAATCTCTTGGCCCTTTCCTGCTCAGTAGGAATCAGTGTCTCACCGAATCTGCTCAATCGACTAAATTCTGCATCGTACTCGTCTACGGTCATGTTTTCTTGCTTGAGGTGTAGGAACTGATCATAGAGTGCATCGCGTACATGGATAGGAAAGAACCTCTCATTGAAGAGTTTGCAGAACTCTTCCCAAGTCTGATTGGCTCCCAAGCGTCTTTCTTCGGCTTCCCACCAATGATGGGCATTATCTTCTAAGAGTAAGTCTACTGCTGTCATCCAATCATTTGTTGGCAACTGGGACGCCCTCAATAGCTTCTCCGTGCTGATAAGCCACGCGGTGACCTCTAGGGGTTCCTCGGTACCTCTAAAGGGCTTGGGATTCATATCCATGAAGTCATTGATAGAGCCCTCATGTGGATGTGGAGCTGGTGCTAGTACCGGTGCCGGAGGTGGAGGTGGGGGCCTAGTTAGTGCTTCCGTCATGCTCTGTCTCATCAGCTCAGCCTGTTGCCACTGAGTCTGTATCATGGCGTACATGAACTGTGTAGTGGGGTTTCCATCCTCTGGTGGGGGAGGCATCTGTGGCTCGTACTGAGGTGGATACTGCTGAGTGGGTGGTGGAAGAGATGGTACATTCTTCCCGGGTGGTACTTCGGTAGCCTGCCCAGCCTGGATTACTGGTGGCACTTGGGTTTCCTGTTGTACCATTGATGGGGTTATGGTAGTCTGCGGCTGTCCTGGCTGATACGGGGTCACCGGGGTCATTGGAGGATTTTGCTCCTCCTGGGTAGACGCATCTTCAGAAGTGAGGGCCAAGGTAGAGCTGCGTCCGCTACGTAGATCCATACTGCTGGCATGAAAATAGGATACGTTAGAATAGGTTCAAATAAGTTACAGGTCAAGCAGTTGAAGGAGAGTTGTCAACGTAGTTGCAGAATGAGATTTTGGGAAGACAAGTTAACTATATCTCATTGAATAATTTTATGAAGAGCGAACCAAGTGCACTAGGTTGATCAGACCATCATACACCAGTTCTGATAAACAATATGTTAGTGGGGTACCTCCAATAACATATATGTCATGAACAAGCTCGAAAAATGAATAGGCTTGCAAATCTAGGCTATAATAGCAGCATTGGTCAAGATCGTAAAACATAAGCACGCGAGATAATGATAAAAGAATAAAAATTTAGTCTTTTAAAAATCGTAGTTCTGTTCGGGTTTCGTGCCCGTATAGACGTCCTACTGTCTTCTTGTCTGAGGCCATGGTTACGGTCAAGGAAGGGTTAAATCGTCAGGCATCCTACCCAACTTATAAGAGTTAAGCTAGTAACGATGGAACATGTCTACCTAGAAGGAGTCGTCGTCCTAACCTCTATCAAGCATGAATTAGACTGATATTATGAAGGGTTAGATATTAGGCAGTACATGTAATCAGAGAGAGTTCGAAAAGTTTAGAGGTCAAAGGAGGCAATAATCATGGATGAGATACTATTCCTATTCCTATATGCAGGCTTGTTGGACACAGTCATGTAACCCAACAATATTTTCTGACCTGCATGGGCCACCACAAAAACATGTAACGCCCCAGTCCCAAAATACTGAGGACCAAGTACGTAGCCATGCCAGCTGCATAGATACGATGAATACTCCAAGATATGGGATCCTCGTATATATACATAAGCTGTAATAATATAATCGCAGGCCAGAGAATCAGTAAACTATATCTCATCCACAGCAGATACAAAAGATATAAGAAGTCCAGATAAATAAATGAGTGAGTCAAAAAGATAGCCGGGTGGACATGCCCACACCAAACAGCTATAAAAATAATCTCAAATAGAGTAGATGTCTACAATGAGTCTCAAAGAACAACATGAATCTAGATATCAGCGGGAGACGTCTCATCATCAAGGTATGAAGGATCCAGTGTCGAGCCATACTCCTGCGGAAAATCGTCTATACCTGGAGAGATCACCAGGTCCTCAGAGGGACGTAACAAGATACAGGAAGAACATGCCATATGAACTGAATATAAATGCACCAAAAAAATAAAGATAAAGTAAAAGTGTCCAAACCATAACACGGCTCAATATCCCATCATCGAAACAGTAGGCTACCCCTACAACCAAACAAGGACAAAGGGTAACATACTATTTCGCGATGTGACATTTTTCCATGCCATGATTGGAACATGAAATTGCTAAGGTCTCCTAACCTTTCTAGCAGTTAATTTAGAAGACATATTGATGTATGGGCAGGTGAAGGCTGACTCCCCCAGGACAAGGTAACAACTCACAATACACACACGTCAATACCAATACTATCAGCCGGCATAACTCGAGGCTAGCGGCCCACGTGACCCTCGGTCCACATAGCTCGAGGCTAGTGACCCTCGCGACTCGACTACTGTAGTACGCAGTTACTACAGCTATTGGATTTGGGGTAGCCCATACATTTAATTGTCTTCTCCCTCCCAAGGACACCAACAAAAGGTAGTTCGCTAAGACTAGGTCCATATGCATACAAAAAAAGACAAGAAGGAAAAATAACCGAAGCAAAATAAACTGAACTAAAATAGCAAGTAATGGATCCAACTGAAAACAGATAATAAATATGCAGTAAATAAATAAATAAAGGTGCATGTAAATATAAACAGTAAATAAGGCAAGGTATCTTGCCTGGTGGTGCAAAGTGGCAAGTCCAAGAGTAGCAAGTGTCAGCACAAAAACTCACAACACACAGATGACTCCAAACGCTGAAACAAACATCAAAAATGATCTCGGTGAAGAAGATATACCTAGGAAACGCCTGTCCAAAAGTCAGATTCTGGAACAGGGGCAAAATCGTAATTTCGGGTCAAAACGAGGTCCGCCGTTGGACCCGCTTTGCACCGAAACGCGTGCCGAAGTCTACGGTCTCTAAAGTCGTCAAACTACATGTCTACGGTTTCAGTTTGAGGAGAGGAACTCAACGGTATGTCCAGTTTTGGATTCCGAGGAGCCGTGCACAAAATCGCCCGTTTGAGTGGGTCGCGGACCCGCCAAAAGTGGGTCCCGATTCGACCTTCTCTGAATCAAACCAAACTTGGCATACAGGACCAGAATTTCGATCCGGACCTGTTGGCGCAAGTTTCGTCTCGATTCGACGACTGTACACAAAGTTATGGACAAGTTTGCAAAACGCCGATACGGGGGTATTTCGACGGATACACGTTGATTTCGTCGCACACACGCGACGAAACTGAGTTCCGTCAGTTCCCACATATCCGCAACGTCCATACGCGTCTTTTGATGCGTATAACGCGCGACCACGTCGTCCGGTTTGTCGGGGCGACGTCGTATCGGACAAAAATTTCAGAATTTAATATTTTAGAAAACAGTTTTTCTCACAAGTTCAACATGGAATTAATACACTCACAGAATTCGAAATACTAATCTACCAGTTACGTTTCCATCGTGGTTATGTTTTCTTCAAACGTGTTCAATTAGTTTTTACAAAAGTTTAATGAACAGCAAAAAAAATGGCCGACAAGTTGGCGTTTCAAAACAGTTTTCAGGAATCAGAAAAGTGGGTTTTTCTCCAACTTCGTCTCGATTTTTCGAGCAAGTTGGATGGCCATGTCAAAATCCACCTGTGGGATCTTGAAGAGGGTCATGAGGGCTTTATACATGAATTTACGGATCTAAAAACGGACTAGAATCGAGAGAGAAATCAAACGGGAAAGTTGGGTACCTTGAGTGGGAAAACTGCTCCGTGGGTGACGCGGGGCTGACTTCTAAATATCCGTTCGTCGCGGACAAAGCTCCGTTGCTGGTGAAACGAAGTCGAGGATGAAGAGGGTATAATCAGCCTCAACTTTCGTTTTGGAAGATTAGGATTTCGATGTTTGTAGAGAAAGTTGTATATATAACAACTTTCAATAAAACCTAATTCATATGGGTTTAGGAATAACAAAAATTGATGTGGGGCTCGGGTTCCTTGGCCTTGCAGCTGCTGCTGCTTTCACGTTATGGTGGTGGGGCCGGGTTCTATTGTGGGGTCTCGGGCTAAAGCTAATGCTGCTGGTGGTAAAAGCTATTGTGGGGTCGGTTTACTCCTATTGCCACAGCTATATGCTGTTATTAAATATGTGGGGTCGGGTTACTTTGTGTTGCAGCTTTAAGCTGCCGATGGTCTTAAGGGGTCGGGCTAATGTGTGGGTTGCAGCTAATTAGCTGCTATTACAATTGTGGGGAGGTCGGGTTTCTTAGTCCTTAGCAGCAAGAGCTGCTAGATTTCTTAAGGGGTCGGGCCCCACCCCCCTCCAATTCCGCAGCAGCTGCTGCTTGGGGGGTTCGGCCCCACTGTATATATATATATTTTTTTTTCTATAAAAAAACCTATTGTCATCTATATATATATTTATACACCCCTTCCTTATTAGTAATAATAGTAAAAACACTTTTCAATGCCAAATAAAATATATAATATATTCAATTAAATTTCTATAGTTTGCCAAGAAAAATTTATTTATTTTACTGTATAACAATTTACCAAGAAAACTTTACATCTTTAAAATGAATCATTTCTTATTATAAAAAAAACAAAATATTTCTAACGTTCAAAAAAATCATAAAATATGACAACCCTCTTTTCTCCATAGAAGTATGAATATTGAAAATAAAATGAAAACGTAATCACTAATAATTGTTTAATACTAATCCTATAATATATAAAACCCCTAAATAGTAAATAGGAAATGAGGGATTTTACAACACGAATGAATGTTAAGACACGTGTACATATGTCACATTAGTCACCAACCTTTAATTTATCATTTTAACATGATTTCGATTTCGAAATGGGTTTTTGCCCATTGGACTGATACCCATTTCCTGTTTTCGAATCCTGAGTTTAATTCCTATTTTAAACTAAATATTGATGTTCAATTTGTCATATTTCATTCACCTAAATGTGTACTAACTACTGCTAAATCAGAATTTCAAGTTAGATTAGGTTTTGCATTGTGGAATGGGATTTTGGTTATGTAGGTTAGACTGAACAGTCGACTGATACCATTCACTGATTTTTTATTTTTTTGAATTTGAATCCCCTTTGTAAAACTGAATTTTTATGATTACCATGTTAATTTCTTTCACCTGTGTGTTAGTACTGTCAATGATGGTTGTGATTGGTAGTTGGGTTTCGAATTAGATGAATGGATATTCGAATATGGTTGGGCTGTACAAGGGTAGCTGATACATTCCTATTTTTTTGAGTGATTTAGAAACCAATTTCAAAGATTAATTTACATGTTTTTCTTTTACATATGATTATAACTGAATATGTATTGGGATGTGGGTTTATGATAGGTGTTAGGAATTAGATTTCGAATTGAGTTTTGGGAAGTAGAATGATAATTACTCCCTGTCACTGATATGCAGTTTATTCTCCTATATGCTGAATTTTAAATTTCAGTTTTACAACTGATTTTTTAATTCTAAAATCCTATGTTTTATTCCTGAACATTCTGTTAGTTCACTTTATTTAGTTCATGTTAGTGATGACATCTAGGTGAAGGGGATCTTTCGAATTGGATTGGATGTTTGGGACATTGAATTAACAAGTTAGCTTATGTTAAAAATGGCTATTTACCATGCTCTTTACTGATGTGCAATTCCTGGTAACACACACATGTGATGCTTCCTAATTCCTGAGTTTCTATTAAATACTCACACACATACACAATTGTAAATTCCCCTTCACTGTTAGCCTGTTACACACATTGATTCCTGTCACCTTGACACCCTATCTAAATCACTAAATCTACATTACACTGTCTCTAATACACACATCCTATTACACCACATCATGTTACACACAAACACATGTACCCCTGTCTTCTAACTGTCAACTGAACACACAATTGTAAATTCCCTTCACTGTTAGCTCAGTACACCCACACACACACATGGGCATGCAACCACAACAGTCACACACCACCGCACAAGACTGCCACCTTAACACACATATGACACCCTTCACACACTAAATTCCTGTCACACTAACTTACCACTGTCTAATTTCTGAGAACACACACACTCTTGTACTATCACACTCTAATGTACCATACACCCACACCACACATACATGACTCTCTCTATATGCACACATATGTTAATAGCCTATGTGTGTGTGTGTGTGTGTGTATACATACATATATATATATATATATATATATATATATATATATATATATATATATATATATATATATATATATATATATATATGTCATATAGCCTATGAGTGTATACCTCTATATGATGATAATACCTATATATACCAAGCCTATTATAGCTTTGCATATCATTCTATGGCCTATGGTATATATATACATTATATTTTGTGTGTGATACTTGGTATGGTTGTACTAGTGTGGTCCTATTGGCTTGTGCTTGTACTTGATTGCTAGATTAGGCTTGGTTAGGCCTAGTGAGACTTGACTAGACTAGGATTGACCTAGTTTGACTAGTGTAGTTGACTTGGGTTGACCCAGAGTTGACCAAGTTTGATTTGGACCTAGTTGACCTAGACAGTTGACCAAGTTTGACTTATAGTTGACTTTGATCAAGATTGACCTAGAAATTATGTAGATTGTATCATAAACTTCATTTACCTTGTTTTAAACATATTATAACCTATACTGCTCTATTTAGGACATTATGGCTCCGGTGCAGACATCTGATATTATACTACTCTTTTCAGAGTATCAGGCAAGTACATTCTCTGATAGTTTTTTTATTTATTTGTCAATTACTGTACTTCAGTTCTAGTTAGTTTTATGTGATTCTTACAACATGTATGGATATTTCTTGATTCATGTATGCGACACACATACCATCTTGTCTGGCCTCTATTACTGGAATCATTCTGGAATCATTGCTGGTATCATCATGTTTGGCTGGACTCGTCTCGATTCTCGTGTCTTGTACTGGATTCACTTGTATTGCGGGACGAGGAAATATTGAGTAAGGCATGTAGACATATCCCAAATCTGGAATCTCCCTACTGGAATCTACTGGAAGCATAGCCATCTCTCGTCTGATCAGTGAGAGATTTATCTGATACCTATAGCCGTTTATATGTCGATCTCAATATTTTAAAACATACTGATAGAATATAGCTTGTCTCACCTGGATTCTTGATCACTTACTAGAATCATCTCGTACTGGATTCATCTTGTATTAGATTCGTCCCGTACTGGATTTACATAGGTTTTACATTTGCTACATTTCTGTCTGAACTTATGTCACGACCCGCACCCTAGAGTAAGGGCACGAGACGTGGGTACGTCCAGCCTACGCTGCAGTATCGACGGTAGAACGCTGTCCTAGGTCTCATGCATCTAACAGTATAATGCTAAGCAGTTTATACTCCCCGAATGGGGGTGACATAACAGAATGTAAACTCAATCACAACTAAGGAAGAAGAAGTACGATATGATATAGAACTCAAAATGAAATACAGATGATCAGAAGAGTCTACGTGTCTAAGATAGCAACCCAGCAAACATCCAGAAATACAAAGTCTCAACTACAGAATGTGAAAGAACATATACAATCCAGATCTCAAATGACAGAAATAATAAAAATCTAGACTAGGGAGCCTCAGTCTCTATAGCTAGTGGATCCGGCTGGAAATTCGGATCACATGTGTCATCTAGAGCTATCCCATAAAAAGTGTCAACACCACCCTCATCCTCGTCCTCTATAAACATATCAATGGAACCCAATCAGGACAGAGCGAGCACAATACATCTCAACAGATCATAACAGGTTAGAAAATATAACCATGCAGTAAAGTAAGATACAGGAAACTGAAAGAAAGTACAGAATGTAAAGGAGATAGCTGTAATGGAAATATCTACTATAAATAGAGAACTAACAGTGGCTAGTGAGTCAGAGTAAAATATAGACATGTGAATGGCATAGGATGATTCTGATGCTACACTACGGAATGATTCTGAAGCTACACTACTTGGATATTATTCACATGTCCACTTCTACTCCTCCGTACCCCCAATCAATACACAAGGATTCGGCCATGTTATGTTGTGATTCATGTAATGGCCCCCGAAGGGTGATACATGATAGTCCCATAAATGGGGATTCTAGAAATGTGATTCATGGAAGACTCTGTGATCATGAGAGTACATGTCACAAGTGATTCAATGAACCATGAAGCATAGTGATACACAATGTAAGTGAAACACACAAAACATTTAGTATTCGATGCTCCCTGAGGGGATAACATCTCAAGAAAGGATCCATATAGTACTAATCCGTATGACCAACGTGACAGCATCAAGTAAAGTAATTTAAAGCAGGAGAATAATTCTAACAGGATATGAAATGATCAGAGAATGTACTCGTCTGTATCCTGAGTATCTGAAGAATATCTACTGTCCGAGGAGTGGTGTCTGTCTCCTATAGAACAGTACAAGTCATTATAAGTCTAAAATGATAATAAGATGCAATTCAATGCATTCTATATGAATCTAGGTCAATCTAGACCAAAGTCAACTCTTGGTCAACTCTGGTCAACCCTAGAAGTCAAACTAGGTCAACTCGGTCAAACCTAAGCCAAACAAGTCTCACTAAGCCTAACTAGCCTATTCTAGCAAGCACACACCAATTCTAGGCTATACAAGCCAACTACACATGTAACTGGCATTCAAGCCACACTCATTGGTAATGAGCCCTAGGTTATAGGCCCATAGGCTATATTACCTATATACCAACCCACATATACACACATACATATAATAATATATCTAAATAAAATAATATAATATCCATATTATAATATATAGGCTACATAATAGTATATGTATCACACACACACACACACACACACACACACACACACACACACACACACACACACACACATATATATATTTTTATATATAAATAAATATATATATATATATATATATATATATATATATATATATATATATATATATATATATAAATATATATACATATGTATATATATATATATACATTTGTATATATACATATACATAGAAGGATAGGGAAAAGGCAATGTGATTGTGCACATGTGAGCATGTGTGTGTGTACATTGAGAGAATAGTGAGTGTCACATGGAGTGTGTAGCAAGGTGTCATGAGAGCATGTGATACAAGGGAAATAAAGTGTGGTTTTCATGACAAGGTGGCATGTGTGTGGAGTGATATAAACATGTGTGATACAAGAAATCAAGGTGTGGTGTAAAACCTGTGAACAGTGAGTGAAACATAGGAAAACAGTGTGAGGTTCACCTGTGAACATTGAACTATCATGAGAATTTAGTTTAAAGAAAGGGAATAAATTCTCAGTCCCTACTCTAACAGTGGACAACACAAAACATTTAATCAACATTGAATCTAAACTTCAAATCAGTTTAAAAAAGAATGAATCAATATCAGTTAATGAAGCAATGGAGATAACATCTCAGGTATTAGGTTGACAGTTCAATAGCTAATGGTTAACAGTGTAAAACAGGGAATAGGAAATTTAAACCTGGGAATTGAAACATCAATCAAGTTACAGTTCACTGACAAACCCATTCGAATTTCCTTCACATATGCCCATAACAGTGAACCAATATAAAGTATAAGAATTTACATGGTAATGAAACTTTCAGAACAGTTTAAAAGGAAATGAAATTAATTCGACAGTTCAACCACCAAAATCCAACACCAATTCGAAGCCCTCTTTCCCAACATAACATAACTAACTTTGAACAACTAACAACCAAAGCTAGGAAATAGCATGGAATGAAAAACATGAATCTCAGTTTTGATAAGGAAATGAACATAAGACATTAAACAGTCATTGAACCTATTCTCAGGTTTTGGTTGAAGAAAAATTGGAATCGATTGACAGTTCATAAATTCTAACACAACACAAACCAACATTCTAGTAATGGCTAACACAAAGTATACATGAATCTAACCTGAAATTTGAACATCAAATTAATTTTTAGAAAGGGGATTAAAATCGGGATTAAAACTGGAATAACAGTTGACAGTTTAATATACATATCATTCAACATTCCAAAAACAAATTCGAATCTAAAAACCTAACACAATCAGTAAACATACTTTGTAATAGTCTAAATACACATGTATATGAACTTAACAGGTGAATTAATATCAAGAATCAGTAGAAATGAAATTAATAGTTCAGAATTGAGGAAACAGTACGCGTATCAGTTTAAAAAATGGGAAACTCAAATCGAATGCTAAAAACATGTAAATATGTTAAATTAAAGGTTGGTAAATCATGTCACATATGTGTAGGTGTCCCTCGAGTCCTCTCGTGTCACCCAGATCCGGATATGGCGTGTCCACACATCAAGAACCACTATCGTGCACACACAGACACGCTGTCTCGTGCACGTGTGCACTCGTGTCTAGGACACGACACACGACACGACACAACACGTGGGTGTGCACCTAGGTTCGCCTAGGGTAGGGATAGGGTTTTATCACCCTGCAACGTGTCGAGGTCGTGTCGTGTCAGAGTTTTAAGGCTGTGTCAGAGAGTGAAAATCCGCGCGAGTGGGAATAGCAAGATTCAGTACGCGTTCGATAACTTTTCGAATACTCCACCATCTCTCCCCAAATTTTAGGAGGATGGTAGCAGAGGTTGCCACAACCTCTGTACCAAAAATCGTGTCCCGAGAGGCCGTGTCATATCCCACTGCAAGCCCGAGCAGCAGGGCATGTGTACGGCAGCTCGTGCAGCGAGTTTGAGTCCGTTTTGGACACGGACACGACCCGAATTCGTGCTCAGAGATTGTGGTTCGTGATCCAGACATAAAGGGCTACGAGACTGTTCAAATAGAATTTTAAAATAACAAGATTTTATTCATTCAAGCATTTCATCAAAGACTTAGCAATACAACCCGATACGTGTCCGATAGGGGCGAGCGTCGGTATAATCGGTCGGTATTTGGTTAAATATTTTGGTATTTTTTAAAATCGGTATTTGAAAAATCAATACCAATATCGTACCATTTAGAATCGGTTTTTTCGGTTTCGGTTAAATCGGTATTAGGTCGGTTTTTCTTCGGTATCGGTATTTTACCAATTAACATTTGATCAATCAACACACTTAATATTATAGAGCCTCTTAACCTATAATATGTTATTTTTTACTCTTTTTGAATCATTAAATTTCAAAGCCAAACCTCTACCAACCAAAAATTAATCAAAATTATTAGAACAATATGTAACAAGTCGCAAACACCTAAAAATGAGCTCAAAAGATCAAATGTGGTCACTAAGTTTAATTTTGAGTATAAGTTTAAGTAACCAAAATTTACTTCAAAATTCCATGATAACACAAAAAAAATTCAAAAACTCAATTCTTAGCGTTTTTCATATAACTTCAAACCCACTAAAATCCATTCTAATTAGTGCTAAGAAATTGATTAAAATAAAGATAAATAAAAATGGGTAGTATAAAATTAATCACAAACAACATTCTATAATATATTATATATTATAGAATCGGTTCGGTTCAGTATTTTCGGTATGGTATTACACTCAAACCGTTACCATTACCATTATAACATATTTTAGTCGGTTCGGCAATTCGGTATCGGTATGTAATTTCGGTTCAGTTTTTCGAAATATTTTGTATCGGTATTTGGTCGGTTTTTCGGTATCGGTCGGTATTAGCTCACCCCTAGTGTCCTATACGGACACCAAACCGGGTCTAATTCCTACCAAACTTGAGGGACAGCTAGGGTTGACCTAAATGAATGCAACCATACAAAGAAATTAGAAAATGGAAGGGTTTTGATAGGTTTTACCTATTGAGAGCAAGTCTCAATAAAAGCCCCAATAGAGAATCCCTCTTCCTCAAATTGTGTCCAAAAGAGCTCCACTCCTTGCAAGCAAGCCTCCTTCAATCTCCCCTCCAGATTTTGATCCAATTACAAGACGTTGGGATCAATTTGGTGGAGAAATGGAGGAGTTAGGCAATTTGGGGAAGAAATTAGGGTTTCCTACAAAGGGATGTTCTAAAGGAGGCAAGGGGTGTGTAGAGACATTATATAGGCTGAAGTTAGGTCTTGGTTGGGCTATTGTGGCTACCTAAAATGAAGAACTAGGGTTCGGGTTTTAAGTCATGGTCCAATGGGCTTAAGTCACAAGTCATTAAATCACAAGTCATTGCATTAAACCATAAGTCATGACTTAATTTTACTAAACCTAATCCCCTCATTCTAAAACCAATCTCTAATGACTAAAATGGGTTAACTCAAGTTAGACTAGGGTTAGGTTCTAGGCTAGTCCACTAGGTCTCAATAAGTCAAAGTCAAACTAGAATTCACCAATTCAATAAATAATCAAATAATTCAAATAAGTCAAAATGACCAAATTACACCTAGGCTAAAACTGATAATTAAATATCCTAATGACATGGTTAGGCTCTAGGTCATGCAGTCACTAGGGTTTCACTAGCAGCACATCAAAATCACAAGCCATTACTTAAAACCATATTAAATTGTTTAAAAATCACCAAAATTTATAATGTGCTATAAATATCAATAAATAATAATATAATTACAAAATTTTAAAATTACCCTTATCTGAAAAACTGGGTGTTACAATCCTACCCCCCTTAGAAAAATTTCGTCCTCGAAATTAAAATATTCATACTCCTTCTAGGTCAAACTCCCACAATCAAAGTCTCATAACTTAACAAATCATACGATTTAAAAGGACGACATACAAGGTCATGGCATACGGTGGTAGTGAAAGTATCATCTAGGTATACTAGTCATGCTAAACCAAAACGGTCATAGAGTATCAAAACATACAAGCAATCAGGGGTATGAAACTGGAAAAGATACAGAAATAAAAAATTATCAAAACTGTAAGGCAATCTACCATCCTATATAAAAACTGGTACTTATCAAAAAATAAAATAAGATAACTACCAATTATCTATAAAGGGGTACTATTCAAAGAAAAATCAAAATCAAAAGTTAAAGAATGAAAGTCAATTGCATTGAAATCCAATCACAATATATATATATATATATATATATATATATATATATATATATATATATATATATATATATATATATATATATATATATATATAGAGAGAGAGAGAGAGCGTAAAAAAAATATATATATATATAGAGAGAGAGAGAGCGTTAGAGAGGGAAAAGCTAGCATTATGTAAAGGTTATGTGGTTCGTGTGTGTATGGGTGTATGTGGACATGTTCATATGGTTAGAAAGTAGGCATGTGTGTATGTGAAATATACAATAAAAGTGTATATGATGATTTGGGTTTCAAAACAATAGCTATCCAGTTACACTACTCATGGCATATTGGTTAACAATCTACAATGCACAACCTATTTACTCATAGCAGGCATGGCTAACCATATATATATATATATATATATATATAAAGAGGTAGAGATTTAGTTATGTATCTATATACATTATAACATGTATGCATAAACTCTATATATATCTATATAGATATATGAACATAACATAGAGAGGAAGGGTTAGGTTTACATGGCAGTGTACACTAAGTTAGGGTGTGTGTGTCCTTGTACAGGGTTATAGCTTTAGTATTGAAAGGTTAAACCCAGTTTTAGTTCAGCATTTACATACAAAATCTGAAAATAAGCTAACATTTGAACCAGTGTAATATTAACATAATGCAGTTTCAGATTTTAGGGGTTTGAAACATCACAACCAACTCAATGCTCCCAACACATCCTAACATGATAGAGATAAAACCCTAACATACTATCCATACATTTTGCTATGCATACAGTTCAATATTACATATTAAATCTGAATTTGAACTAAATATTTGAAATCAATGTAAAAATGTTAACATGTATTCAGTTTTAGGATTTTGGAGAAATTCGAACATCAAACCAACCCAATGTTCATCACAACCACAACCTAACATGTGAGAGTATGAACCCTAACATTATATCCCTACATACAATAATGTATACAGCTCTAAATATTACATTTAAAAAACATCGAAAATTGAACTAAACATTTGGAATCCAGTATTAAGGGTTAATATGCGCACAGTCTCAGATTTGACAAGTTCAAACACAAAATTCAACCAATTTTTTTAAGAATTGAAACCTTGTGTATAAGATACATGTGCAGTTATGTAAACAAAAGTAATAACATGAAATTTATATTTGAATTTATGAATTTAAACTGGAAAAGCAGAGAACCAGTCTCTGATACTATACTATATCAGAAATATTGGAGTTTTGAGAATTTAACATCAACAACATATTAATATATATTTAGATAGGTTGGTAATCAAAGTGTAGCATGTATACATGTCAGAAAAAGTGTCTGTGTCCACTATATATATTCTCATGTCCTAATATAAAAATTAAATTCTATATCAAGACCAATATTTAGATTCCTGCCAAGATTGCAAAGTAGGTGATTGATGTAATCAAGACAGTTTTATTATTATTATTATTTAATACAAGAATAATAGCAAGAAGGAAATAACGATAAATTCTGTTCTGCTTATCTGTTTAAAAGAAGGAACCATTTTGAAACTAGAGCTATAATATCAAATCCAAGATAAGGTCTAGCAAAAATCATCAATTCATTGTATTAAGAAGAAATTCATAGTAAGAAGTTACGCAATGGTTTATAATAACAGCTAAACCTACTCCTAAGTTAAATAATGAGAAGCAAAACAAACAATAATTCTTCTTTTTTTAGAAGGACTGAAACAAAAGTAGAGAAAACATGTTCAAAAATATTTAAGGTACAATCTGATAATCATATGCGTCTATCCAAAATCATGGTGCTCCAAATCCTCATCATACTAGTAAGCAAGGCTACGATAATCACAGAGTCCTCGACTAAGGCACATACCTCTAGCTTCATGGTATTTAAAATTTCTGCATTGCCGCATGTGACGGCAAAAACCTTAAATTTCCACACCAGAGAAATACGTCCCAAATCTGACTATATGTCCCCACTATGCCAGCTAACATGACTATCGAAGATTCTAGATCCCATAACTGATGTGACCTAGCCTATATGATTTTTCCTCAGAAGAAAAAAAAAATATAACACAATAACAACAGAACAAATTGATCAGTCAACAAGAAACAGATGGAATCAAATCTCAAGATAGTTATAAGAGACATTTGTGGAAATGGAATCGAAAAGATCGGAATCCTGCAGCAAGATGTCCAATGGCTTATGCATCCTCGACTGTCCTGGCGAAAGCTCGCCCTTGCTGGTTCCTCTGGCCTGCTGTTGATGCTGCAGGTACCTCTGCTGAGAGAAATCAGGAATGATGGGGAAAAGGTCTCTGTACAGGCGAAGGTGCACCTCCAATGTTGCAGAAACACCAACCTGAGTCGGCACAACAGGAGATGCGGTCTCGAGGCCCTGATGAACAGGATGAGAGGTGGCCAGCCTCTCGATAGTATCCCCCGAACCGGAGCGATGAGATCGTGTCTCCATAACCATCATGAAGACAGATCAAAACAAGAAGCAATTTCTGAGAATGAAGCAAAAATTCAAAAGAGAACAGTTTATATTCAAGGGAAGTCAATAAGCAACGATTTAGATAAAAGGAATCTGATTAAGAGATTTTTCTAGTGTGATTGAGTACGTTCAAAAATATTCTAATTCCTACTGCAGGCTGTAGTGATACTCTAGTTCGAATACCACTACATAAACTCAACCTACATGGGCCACCACTAAAAACGTGTCACGACCCGTACCCTAGAGTAAGGGCACGAGACGTGGGTACGTCCAGCCTACGCCGCAGTGTCGACGGTAGAACGCTGTCCTAGGTCTCATGCATCTAACAGTATAATACTAAGCAGTTTATACTCCCCGAATGGAGGTGACATAGCAGAATGTAAACTCAATCACAACTAAGGAAGAAGAAGTACGATATGATATAGAACTCAAAATGAAATACAGATGATCAGAAAAGTATACATGTCTAAGATAACAACTCAGCAAACATCCAGAAATACAAAGTCTCAACTACAGAATATGAAAGAACATATACAATCCAGATCTCAAATGACAGAAATAATAAAAACCTAGACTAGGGAGCCTCAGTCTCTATAGCTAGTGGATCCGGCTGGAAATCCGGATCACAGGTGTCATCTAGAGCTGTCCCAAAAAAGTGTCAACACCAGCATCATCCTCGTCCTCTGTAAACATATCAACGGTGCCCAATCAGGACGGAGCAAGCACAATACATCTCAACAGATTATAACAGGTTAAAAAATATAACCATGCAGTAAAGTAAGATACAGGAAACTGAAAGAAAGTACAGAATGTAAAGGAGATAGCTGTAATGAAAATATCTACTATAAATAGAGAAGTAACAGTGGCTAGTGAGTCAGAGTACAATATAGACATGTGAATGGCATAGGATGATTCTGATGCTATACTACGGAATGATTCTGATGCTACACTACTTGGATATTATTCACATGTCCACTTCTACTCCCCTGTACCCCCAATCAATACAAAAAGATCCAATCAGGTTATGTTGTGATTCATGTAATGGCCCCGAAAGAGTGATACATGATAGTCTCATAAATGGGGATTCTAGGAATATGATTCATGGAAGACTCTGTGACCATGAGAGTACATGTCACAAGTGATTCAATGAACCATGAAGCATAGTGATACACAATGTAAGTGAAACGCACAGAACATGTAGTATCCGATGCTCCCTAAGGGGATAACATCTCAAGAAAGGATCCATATAGTACTAATCCGTGTGACCAACGTGACAGCATCAAATAAAGTAATTTAAAGCAGAAGAATAATTCTAACAAGATATGAAATGATCAGAGAATGTACTCGCCTGTATCCTGAGTATCTGAAGAATATCTACTGTCCGAGGAGTGGTGTCTGTCTCCTATAGAACAGTACAAGTCACTATAAGTCTAAAATGATAATAAGATGCAATTTAATGCATTCTATATGAATCTAGGTCAATCTAGACCAAAGTCAACTCTTGGTCAACTCTGGTCAACCCTAGAAGTCAAATAGGTCAACTAGGTCAAACCTAAGCCAAACAAGTCTCACTAAGCCTAACTAGCCTATTCTAGCAAGCACACACCAATTCTAGGCTATACAAGCCAACTACACATGTAACTGGCATTCAAGCCACACTCATAGGTCTTGAGCCATAGGCTATAGTCCCATAGGCTATATTACCTTTATACCAACCCACATATACACATATACACATATATACATATTAATATATCTAAATAAAATAATATAATATCCACATTATAATATATAGGCTACATAATAATATATGTATCATATATATATATATATATATATATATATATATATATATATATATAAGGATAGGGAAAAGGCAATGTGATTGTGCACATGTGAGCATGTGTGTGTGTGTGTGTGTACATTGAGAGAACAGTGAGTGTCACATGGAATGTGTAGCAAGGTGTCATAAGAGCATGTGATACAAAGGAAATAAAGTGTGGTTTTCATGACAAGGTGGCATGTGTGTGGAGTGATATAAACATGTGTGATACAAGAAATCAAGGTGTGGTGTAAAACCTGTGAACAGTGAGTGAAACATAGGAAAACAGTGTGAGGTTCACCTGTGAACAGTGAACTGTCATGAGAATTTAGTTTAAAGAAAGGGAATCAATTCTCAGTCCCTACTCTAACATTGGACAACACAAAACATTTAATCAACATTGAATCTAAACTTCAAATCAGTTTAAAAAGGAATGAATCAATAGCAGTTAAGGAAGCAATGGAGATAACATCTCAGGTATTAGGTTGACAGTTCAATAGCTAATGGTTAACAGTGTAAAACAGGGAATATGAAATTTAAACCTGGGAATTAAAACACCAATCAAGTTACAGTTCACTAACAAACCCATTCGAATTTCCTTCATATATGCCCATAACAGTGAACCAATACAAAGTATAAGAAACATTGTAATGAAACTTTCAGAACAGTTTAAAAGGAAATGAAATTAATTCGACAGTTCAACCACCAAAATCCAATACCAATTCGAATCCCTCTTTCACAACATAACATAACTAACTTTAAACAACTAACAACCAATGCTAGGAAATAGCATGCAATGAAAAACATGAATCTCAGTTTTGATAAGGAAATGAACATAAGACATTAGACAGTCATTGAACCTATTCTCAGGTTTTGGTTGAAGAAAAACTGGAATCGATTGACAGTTCATAAATCTCAGTTTGGTTTCAACAAGGAATCATTTACAGTTTATTAACAAACTCAAATTCGAATTCCCCTTCCAATGTGTAAAACCTATTCTATCTTGTAAAACCAATCTAGCTGGTACTAACACATATGTATAGATGATTAAGTCCTGAACTTAACTTTCAATCAGTTTAAAACAGGAATGAAATCTTAGGATTTGGTAAACCCAATGACAGTTCACTATCCAAACCAATTGAATTCTAATCCATTCAACAATTGAATCCTAAATTCTAACACAACACAAACCAACATTCTAGTAATGGCTAACACAAAGTATACATGAATCTAACCTAAAATTTGAACATCAACTCAGTTTTTAGAAAGGGAATTAAAATCGAGATTAAAACTGGAATAACAGTTGACAGTTTAATATACATATCATTCAACATTCCAAAAACAAATTCGAATCTAAAAACCTAACACAATCAGTAAACAGACTTTGTAATAGTCTAAATACATATGTATATGAACTTAACAGGTGAATTAATATCAAGAATCAGTAGAAATGAAATTAACAGTTTAGAATTGAGGAAACAGTACGCGTATCAGTTTAAAAATGGAAAACTCAAATCGAATGCTAAAAACATGTAAATATGTTAAATTAAAGGTTGGTAAATCATGTCAGATATGTGTAGGTGCCCTTCGAGTCCTCTCGTGTCACCTAGAGCCAGATACGGCGTGTCCACACATCAAGAACCACTCTCATGCACACACAGACACGCTGTTTCGTGCACGCGTGCACTCGTGTCTAGGACACGACACACGATACGACACAACACGTGGGTGTGCACCTAGGTTCGCCTAGGGTAGGGCTAGGGTTTCATCACCCTGCAACGTGTCGGGGTCGTATCGTGTCAGAGTTTTAAGGCCGTGTCAGAGAGTGAAAATCCGCGTGAGTGGGAATAGCACGATTCAGTGTGCGTTCGATAACTTTTCGAATACTCCACCATCTCTCCCCAAATTTTGGGAGGATGGTGGCAGAGGTTTCCCTAACCTCTGTACCAAAAATTGTATCACGAGAGGCCATGTCGTTTCCAACAGCAAGCCCGAGCAGCAGGGCATATGTACGGCTGCTCGTGCAGCGAGTTCGTGTCCGTTTTGGACACGGACACGACTCGAATTCGTTCTCATAGATTGTGGTTCGTGATCCAGACATAAAGGGCTACAAGACTGTTTAAATAGAATTTTAAAATAATAAGATTTTATTCATTCAAGCATTTCATCAAACACTTAGCAATACAATTCGATACGTGTCCGATACGGACACCAAACAGAGTCTAATTCCTAACAAACTTGAGGGACAGCTAGGGTTGACCTAAATGAATGCAACCATACAAAGAAGTTGGAAAATGGAAGGGTTTTGATAGGTTTTACCTATTGAGAGCAAGTCTCAATAAAAAGCCCCAAATTAGAGAATTTCTCTTCCTCAAATTGTGTCCAAAAGAGCTCCACTCCTTGCAAGCAAGCCTCTTTCAATCTTTCCTCCAGATTTTGATCCAATTACAAGAGGTTGGGATCAATTTGGTAGAGAAATGGAGGAGTTAGGCAATTTGGGAAAGAAATTAGGGTTTCCTACAAATGGATGTTCTAAAGGAGGCAAGGGGTGTGTAGAGACATTATATAGGTTGAAGTTAGGTCTTGGTTGGGCTGTTGTGGCTGTCTAAAATGAAGAGCTGTTGTTAGGGTTTCAAGTCATGGGCCAATGGTCTTAAGTCACAAGTCATTAAATCACAAGTCATTGCATTAAACCGTAAGTCATGACTTAATTTTACTAAACCTAATCCCCTCATTCTAAAACCAATATCTAATGACTAAAATGGGTTAACTCAAGTTAGACTAGGGTTAGGTTCTAGGCTACTCCACTAGGTCTCAACAAGTCAAAGTCAAACTAAAATTCACCAATTCAATAAATAATCAAATAATTCAAATAAGTCAAAATGACCAAATTACCCCTAGTCTAAAAATGATAATTAAATATCCTAATGACATGGTTAGGCTCTAGGTCATGCAGTCACTATGGTTTCACTAGCAGCACATCAAAATCACAAGTCATTACTTAAAACCATATTAAATTGATTAAAAATCACCAAAATTCATAATATGATATAAATATCAATAAATAATAATATAATTATAAAATTTCAAAATTACCCTCATCTGCAAATCTGGGTGTTACAATCCTACCCCCTTAGAAAAATTTCGTCCTCGAAATTAAAATGTTCATACTCCTTCTAGGTCAAACCCCCACAATCAAAGTCTCAAAACTTAAACAAATCATACGATTTAAAAGGACGACATACAGGATCATGGCATACGGTGGTAGTGAAAGTCTCATCTAGGTATACTACTCATGCTACACTAAAACGGTCATAGGGTATCAAAACATACAAGCAATCATGGGTGTTAAACTGGAAAAGATACATAAATAACAAATCATCAAAACTGTAAGGCAATCTACCATCCTATATAAAAACTGGTACTTATCAAAAAATAAAATAAGATAACTACCAATTATCTATAAAGGGGTACTATTCAAAGAAAAATCAAAATCAAAAGTTAAAGAATGAAAGTCAATTGCATTGAAATCCAATCACAATATATATATATATATATATATATATATATATATATATATATATATATATATATATATATCGTAAGAGAGGGAAAAGCTAGCATTATGTAAAGGTTATGTGGTTCATGTGTGTATGGGTGTATGTGGACGTGTTCATATGGTTAGATAGTAGGCATGTGTGTATGTGAAATATACATGAAAGTGTATATGAGGATTTGGGTTTCAAAACAATAGCTATCCAGTTACACTACTCATGGCATATTGGTTAACAATCTACAATGCACAACCTATTTACTCATAGCATGCATGGCTAACCATATATATATATATATATATATATATATATATATATATATATTATATAAAGAGGTAGAGAATTAGTTATGTATATATATACATTATAACATGTATGCATAAACTCTATATATCTATATAGATATATGAACATAACATAGAGAGGAAGGGTTAGGTTTACATGGCAGTGTATACTAAGTTAGGGTGTGTGTGTCCTTGTACAGGGTTATAACTTTAGTATTGAAAGGTTAAACCTAGTTTTAGTTAAGCATTTACATACAAAATCTGAAAATAATTATTATTTATTGAGTACTGACACCCACATAATTTTTATGTGCAGGCACAGGTAGAAGCTCGTGGCGCGGAGCTCGCTTGGATGCGTCGAGGCATGGAGTTTATAACACCCAGTTTCTAAAGTGAGAGTAATTTTGAAATTTTGTAATTATAATTATTATTTATTGATATTATTTCACAATGTGATTTTTGGTGATTTTTAATCATTTTTAAACTATTTAAAAACTGTTTTAAGTCATGACTTGTGATTTTGATGTGCTGCTAGCGAAACCCTAGAGACTGCATGACCTAGAGCCTAACCATGTCATTAGGATGATTATTTATCATTTTAGCTTGAGGGTATTTTTGTAATTTAGTGAAATTTGAATTTAGTTTAATTTATTGAATTGGTGATTCCTAGTTTGGACTTTGACTCATTGAGACTTAGTAGATTAGCCTAGAAGCTAACCCTAGCCATGGTGGCCCTAGTCTAACTTAGGTTAACCTACTTTTAGTCATTAGAAACCAATTTTGGAATAGGAGGATTAGTTTAAGTGAAATCATATCATGACTTATGGTTTAATGCAATGACTTATGATTTCATGACTTAATGACTCATGACTAAAGCCCATGGCCCATAACTTGAACCCTAACCCTAATTTTAGCCATAAGTGACCAGCCACTAGGGCTCCCCCTCCCTATAAATAATCTTCTCATTGATTGTTCTTGCCTCTTTGTTATATTTCAACAAATTGAAGAAAATATATTTTCTCCCCTTCCAAAAATCCTAATAAATTAATTTTAATTCCTTTTTAACCCTAGTCTTTTGTATTAGGATCTAATTTCTGGTTACCTACTATTTTTGGAGGATCATCTCAGTTTTGTTGTCATTTGGGAGCATTTGGCTAGCAAGGAGGAATCCCCCATTTGTAGCTTTTTTAAGCTTTTTTCACCTATAGATAAAACTCTACAAATTGATCTAATATTTTGTTTTCTTTGTATTTATGGATAGATCTAGGAGTCTCCTAGCTGTCCCTGAAGTTTGGGTCAATTTCGTGTCCGTTTGGTGTCCGTATAGGACACATGTCATAGTGTACGTATATGTGTTCGATGAAATGTCACTTAGAAATTTATTTTCAATTTTTGTAAATCTAATTACATGAATTTGTAGATATAAATATGTACATTAATTTTTGTGAAGGGTGTTAGGTATTCTGTGTCGTTTTGTGTCGGTTTTTGGGGTTGGACACGCTGTGTACGCACGTACACGGTGTCCTGCATTACGGGTTGAATATCTCCTTGTATCGGACACGTGAGGACACAAAAATTTGTGGGAATGATGGGGAAATCACTGAAACTATGATCCTAAAATTTGGGAACATATGGTACACCATACGAGGAGAAATCGCGCGTGCATTGGACACGCACTGTGCGCACGCGCGGGAATTTCCTCCTTTGACACGGGCTTGTAACTTGGACAAGACACAGATTCGACCCAGGTCAGGGTGTGGAAATCCTAGCCCTACTATGGATGAACCCCTATGCAAAAGCTCGACCCACTTCGAGCCCTGTGTCGAGCCCACGAAGGCTCGACACGCACGCACGAGGTCCATTTGCACTGTTTTCTGACATAGTGTATTTTATTGGTTTTGGCACGATTGTGTCCACTTAGTTGGACACGAATGAATGTTAAAACACGTGTACATATGTCACATTAGCTACCAACCTTTAATTTATCATTTTAACATGATTTTGATTTCGAAATGGGTTTTTCCCCATTGGATTGATACCCATTTCCTGTTTTTGAATCCTGAGTTTAATTCCTATTTTAAACTAAATATTGATGTTCAATTTGTCATATTTGATTCACCTACATGTTTACTAACTATTGCTAAATCGGAATTTCAAGTTAGATTAGGTTTTGTATTGTGGAATGGGATTTCAGTTATGTAGGTTAGACTGAATAGTCGACTGATAGCATTCACTGATTTCTTTTTTTTTTGAATTTGAATCCCCTTTGTAAAACTGAATTTTTATGATTACCATGTTAATTTCTTTCACCTGTGTGTTAATACTGTCAATGATGGTTGTGATTGGTAGTTGGGTTTCGAATTAGATGAATGGATATTATATGGTTGGGCGGTGCAAGGGTAGCTGATACATTCCTTTTTTTTTGAGTGATTTAAAAACCAATTTCAAAGATTAATTTATATGTTTTTCTTTTACATATGATTATAATTGAATATGTATTGGGATGTGGGTTTATGATAGGTGTTAGGAATTAGATTTCGAATTGAATTTTGGGAAGTAGAATGATAATTACTCCCTGTCACTGATATGCAGTCTATTCTCCTATATGCTGAATTTTAAATTTCAGTTTTACAACTGATTTTTTTATTCTAAAATCCCATGTTTTATTCCTGAACATTCCGTTAGTTCAATGTATTTAGTTCATGTTAGTGATGACATCTAGGTGAAGGGGATCTTTCGAATTGGATTGGATGTTTGGGACATTGAATTAACAAGTTAGCTTATGTTAAAAACTGCTATTTACCATGCTCTTTACTGATTTGCAATTCCTGTTAACACACACATGTGATGCTTCCTAGTTCCCGATTTTCCATTAAATACTCACACACACGCACAATTGTAAATTCTCCTTGACTGTTAGCCTATTACACACATTGATTCCTGTCACCTTGATACCCTATCTAAATCACTGAATCCACATTACACTGTCTCTAATACACACATCCTATTACACCACATCATGTTACACACAAACACATGTACCCCTATCTTCTAACTGTCAACTGAATACACAATTGTAAATTCCCTTCACTGTTAGCTCAGTACACCCACACACACACATGGGCATTCCACCACAACAGTCACACACCACCACACAAGACTGCCACCTTAACACACATGCGACACCCTTCACCCACTAAATTCCTGTCACACTAACTTACCACTGTCTAATTTCTGAGAACACACACTCTTGTAGTATCACACTCTAATGTACCATACACCCACACCACACATACATGACTCTCTCTACACATGCACACATATGTCAATAGCCTATGTATATATATATATATATATATATATATATATATATATATATATATATATATATATATATATATATATTGTCTATATGTCATATAGCCTATGAGTGTATACCTCTATATGATGATAATACCTATATATACCATGCCTAGTATAGCTTTGCATATCATTCTATGGCCTATGGTATATATATACATTATATTTTGTGTGTGATACTTGGCATGGTTGTACTAGTGTGGTCCTATTGGCTTGTGCTTGTACTTGATTGCTAGATTAGGCTTGGTTAGGCCTAGTGAGACTTGACTAGACTAGGATTGACCTAGTTTGACTAGTGTAGTTGACTTGGGTTGACCCAGAGTTGACCAAGTTTGATTTGGACCTAGTTGACCTAGACAATTGACCAAGTTTGACTTAGAGTTGACTTTGATCAAGATTAACCTAGAAATCATGTAGATTGCATCATAAACTTCATTTACCTTATTTTAAACACATTATAACCTATACTGGTCTATTTAGGATATTGTGGCTCCGGTGCAGACATCTGATATTATACTACTCTTTTCAGAGTATCAGGCGAGTACATTCTCTGATAGTTCTCTCGTTTATTTGTCAATTACTGTACTTCAGTTCTAGTTAGTTTTATGTGATTCTTACAAACGTATGGATATTTCTGGATTCATGTATACGACACACATACCATCTTGTCTGGTCTCTATTACTGGAATCATCATATCTGGCATCTATTACTGGAATCATTCTGGAATCATTGCTGGTATCATCATGTTTGACTGGACTCATCTCGATTCTCGTGTCTTGTACTGGATTCACTTGGATTACGGGACAGGGAAATATTGAGTAAGACATGTAGACATATCCCAAATCTGGAATCTCTCTACTGGAATCTACTGGAAGCATAGCCATCTCTCGCCTGATCAGTGAGAGATGTACCTGATACCTACATCCGTTTACATGTCGATCTCAATATTTTAAAATATACTATTAGAATATAGCTTGTCTTACCTGGATTCTTAATCACTGACTAGAATCATCTTGTACTGGATTCATCTTGTATTAGATTCGTTCCGTACTTGATTTACATAGGTTTTACACTTGCTACATTTCTGTCTGGACTTATACCATGTTACTCTAGTTCAGCTAGTTTCTATTTACAGTCTTCATTGCCATGATTCTACTCTTGTTTTAGTTACTTTATTTTTCTTGTATCTTATCTGTTTCTCTATACCATCACCTGAATATAAACCACCATGTTCATCAATAAAACTGTCTATAACTGCTTTATAGTTCCCTGTCATTTACTTGGGTTTTCTTGATAAGTTGTACTCGTTCCTGTCTTGACTGGACCTGTTGAAAATTTTACAGATGATTGCCCTGAGGACACATGCCCTACATATTATGGACCAGAAGATGGCTTAGCTACCTATGGCCCCGACACTCAGGAGTGATCGGGAGATTAGCTAGTTGTCTTGTTTTAGCTTTGATGCTTTAGAACTTGAGTTGTAAATAAGTTAAGATATATAGTTTGAGATTGTCTGAGATTATATTATTTAGTAGTTGGTTTATTGCTGTTATTTAGTCTTAGTTATAATCTTCTGTGTTTTCATATCGTACTTAGACTGTGATTGAGATTACATTATATATATACTTGTCCTCCGTTCGGAGTTGATATTTTGACAAGTACATTATATAATTGCATGATTTGTTGGTTAGAAAGTGACCTAGAACAGCATTCTACTGCCGACACTGCGGCGTAGGCTGGACGCTGTTACGTACTCGTACCCTCACAGTGGGTGCGGGCTGTGACAGAGTTCCTTGACGATTCGAAGCGTACGACCATGTGGAGTCAAGACTTATACGTGACATAATGTATGGACATCTCCATCTTGCAGAATCTGTACTCGTCTCCTTAAAGAATTGTATCGAGAGATGAGAGAGAGCATAGTGACTTGTAAATTGAGAGAAAGTGAGCTTGAGAGACTTGTATCAGGGCCTTGTGCCCCATTATAATCTTATTGGTCAATATCAATAAAGAGCACTTTTGAATAACTTGTGTGTTGCTTCTAAATTTCTGCTGCATGTTTCAATGTTTCTGCTTGGGACTTCTGTGCGACGACCCCGCCGCACCCGCTGTAATCGGCCGTTATGAAACTGCCTTGCACGAGCGCAATATAGGCTCGTGCGGCATCACGTCTTAGCGAGGACGATCACTCCTACGGGAGCGAGACATGACATAATGGTATCAGAGCACGACTTTACGTCCTTGGACTTCAAGTTGAATATCTCAGTTTTGAAAGCTCGTTCATAAAAAAAAAAGTGTGCGCTCTCTCTCAAATGTCCCATGGCATGTCCATACAATAAGTCTAAATATTTTCAAAATATCCTACAAGTGTTCACTCGAACTCATCGGTAGGCGATGGCCTTTGTGTCGAACGGTGTCAAACTTGAGTTGATAGAAAACACATGCTAAAGTTATCAAGTCGCGTGCGTGCCTAAATAGTCCTGCGTCGACATTAGCAAACGAGCATGCCAAATCAGAGTATAGTCCGTATGGGATGGCCATGCACACGGCCTTTTGGCTAAGTTGTGCTGCGTGTCGCGCACCTAGACTTTATGGTGCAAACGAATTGCGAGCGATATCAAGTATTGCTCGGTCGGGAACGGAGATACACTTAGAGTGTATATCGATAGAAATGCTATCGAACTAACGCGTACACGGAAGATTAGTTTAGATTTTGAGGAACAATATGAATGACTTAGTACGTCGAGATGACGTGAGCGATTACGCTAAAGATTCGTCGAACGAATCTGAAAAATGTATTAGCGAATAATGCAAACGTGATTGTAGACTAGATCGGATGGCTCGAATCCTGAGTGGTGTACGGTCCGTCTTGGAAATCATTCGAGCAAAAATTGAGGATTAAGGATAACAACGAGTATGTCGGTGGGGCGATGCGATCGTGCAAAGCCTTAGAACGCGTCACGCTTAGTTGGTCGTGACTTCATAGGTCCCGAACGAGATGTCGTTCGAAAAACTTCTGAATGGGCAACGCGAGTTAGAAAATGATAATGAATCAGGATTCAGAATGATGAATAAAAATGAATGTCTTGATGGAGGAAACCTAGAGGATCATACTTATGATTTCGGATTTGGTCGAATGAAATTGTGGTATATCCAATTTGGAAAATAGCATCAGTTGCATAACTCGGAGTTTGTTGTAAAGGAAGATTGTCAGGTTACGTACTTTATCGACGGTATTGAGGCGTATCAAAGATCGATGTGCGATAACTCGGAGGTACTCTGATTCGAGGAATGATGATCGTGTAAAATGTCATTGTTCCGATGGATGCTATACTCGGGATATTGAAATGTGTCGAGGAAAGGATAGATTTGGCTCGAGGATTTTCTAGTTGAACAAATAACGATCAGACTATCGAACTGAGATCTTGGTTTGGATAAAAATAAAATATTTGGATTGCTTCGTCGATGACCACAACGTTGACGTTCTTGTCTTATGCGAGCGCAACTCCAGCCTCGCACCTGTGTCACGCCAGATTAGGGCAATCACTCCGCGTGAGAGCTGGCATGGTCATTCATACAGCGGAGGTGATCGAACTTGCATGGTGTGGCAAATTGATTGCTTCGACTTTTGGTTTGACACGAAGGTGGACTTGAGAATGACTCATTGTGCTTCACGATTGAACTTGAGGATTGAGTAGGTCCAATCCGCGGATCAAAAATGAATTAGTCTAGACTCAAACCAAGAGTTACGCTCCAATAAGGACGATTATCCTGCGAGAACGTGGCATGGTAATTCATGTCCAACGTAGATAATCGAACTTGCGTGAGATTGGGGCATGATAAATTGTTGTGCTAGACGACCTTGTAATCGAATACATGAATTTGTTAGAATAGGTAATTTGAACGGATTCGAATTTGCACAACGAATGCCTTGATGCGAATTAGATGATCATGCTCGATGTTTAGAAAGCTGAGTGATGCGAGCGTGGGTAGAAAATCCCATATTATCGACCTTGGTATGACCCTAGGATTGGGGTCAGTATTGGCATTATTGTTGGGGAACAATGATTCCAATCCTGACATTGACTTTAGCCTTGAGAAATGGCCTAGCGGTTAGGCGAGACGCCCCTGTTTCAAGAGTTAGCAATCGAAAGATTGATCTTGAGGATTAGTATAGACGAATAGAGTGAATCAAGAATATGGGAATATCCCTCATGAGATTCGGTTGACATGCATATTTTTCAGGGACGCTTGAATATGTGCACGATACGACACGAGTGAGAATGACGAATTCTCTATCATGCGGCTTGTCTGAATACATGTATTTTGGGGACGCTTGGATTATAAGCACGATCCAACCAAGTGATACGTTGAATTCAAGTGAGACTTGAGGCATGAAAAAGTGTCGAGGATTTGAAATCGTGTTAAGGGAAAAGACTGATAGTAGTGCGAGCGTGGCTCAAAAATCGAAAAAAACGTGCAGGCGGAGTGTGTACGAGAGTCCTTGGATCAAAGTGGTCCATAAGTAAGTACTCAGTTAGTTTTGAGGAAGAAACTTTTTCTGAGTGGTGTATGATCTAGTGCCTCGTCCCGCTCAGTCAATCGGAGGAATTGAAACGCTGACGACGTTCGGACCTAGCCTTGCAACGGCTGCTCGAAGATTTGCTCGGTCGAGGCGACTCCTCGCTCAGGTGGGATAGTTTCGATGAACTTGCCTCGTCATAGCCTTCACATAATTACTCGCCTATTTTCAACTTGCATAAATTAGGCTTGATAATAAACGAGACGTAACTACATAGCTAAGGAAATAATTTCGACGGGTCGAATGTGTTAAAACATGGAAAATTGTCTCACGGTCTGCTTAGAAGTCTGCTCAGCATGCTTTCAAAATGACACTCGGTCCTTCATCCCGTGGCTTGGGAGAAGAAATTTGGCCTAAGTTGCTAAGTTGCGACAACGCTCGAATTAGCCTAAGTCATAGGCATCGCCCGCGTGAATGCTTGATAAAGCATGCACGGTCCCGTCGTCCAAGGCTTGGCATAGCCTTCGCATGTCCTGTGAGTTAAATCGTGTTGCACGGCTTATGGTTTAAGTCTAGGCACCTTAGAACTTGGTTGTTCAAGTCAAACACGTGCACGACACGTTCCCTTGATGCGAAGCTTGGTGCAGCCTTTGCTCGTCAAGTCGTTGTCCGAATAAGTTAGACGAGAGTTGTACTGGGCTATCAAAGTTATAGAAATCAATGTCCCCTATTTTCTGCGGTTGCCAAGTCACATAGTCCCATGAGAACAAGGCTCGTCATATAAAGTATATGACTTGAGCGATAGTGTCGCCTAGAGAATAAGGTCTGTCTAAGGCACGAGCCATGGTTAGTTGAGTAAAAAGCATGCCACGGACAAAGGAAGTCCATGCGACTGGATGTCGTCGAGATCGGTCCTGCTATTTGGGAGTCTCGATAAGTCTCGTTCACGAGATCGGTCCTGCTACTTGGGAGTCTCGCTAAGTCTCGATAAGGAAGCACACGAGATCGGTCCCGCTACTTGGTAGTCTCGATAAGTCTCGTTCACGAGATCGGTTCCGCTACTTGGGAGTCTCAATAAGGAATTACGCAAGATCGGTCCCGCTACTTGGGAGTCTCGATAGAAATATGGAAAGCATGGTCATGATTAAGAAAGGACTTGATAGATCGAGTTGAGTCTTGCATGGTCATTGGACAACTTATGCGCAAGGAAGAAATTCCTCGAGCGATCCAGTGGCGCCGGGTTCGTATCGGCCTAGGAGGAATTACAGACATTGTACGGCCTACATCGACGGTACGACTCGATTGAAGTGAACCATTACAATATAGGCTACGGATCATACGGTAGGAGCTCTTACCTCGCCACGCGAATGGTCACCATATACAAAAGATCCAAGATAGCTTGACATTGCTAGTAACCACTCATATAGATGTGTTGATAAGAGCGGCTATCTGCATGTATGTCTTTGGATTACGTCGAGTACTAGCAAGTTACGAGTTGGGTTATCAAGTTACGCTTATAGCAAGCTCTCAGCTTGAATCGACATGGGTCAGGGTGTGCACGGTTGCAACACCATTCTAGAGCCTAAGAATTGGCTATAGCAAGGATACGTGCTGCGGCATGAATGTGGCCTCGTCTCGAGTTAAGTCAGTAAGGGTCGTAAGGCAAGTTGATTAAGTCTGGTTGATACTTGGGAGGCAAGGCCTCGATTCTAAGGCACGAGCAAGTGTATTGGCATGACCAGCAAGAGTCGTCTCCCTCGACATCATTGGCATAAGAATAGTCTAGAGGCACATGAAATAAATAAAAGTTTTGGCACAGCCAAGTTTGCATAAGTTGCTCCTCGGTGAGGCACTACCTCAAATATATTAAAGTCACAAATAGAGCATAGCACGACGCTGTTATTGCGTTGCCAAGTGTAGGCCAAGGTGTCTCGGTCCTAAAACTGATCCTAAGGCAAGACTAGAAAGACAATCAAAAGGGATTAAGCTGTACAAAGTAAATAAACGTGTCGGTTTTGTTTGGGTGGGCCAGGAGCTCACTCCACCAGTACAGTTAAGTACTGACACCCACACAATTTTCATGTACAGGCACAGGTAGAAGCTCGTGGCATAGAGCTCGATTGGATGCGTCGAGGCATGGAGTTCCTTGAAGATTCGAAGCATGCGGCCACGTGGATTCAAGACTTATACGGAACATAATGTATGGACATTGCCATCCTGCAGAATCTGCACTCGTCGCCTTGAAGCATTGTATCGAAAGATGAGAGAGAGTAGAGAGACTTGTAAAATGAGAGAAAAGTGAGCTCGAGAGACTTGTAATCAGGGCCTTGTGTCCCATTGTAATCTTATTGTTCAATATCAATAAAGAGCACTTTTTAATAACTTGTGTGTTGCTTCTAATTTTTTGCTGCATGTTTTAATGTTTCTGCTTGGAACTTCTATGCGACGACCCCGTGGCAGCCGCTGTAATCGGCCGTTATGAAACTGCCTTACACGAGCGCAATCTAGGCTCGTACGGCATCATACCTTAGCGAGGACGATCGCTCCTACGGGAGCGGGGCATGATAATGCCCAAGTCCCAGCCCGTTGCGAGGCGGTGATTTAGGTTTTGCGGACCCGTTGTGAATGAGGCAAAATGTCGACCTCTAACATTTCAGCATGAACGGACAGCCTGCACATAAAACCAACTAAAATTAATACTTGCATCGGTTCAGACTTGCGTCTTGGGTAGATTCGATTTCTTAGAATCTTCGAGCCGACTCAACGCACTTATCCATCAGGGCAATGCAGCACTGCGCATCGATTTAACTCGATGTATTCTTTGGGACAATACAACTTTTCGCATCGACTTAGTTCGATGCATTGCTCGGGACAATGTAACTCTCGTATCGATTCAAATCGATATATTTCATTCGGTCAACACGACTCTTTGATTTAACGTCCCAGCGTAATGTGTCGTGTGAAGCGGAGCATTACAGAATATACCACTCAAAATAAGGTTCATCCTCGAACCGAAACCAACACTCTGATTAAGAGTTTTATAGATCGTTTCACAATCTCGTCCCACCAGTGTTGTTCAGTTTCACTCTATCTTGCAAGCTTTTTATTAATATTTCAAAGTCTTTCCTGCAGCTCGATTTAAATTTTGTATACAACTCGATTTGGATCCGTACATATATTCAAGGCGTCCCAAAGATATATGTATTTCGACCAAGTCTAGTGGTAGCAAATTTGAACAAAGCTAAACAGGTAAAATTTTTAATCCTATGCTTGCCATCTCGTACTCTCGATCAAACTTATCTTTAACGACTGTTCTCAAAATTTTATCGTATACGTATATCCGATACATAGGTGATTCAATCAACAAAGTCGTCGCATGCGACGCGATTCAAAATTGCATTTCTTGTTTCGTAAGTTTGTATGAACCATCAATTCTATGCGCCGCGTCGAGCCGTCGCGCATCCGATCGTAACGATCCTCCGCAACGCCTTGCATTCGAAGTTGCCGCCCAACTATTTCTGAAGTCAGGCTATGCAACTTATCTCGATACGATTCCTTTGTTGACTTGCAAATGCATCAACATTCAGGACTACGCCCACTAGGTTACTTACCTAAACACCATGCTTAAGTTCTCCCGATGCAACTTTAAATTGATATTGCACAAATGCCAAAATCTATCCGACACAAAATTTTACATTGAGGCGACTGTGCTCAAGGCAACAATCGCTTTGACTCAAAGTATCTACGATGCATCTTACGTTCGATTCCAAACGAGTAGGAATTCACTAGCCGAATTCCCAACTTATCCATCTCGCAACATCGAATATAAATTCGATTCGTGCAAGCTCAATTACAAGGTGAATCCAAATCTAACGACATAACTCGTAAGCCATTCTCTTACCACTCGCGTTCGTGCATAGCACGATTCTCAAAATTGACTAGACTTATCATCAACATGTACCGCATTATATTTGTTTTCGATGCAATTTCATATACGATATCTATCGCATGGGTCATCTTACAGTCTACAACATTCTATTTGATTTGGCGGTCAAGTCTTCTAGGGTCAGCTGCCCCGAAGCTACGCTCGATAATTGTAGATGATTAACGAAGGACAGTTACTACGAACCATGCTATATCTTATTTTGGAGCCAAATCACGTTCCGATGATTTCTATGCGACTACCCAATTTCGGACAAAACCATTTCTATCGGCGCAACAGATGCGCAACTATCCTTCGAGTAAAGTCATGCACTACCGTCGATGATTCCAAAATTCACGAAACATCTACTCATATTGAGTTCGAGTCTATCTACTCATGGTTGACACCCGAGATGCTATACGCATCGAAACAATTGTCGATAACTTTACAGTCTCTCCCTGATCAATCACAAAGTTTACAATCAACCAGTTGGACACTTCCGTATTACTATTCCAAAAAAAATCTCGATATCGTAGGCCCGCTCTATTTTGTGTTCTCACATCGTGCTTACGTTTCCTTCCGTATCAATTTTTTGATAGGTCGTATCAATTTCGATAACACGAGGGTCAACTTTGAATCCGCATCAACGTCGACTTTAGTTTGTATTGCGTACATCCAAGTTCACTACAAACTTTTCCATACGCATCAACTCATTTTCCGTTTTCATCGCATAACGCTATACTTTGATCGTATAACCGAGTTATCGATTATCCAACATCGAACCCTTGGGTTATACGATCACGCCCTCTAAGTTTTTGCGTGTTTCAGTCGTACTCAAATGAGTTTCGTCGTAACGTAACCAACTATCTCTTAGGCAATATTTACTCGCATCAACCAACTCTTCACCGAAGTCGCACATCGTGTGATCCGTTTATAATTTGCCTCGTCCAACATTTCTATCGAGATCACAAGTCGTGCGATTCGATTTTGATTCGCCTAGCCCAATATTTCTATCGAGATCGCAAGTCGTGCGACTCGTTTGTAAGTTCAAGTTCTCAATTCCCGTCGATCCGATTATTGCTTCAAGGCATAATCGTTCCACTAGTCTCGATCGTTCGACCGACTTATAAATTTTTATCCGATGTATCATTCATTGATACGAGTACCCGTCCGATCATTCCAACCGATTATCGAAGAACACTTGCATCAACATACCGTCATACAAATTTCCAATCGAGTCTTGGTACTCTCCCGTCCATTGCAGACAAACCTTCCGCAATTCTCACAACGCATCGATGCAATTCATCGTACGTGTAGTATATCATATACCACTCAGAATCGAGTCATTCATCGCATACGTGGTATGGCATATACCACTCGGAAATTTAGTCATTTTCCTCGCATCATACTCGGTATGAACCAACAATCTCTTCCGACTCACGATTTTCGCAGTGATCGTGCTTGATCACAACCGTAATTTTGATTAATCAAAATCGGACACAATTTGGCTAATTTGTACATTCGCCAATACAAGTTCAAGTTCAGTACACTGCCGAACGATTCGTTTCTATCGATTTTATGACTTTTTGTTTCCATCCGTTGTACTGCGTGCAACGATTCATTTTCAATATCTGTTGCACTCCGTGCAGTAATTTTTTACTTTGACATGCATTACACCACGTGCAACGATTTTACTTCCGATACGTATTGTACAGCGTACAACATTTTTTTCTGATATGTGTTGCACTTTGTGCAATGATACATTTTCGATAACCATTGCATCTCATACAAGTATTTATCTGTGACCTTCAAAGCCAATGCTCGAATCCGTTCAACACATTCGATATCAACTTTTATTATCCTTGCATGCATCATTCACATTTTAACTCATTGTAATTTGATACAACAACATTTTATTTCACTCGTTACACTTCATGCAACTTTTTATTTCTCTCGTTGCACTTCATGTAACATTTCATTTCCCATTCAACTTTGTTACATTGCAACATTGAACATCTCATTTTATATTTTTTTCAACTTGTTTCACTTGTAGCAACAATATTCCACGGCTCGTTGCACTCAATGCAATAAACCTTTCATAACTTTCTTAGCAAACATCATCTAATTTCCAAAACACATGCGGCAAAATTACACGATTTGTATTAGACTTATTGTATGGAACATCCAGTACGGCATCGAGTAGAGTCAAGTGATTCGATTGGTGGTGGACAACTCTTTGAAACTGAAACAAAGCAAGCGTCGGAAGAAATTGAGCCTAGAGCTTTGATACCGATTTGTCACGCCCCGACTCGGAATCACCCGAATCATCGTCCTCGTAGGAGGCATGAGATGCCGCACGAGCCTGGAGTTGCGCTTGTGCAAGACAAGATGACAAGTTCTCAAAATGGTCATCTTTGATTATATTTTAGCAAACAGAAGGAAAACAGAGTATACGAAAAAAATTCTCTTTATTGATAATGAACTGAGATTACAAAGGCTTTCAATAGCCCAACTGAATTTGTCAGATTGACAACAACACTCAAGTTCTCTCTTGTCCACAAAGGATTTTACCGTTCCATACATCATGCCTTCTATATCTCGACCGTATCAATCCTGTTGCAAGTCCGAGCGTCAATACGACCGCACGCTTCAAATGCTACGACATTCCATGCCTCTGCGCGATCAAGCAAAGCTTTGTCGTGAGTAATCCATTTCCTGCACCCTGCATAAAAGCTGGTGGGGGATCAGTACGTTCGTCCTCGCATGTACAGATGAAAAGACCCACTTTCTAGACCGACATTTCGTATTTATGTTAAATCATGCAACTTAGCGTATGATCTTGCTACATTCTCCTTAGGATCAATTTTATGGCATATTCGAAAGCGGTAAAGCATGTTATCATGGCAAACATGTTATTCGAATTGAATAGGCAAGCAAGCAATCTCGTGTTTGTTTTGTGGTGCGACTTTTTAACCAACATAGATGTACTCGCCCTTGTACCGACGCAAGGTGAATACTCCCCATTCCTTCCCTATTATGTTATAAGTGCTCTCTATGCAGGATCTATGAGTGCTATAGATACGTGCCTGCACTTTCAACCCATCATTCCTTAACTATATGAAGGTCGTTGACGTATTCGCGCCAGAATGGACTAAAGATGTTTCTCTTTTTCTTTCCTCTCTTTCTTTTCTTTCTTTTCTTCCTCTCTTTTCTTTTTCTCTTTTATTTTCTCAAATTGGGTAGCCCAACATCTCTCGTAGTGGGTTGCTATCCCAATTATGAAAAGCTTCCGATGCATACCAATATTTGCGGCTTTTCACATCTCGCTAAGCGGTCGCTAATCGTCTTACGGATGTGCGCCCCTCAAAGATTATATCCCTCCTAGGCCGAACGATCCCGGTGCCCCGCGCACCCGTTCGAAGGGAATATTCCCATGCACGGGAGATTATCTCAATTTTTTCAAGTCCATTCGACCATGCAACGCACTATTTTCAAACAACCAAACATAGTTTTGAATCCGAGACTCAGACATTATCATCTCGTATTTCTTCCATTAACTTTCTATGTTCTCACATTTCATACTTCGTTTCAATGTTCAATGGCATCATGCCTCAACTCAATGTTCGTCAACCGAACTACCCGAGGTTCCGAACACTTTTTGAGACATCATGTCGCATCTGACAGTTCCGTTACCTATATGCCACAACTGTTCTCTTCGCAACAAAGACATCTTTTATGATTTTTGTGCATATAGGCACGCTTTGACACAATTGTTCTCATTTCTTCGAGTCGTGCATGCGATGCACGCCTCGATACCGTAATTTCCATGTTCTGAGCCTTAATGTTTAATGTTTGTGGCTTGCACGCTAGAGCGCTTGCCTTCAAAATCTTTCAATGTGCTAGCCTTTCTAACTCGTACGCGAAGGCACAGAATAGCTAGTGCATGAAGGCACTCGCCGAATACAGTTATCCCATGTTCTTGTGGCTTGCGCACCAAGGCGCTCGCCTTTGCGATATCCAATGTTCCATAGCGACTCGTGCATTTGATGCACATTTCATTTCAATTGTTCTAACTAGTGTTCGACACACATACTATGATTTATCTTCCGATCGGACCACGCCCGTGGCGTCGATAGGTTAACTTAGCATACAATGATACATTTTACTTAGGCATGAAGGAGTAGAAAGAACAGTCAGTCCTCCCACCTTAAACCGATACGCCTTGTTGTTTGCCGAGCCGATGCGGCTCGATTTCATATCTTTGTTGCATGGCCAAATATTTTGACTTAGCCATTCGAGCACTTCTTGTTTTATTGAAATACTCGATTGATTTTGACCTACCATGCCCAAGTACACGCACGTTGCGAGGCGGTGATTTTGGTTTTGAGGACCCGTTACAAATGAGGCAAAATATCGACCTATAACATTTTAGTGTAAACGGATAGCCTGCACATGAAATCAACTAAAATCAATACTTGCATCGATTCGGACTTGCGCCTTGGGTAGATTCGATTTCTTAGAATCTTCGAGCCGACTTAACGCACTTATCCATCGGGGCAATGCAGTGTTTCGCATCGATTCAACTCGATGCATTCTTTAGAACGAAGTGCGGAAACCGTTACCCTAAACCAGAAGGTCCTGCGAGAGAACCGACAAAAACGCACAAACCAAAAACGCCAAACACAATCGCAAACACAAAAAATTTTGACGTGAAAAACCCTTGCAAAAAAAATCACGTGACAATCGGAGTCCAACCCTGAAGAACCTCCACTAATGGAATAAATAGAATACACCCTCTACAAGCTCCTTCCGATCCAACACGGATCACCACAACTCACTTGAAAGAAGAAAATTTAATTGCGAACTCCGAAGAACAAGAGACGTCGAAAAATTATTCGAAGTGATCTCTCCTTCACAATAGTCCTCAATCCTCTCTCTCTCTCTCTCTAAAATATTGTAAAGCACTCTTGTTTTGTTTTTGAGATATTTTTCAACTTGCATGCATTAACCTTTTATAAGCACTTGGTAATCTATACATGGAAGGTCAATATATATATATATATATATATATATATATATATATATATATATATATATATATATATATATATATATATATATATAAACTTCCAGTATGCATCAATCATATATTTAATGGAAATCCAGTCATAATTGGCTTGCTATAATTGGAAGTCCAATTATATGAAATGCCACTATATGAAAGATCCAATCATAAATATATGATGAAAGTAAATATGGAAATTCAATCATATGTTTGTTTACCATATATGTTCTAGAATAGGCGATCGATGCACTCCCGAGATTCTCCGATACACGGATGGCGCTCGTCGCACTCCGGGATATTCTCCACATATGTTTGGAACACCACCCACTCCAACAAAATGTCTGGATTATTTAATGTATATAAGTCTAATTTTAAGTAAAAGTCCAACAAACTCATTTCCATTCTTTTTAGACGATGTAAAAGTATATTTTTTTTGTTATTGGATTTCTAAATATCATATACTCGAATACCAAGACACAAGTCAGCCAGTCACTCAGTCAGATTAAAAAAAATAGTACAATCAAAATTCTCTTATATTTCGTCATTCTAACAGTCTGACGCTCTCATTCTCCTACACCCTTCCTTCGTTGTCAAATTTTCTCCGTGTGTTTATGTTTCTTGGAGGCAATTGAACAACATGACAAGTTACGATTTTATTTTTTTTTTGGTTTGGAATATCTTCAATTTTATCAGTATTATATTCTGAGATATATAATTTGGATATTATATTTGGTTTATTGTTTTATTTTTTTTAAATTTTGTGTTGATAAGCTTTTGTATCATTATCAAAAAATAAATTATATGAACACTAAATTTTCAGGGTATATTTTTTTAAGTTCGTCTTGTATCTCAAAATGTAAAGTCCGAAACTACTATAAGCCATAAAAAGGATCATTCTTGATTGGGCTAATTATGCTGACCCTCTCTATATTTCATGAGTATTACATAAATTACTCATATTCCGAAAATAATGACACTAACCACCTCTCTCTGTGTTATTAGTTTCTATAAAAAATAGAAAGATCTGTGTAATTAGTTTCAAAGCAGAAATGATCCATATAATAAGTATAAAATGTAAAAATAGTTAATCAACATTAATCCTTGTTGATGACCTGTACTCGGAGGGTGTATTGTTCGGTAGGTAGTTGCATTCGTGCAAGTCATTTTCGGATGTGTGCCTAAATCTTGACAAATTGCGTAGCTTTGTCGATCATGGCGATAGTTTGACTAATCTTGTGCGTGTTGCACGCTAACTGTTGGGAGTTAAACTCTCATTGGTTATGCTTACGACGTTTTTTATTTTAAGTTCATACTCCACGTAATTCACATAGACATATGATTATACGGAAGAAGACTTCTTGTCACATTGAATATGATCACATGTTAAAAAAGATGTACATCATTGTCAATTTGGCTTTCGCCATGATAGACCTATTACTATATATGAGTTAATTCCAATAGCAACAAGATGACAGTCAGCTCAATATGTGTATTCTCAAGGTCATCTCTCATCTTTATCATAAACACTGTTTGTGTGATGAGATTTTCAACCTATGTGAACCACGAGTGACATCTGTGTATCAGAGAAGTTTGACAAACGATAACAACGAAGGTGGCTCGATTCGAGTCTGTATTAGTGTCTATACAAGCAGTATCAGAGTGGACGGTATACTGTTAATATACGACCATCGGTATGCAGCCAACTGTATATTGTTCTAGAACGTTTATCCAATATACAATGATATACCGCTATAGCTTTTGTTGTTTCAGAATCATTTGGCGGTACACTGCCGGTATACCATGTTAGTGCCGAGGCACAATTTTCGATGGAAAATTCTGAAACTGAAACAATTGTACACACAACGTTTCAAATGCAGCACCTTAAAGAAGATGTGCAACAGAGATCCTGGAGGATTCTGAATTACGAGGATCTAAAAAGATTCTACGTAATACACAAAAAATCTAAAGAGACTTTGTGCAAGCAACTATCGGCAGTAGAGCTTCTAAAAAGAAGTTACTGTAAAAGGCATCGGCAGTAGAGCTTCTAAAAAGAAGTTACTGTAAAAGGCAACAGCAGTGATGACAGGCGAGAATGAGATGCTGGGGTGAATGAACCACCGTTGCTCAAAGCTTTATTCGCCCCACACGAGCACGAACAGCTTCCAGGAACCAGCAAGTTCACGAAGAACTTCTGGAACGCTCGTAAGTCAATATTTGAGACTTGAACGGGCTTCCTGGACTTGCAGACTCCCTCAACTCTCTTCTTGGTGCATCTTACAAAGGAGGTCAAGGGGCTCTATTTATAGAGTGGAGTTGAGACTTCATCTCTTCTCCTATCCGATGTGGGACTAAAATACCAATACTCAAAAATAGAGTTTGATATTTTAGATCATCCCACAATCAGCATAGAAGTGTGTCAGTCCACGCCTACCCCCCGAACACTCCCGTGCATGCACGAGACAATCCTGGAGTCCGCGTCCAAGTCCGAGTCCGCACGACAAAAATCAACTTGCATCCTTGTTGGAGTTAATCCTTTTTCCTTCTAGGAAAATACTCCCACATGGCACAAACTTGTGCCCCACTACACCTCATGTGTACACCTCAACACAAGCAATGCATTATATTGAGATACTCACCATTTGGTGTAGCCGATGTGGGACTATCTTTTCTAGTCCAAAGGCAAAAATACCAACAATCCCCCACATATCTCAATATATGGGTTGAGCGTTCCCCACAGTGACTGCCCATCATGCATTAGGAGAGATGTCGCTACGACTTGAATCTTCCCGCATAGGTTAAATAACAGCATGATACAAGAATGGACTAAGCCTTGAATTCTGCACCATAACTGCAATTCTTCCTACTCACAGAATGACATCAACTGTGCTTCTGGCTGCACATTGAAGGCCTTGTGCCAGCCTGGTTTCAGTGTATAATTTTTGGGCGTCTACAAGTTTACCCTCAAGAGACGGCCTGATATCTCTGTCCATACACTATAGGTGAGTTCTTTATAAAGAGTCATGGCATGAAGCATTGCGCTTCTTTGCGGTGCTACGCCACTATGACATGGCTTAAAGCCGAGGCTTTACCCCACCTGGGTACCTCATCGTAGTGTCATACTACTGTAGCATGAGGTCACATGCCTCTTTGTAGTGCCAAACTACCCAGCATGAAGCCTTGCGCTTCCGTGCGGTGTTACGCCGCTATGACATGGCTCACAAAGCCGAGGCTTTACCCTACCTGGTACCTCTTCGTGGTGTCATGCCACTGTAACATGAGGACATCATCCTCTTTGTAGTGCTGTCTACTTCTCTTTATTACGATTATCATACAACATTAGGCTACCTGCCTATTTGCGGTGCTACTCCGCTGTGACTTGGCTTGCAAAGCCGAGGCATTACCCCTACCTGGGAACCTCATGGTGGAGTCACCCCACTGTAGCATAGAGTTACACTCCTTGTAGTGCTGCTCTACCGTGCTTCTTGTAAAGCACTCCAGGCATTCACTCTGCCTGAGAACTCATTAAGGCATTTAAGCCAACCTTCCCACAGGATCCGTTTTCCGCAGAAAACAACAGTAGACAACAGTGGTTGTAGGTCCATAACCTCTCCATGTCACATATGACAAGTACCCACCGTTCTTGATATTCTTCTGGTTAATAGTCCTCCCTTGAACCAAAAGCTAGATGCCTAGTAGATTTCTCTTTGAACTAATAGCATAAAACTTTATGGTAGGAATGTAATAACACAATATCAGAATGCCTTCAAGCCTATTTTACAAGCTGTGTCATCGACCAGCTGGTGCTTGAGGCCCTTGGTGAACGGATCCGTCAGGTTCTCCTGACTCCGAACATCAATCACTGCAATGACACCTCTCTTGATGAGATCGTTCATTGCCCTGTGCTTCAATCGCACAGTTCTTTTCTTCCCGTTGAAGAGTTCATTTGATGCCACTGCTGCTGCCGCCTGGTTGTCACAGTATATCGGTATTGCCGGTATCTGAGCCCCAACCACCGGAAGATCATACATGAGCTCCCGAAGCAACTCTGCTTCATCTGCAGCAGCATCCAATGCAAAGAATTCAGATTCCATGGAGGAGCGAGATAACATAGTCTGCTTCTTCGACTTCCACGATATAGCAGCTCTGCCCATGGCGAATACGAATCCACCTGTGGAATACTCGCTCTCCATATCTGAACACCAGCTAGCATCACTGAAGCCTTCCACTACTGACGGATCTCTGCTGTAGAAAAGTGCATATGTCTGAGTTTTCTTGAGATATCTCATAACACGCTTCACAGCTTTCCAGTGCTCGACGCCTGGATCGCTAGTGAACCGACTCAGCATTCCCACTGCAAAAGCTATGTCAGGCCTTGTGGCAGTAGTAGCGTACATCAAGCTTCCGATGATGCTAGCGTACTCCAACTGCCTGACGCTTTCCCTCGAATTTGGCTCCAGCTTCTGATCACTCCGGTACGGTGTATCAATAAAAGGAAGATCTTGATACCCGTAGCGAGTGAGCATCTTCTCAATATAATAAGATTGTGACAGCGCTATTCCAGTGCCTGTCCGGATGATCTTGAGCCCCAAGATTACGTCGGCATCCCCCAAGTCCTTCATACTGAACTTGGTCGAGAGGAATTTCTTTGTCTCTGTGATGCAGCTTAAATCCGTACCTAGGATTAGCATGTCGTCCACGTAAAGACATACGATTACTCCTCTTCCGTCAGCAAACTTCGTATAGACACACTTGTCTGTTTCACTGACCCTGTAGCCATTTGACCTTATCACCTTGTCAAACTTCTCATGCCACATTTTGGGAGCTTGTTTCAAACCATACAGAGACTTCATCAACTTGCAGACTTTGTCTTCCAGACCTCTGACGACAAAACCTTCTGGTTGTTGCATGTAGATCTCTTCGGTCAGCTCGCCATTAAGGAATGCCATTTTCACATCCATCTGATGTATCACCAGCTTGTGTATTGCTGCTAGAGCAATTAACAATCTGATGGTTTTCATCCGAGCTACTGGAGCATAAGTGTCAAAGTAGTCGATCCCCTGCTTCTGAGCAAACCCCTTGGCCACTAGCCTGGCCTTGAACTTGTCAATGGTTCCATCTGCTTTCATCTTCTTCTTGAAGATCCATTGCATCCGATGGGTCTTGCTCCTTCTGGCAGGTCAACCAATACCCATGTGTTGTTGGAGGTGATTGAGTCAATCTCGTTGTCTATCGCCTCCTTCCAGAATACAGCATCTCTGGTCTTCATCGCCTCATCATAGGTAAGCGGATCTGCTTCCACATGATAGGTGACGAAGTCATCTCCGAAGTCTTTTGGCCTCCTCGTTCGCTTAGTTGACGGCTCAACGAGTTCTGGTTCAGCTGGTGTCTCCTTGACGACAGCTTCATCTTGGACTACTGGTTCATAAAGACTTTTTTCTGCTTTGTACCCTCATCATTCTCCGGAAGATCCGCGAGAACAATATTCTTGTGTTTTACAAACTTGTCTTCAAAGTATTCAGCATCGCGAGATTCGATGATATGGTTTGACTCGATATCAAGGAATCTCCGAGCATCACTCTTCTCGGTATACCCCAAGAAGATCGCATTCGTAGTCCTTGTCCCCAGTTTCTGAATCTTCAGATCCGGGAGCTTCACATAAGCCAGACACCCCCACACTCGAATGACATTCAAGTTAGGTCTGACTTTGAACCAGAGTTCATAAGGAGTTATGTCGGAAGTTGCATATGGCACTCTGTTCAGAATGAACGTTGCCGTTAGTGCAGCTTCTCCCCAGTAACACTTTGGAAGACCCGCAGTCAACAGCATGGAGTTCATCATCTCTGTCAACGTTCTGTTCTTCCTTTCTGCTACTCCGTTGGATTGAGGAGAGTAGGGAGCCGTTGTCTCATTGATGATTCCATGTTCTTTGCAAAATGATAAGAATTCATGAGACCGATACTTCCCACCTCGATCACTCCTTAACCTCTTGAGTTGTTGTCCAGTTTGCCGCTCAGCCTCGGCCCTGAACTCCTTGAACTTCTCGAATGCTTCGTCTTTAGACTTGAGCAAGTAGACGAAAGCATACTTTGAGAAGTCATCGATGAAAGTAATGAAATACTTCATCCCGGCCTTTGTAGAGAATTGTTTGAAGTCACAGATATCTGAGTGAACCAACTCCAGAAGATCTGTGCTTCGATGGACCCTGTGAAAGGGTTTCCTTGTGATCTTCGTCTGAGCACATACTTCGTATTTCTCTACCTTACCCCCACACTTGGAGATAAGTCCTAGACTAGACATTCTGTTAATCCTTTTACAATGAATATGTCCTAGCCTATTATGCCACAACTCAAGAGAATAATCAGAAAAAGTGATTGCATTTATATTATCATGCTGGGTTACAACAAGCTGAATCTTGTACATTCCTTCAGTTTGGAAAGCTTTCCCGAAGAATGTACCCTTCTTGGACATCAGCAACTGGCCAGCATTGATGTCCATCCTCAAGCTTGCGTTGCAGGGCAGACTTCCAGAGATCAGGTTCTTAGCAATTACTGGAACATGCTTCACACCTTGAAGCGTCAGAGTGTTCCCCGATGTAAGTTTCAGCTCCACCGTCCCGATCCCCAGTACTTCAGCTTGTGCCTAGTTTGCCATTATGACCTTCTCTGAAGTTGGCTCATAAGAGACGAACTAGTCTTTGTCTGAACAGACATGGCAGGTCGCACCCGTGTCTATCCACCAGTCCAAGTCAGCCCCCACAGTTGCAACCTGTGCTATCATGGCAACTAGATTACTAATCATAGAAACCTTACTAGGCTCACCTTGTTCTTTGGGCTTGGACTTGCATTCGGATTTGTAGTGGCCCTTCTTGCCACAATTGAAGCAAGTCACATGGGACTTGGACTTCTGCTGCTTGAAAGCAGGACCCTTCACTTTCAGATTCGTGAAGTCCTTCTTTTTGCGATGAGAAGCAGCCTGCTTCCCCTGGTACTCTCTGGTTTGGACCAGATTTGCCTTCGCCAGTTGTTTGGACAGAGTATCCATCTTCTGTTGAGAGCGCATCTCGTCCTCAACATGGATCTCTTGCAAGAAATCTTCCAAGCTAATTTCCATCTTCTTTCGATGCATCCTTGCATAGAAGTTGCTCAATTCTGTAGGAAGTTTCGCGACGATCCCTCCAACGACAAACTTGTCGACGAGGGGCATGTTCTCGTCTTCTAGTTTCTGACGCAACTTCAGAAGCTCCTTCACTTGGGGCAGTATCGCCTTCTCGTCTTCGAAGGTCCACTTGTGAAGATCTTGGACCGGTTCTCGTCATCTTCATAGAGCTTTCCCAAGGAGTCCCATATCTCTTTGGCAGATGTCTTCTTGGAGTAGGACTCTGCCAGAGAGTCTTCCATGGAATTGAGTATCAGTAGTTTGCATAAACTGTTTTCTCTCTTCCACTTCGCTTGCTTGGTCGTAGTAGCGGCCACAGCCGCAGTAGATCCAGTGGTTGGAACGATCGATTCTTCTTCTGACAGCACGTGATCAACATTCACGAGTTGAAGATTTAAAGTGACCTTTCGTCTCCATATCTGGAAGTGTTCGCCATCGAATTTCTCCAACTTGTTAAAGCCGGTATCGATGAGCGAAGTACGAGAATTATTCATCTTCTCAATAAAGCTTTGAGATTGTTAGTGCCGAGGCACAATTTTCGATGGAAAATTCTGAAACTGAAACAATTGTACACACAACGTTTCAAATGCAGCACCTTAAAGAAGATGTGCAACAGAGATCCTGGAGGATTCTGAATTACGAGGATCTAAAAAGATTCTACGTAATACACAAAAAATCTAAAGAGACTTTGTGCAAGCAACTATCGGCAGTAGAGCTTCTAAAAAGAAGTTACTGTAAAAGGCATCGGCAGTAGAGCTTCTAAAAAGAAGTTACTGTAAAAGGCAACAGCAGCGATGACAGGCGAGAATGAGATGCTGGGGTGAATGAACCACCGTTGCTCAAAGCTTTATTCGCCCCACACGAGCACGAACAGCTTCCAGGAACCAGCAAGTTCACGAAGAACTTCTGGAACGCTCGTAAGTCAATATTTGAGACTTGAACGGGCTTCCTGGACTTGCAGACTCCCTCAACTCTCTTCTTGGTGCATCTTACAAAGGAGGTCAAGGGGCTCTATTTATAGAGTGGAGTTGAGACTTCATCTCTTCTCCTATCCGATGTGGGACTAAAATACCAATACTCAAAAATAGAGTTTGATATTTTAGATCATCCCACAATCAGCATAGAAGTGTGCCAGTCCACGCCTACCCCCCGAACACTCCCGTGCATGCACGAGACAATCCTGGAGTCCGCGTCCAAGTCCGAGTCCGCACGACAAAAATCAACTTGCATCCTTGTTGGAGTTAATCCTTTTTCCTTCTAGGAAAATACTCCCACATGGCACAAACTTGTGCCCCACTACACCTCATGTGCACACCTCAACACAAGCAATGCATTATATTGAGATACTCACCATTTGGTGTAGCCGATGTGGGACTATCTTTTCTAGTCCAAAGGCAAAAATACCAACATACCAAAGACATACCACCACGGGAGCTGAAGGTCAAAAATAGATATTTTATTAACACCACGGATCGTAATCAACAGTCCAGATGATATCAAAATTAGGATGATTTAAATATGAATTTCTTAACCATAATCCACATCATGCAATCAGAAAAAAAGATTTTCTCAATAGTTCAGCTGTCAACAAGGAGATCAAGAAGGGATTCGTAGCTTTAGGGTTGATTTGGAGAAAAAAAATGTTTCGAGAAGTTCGACATTAGTTCTTTTTCGTCATCTTGTCTTTGGTATTTTATATTCTCATTATAATCTAGTTTAATTCGTATTTGAAGTGCCGTGGAACAGTTTGTAAAGAGTCGTATTTCTTTTAGTTTCTAGTGGGAGCTTTTCCGGACTGGACTAGCTCCGACATGCACTCATTTCAAGGGGTTGCAACACTTTCTGTAGTTTTTTTTGTCATAATTTCTAAAGTAAATATTGTTGTGTTTTTCGTTGTGCTTTTGGTGTGGATTCTGAAATCGTGTACAGTTGTGCTTTCACTTCCATCATCGTCTAAGTTTTTTTTTTCATTTGGAAAAATAATATTTTTTTTTTCTGTAAATGAATTATCTGTCCGTGTCTAACGCACATATCTGAGTGAGTTGCCAACAATTCTTAAATAACGACAAATTTTTTCAAAAATATCGACATACGTTTGATGTTAAATATCAACATCACTAGAATAATGACACTTCAAAAGAAAATTAAGATGTCAAAAATGTACAAATGCTTATAATTAGAGTATCACTAGAATAATTTAGCCATTTTAAATATTCACCAAAAATTTTTAAGTGCATGAATAATTTTTTAATTAATTGTTGGTCTAAACTTTGTTTAAATTTTTCATACGGAATAAAATACATAAAATAATTAAGATAATGTTGTCAAATTAAATAAAGATGTGCCAGGGTGGTAGTTGGGATCAAATGTTCTTGAAGAGAGGTATTTGATTGCATGCTTACTCCATTTCAAATATGTCATTTAACTATACGTTTGACGTGGTAAGAGCAAAGAACTGTCACGTGGCGGCCTTCCAGTGTGTGCCGGGAGAACATGACCGGATGGGTCATGTCCCTATTATCTTGTTTTGTGTTGTGAATCCTATGTGGCATGAGACATAAGACAATGTCTTTTCTATGTGGCAAGATGACATTCACACAAGACAATGAGATAAAAATTCTCCAATGTAAAAGTTTGAGAAGACAATAAAATTAATTTTTTTTCAACTTTCAAGACAACTTTTTCACTTCTTTTATATATATATATATATATATATTTTTATTCATAATTGATGATGTGGACATAAAGTCATTGTGAAGTGCATTGTCTAGATCTAGACAACCAACTTCACATTCTCCTTGCCATGTCAACTTCACAATTTATTTCACATTTGCATTGGAGAAGTACTTTTGAAAAAAAATGCCTGTCATTCCTATGTGGCAACCATTTTTTCCAAACTCACAATAGGGTTGGAGATGCTCTTAGGAGGAAGGAAAGAAATTGTAAGATGGTATTATAGGTCTTTGATTGTAAACTTAGCATTTTTTTTATTTTATTTATTTATTTATTTATTTATTTATAGGTTTGTCTACATGGGAATTAGTGTTATAAGCTGGACTGGTCCGACGGTTGGAACGGATCCAACAAGTTTATGACAAAAAATTGATCTGATTCGACTAAAATTGTATCTTTTAAAGAACCGTTGATTTTTTTTTTAAAACCAGGATTCAATCGGTGAACCGACCAAATCGATTCACAATTGTATCGACCAAATCTTTTTTTTTTTAAAATTCAGAAAAAATTATCATGGACAATTTTGATAATTTTATTTTTCGATTGGTTTTAATAGATCTTATAGTTGTAAAATTAAATCAAACCAAACTAAACTAAACCAAAAAATAAATATAAATATTTTATTTATTTGAACCAAATCGAACAAAGTCTATTTGAATTCCGATTAAATTCGGATGTGATTTATACCAAATTTTTTGGTTTAATCATCGGTACTATTTTTAAACCATTGATGGGAACTATATGATATATCTAGATGCCAACAAGCAAACCATCATTATGCTTAAGCAAATAATCATGAATCCATAGTTAGAAAAGACATAACACAATGCATTCCGTGACATTGTTGTTAGCAAAAGTTTCTAATAATTACGGTTTTCCTTTATTTAGCTTAACGAAATAGTGGACTCAATATTTTATTGAAGAAAATAGACTACTTTTTGATCTTGAGCTTAGATCCCTGTTGAGGATCACATTAAATCACTACATTGACCACTACCTCAATAACAAACTTAACTACGAGGCAATTGGATATTCTATTTATTGATTTCATTGCGATGGCATCGATCATTTACTATATCAACTTTTATAGCATCTGGATATTGTTTAATAGTTCAAATCATCCCATCTTTGTTTATGTAATTAATTCGTATCTTCTTTGTATTTTAAAATACGTACGACGAAACTAACATCTATCGATTCCATTTATCTCGTATTGCTAAACTTGGCAAAATGATCATACAGATTACCGAAATAAGATCGTTACCCCTGTGGTGACCATCTTGTCTCGATTTACGTATTATAAATTTTGTTACACTAATTACAAGATGCAAACTTGATTAATTAATTGTCAAACTTTAGATTATAAATGAATAATTATTGATTATAGAGACTATAGTAATTTAGATCTAGATGTTATGCCTAATAAACAGCTTAGGTGACCTAGTTAATTTGCAATCTAGACCGATCCCACTTTCTAAGTTAGAAGTTTTATTTGAATGTGTATGTATATTTGTAATATGTGGTTTGTTTGTTCTCAGACTCGGTAGATTCATGAGGATCATAACTCGTTGCTTTGTGATTAGACATGGCTAGACTCTGGTCTCGCAAATTCAGTAGGCTTACTCCAAGCAAATATATCTTGCCTAATTGATTTACTGTAGTTACATGTCCTGTAATTTTCAGTAACCATTCTCTGGATATATATGTTACACGTATTTTCTATTTTATTTACGTGATTATTCTTCTTGACACATATTAGATGTGGTACACGAATTTCTGTTGCATTGCATACTAGGTGACTCATATATGACGTATGATATTTATTTGTTGTTTGATCAAACTGTGTACATGATTAATGGGCTTATATATTGAAGGATAGAGACAGACTGGACGAGCTATGAATTCGGTACTCATAGTGTTAAAAATAGTTGATTTTCTCCTCTAACAACCTGCAAACAAAATAAACAAAAAAAATTAAAGTTATCGGCCTCCAGAGAAGTCACGCACGAAACACTGTCCTAAGAGTTAATCTGGGTCTATGTGCAGACTTTTCTGGATGCTCCTAGTGGTAAAATCTCCGATCTATCGGTAGCCCGTCGTCGCACACAACTCGGGGAGATTGACCCTGACTTAGCTCTGCCCAGAGCGAGGATACGAAGAATGGAAAGAATTTTCGTAAGATAAAATTTGGGAGAGATTTTTCTTAGAGATTTTTTTTGTATGTTAAGAGAGGAGACGAAAGGTTCATTATATAGACATAAACTTTGTAACCGTTGCTTGAAACAAGGATGTAATAGATGCTGAATAAAGGCATATAAAAATGGGGTTTAATATATTTGGACAAAATTAATGGTGTCTAACATTCAAAAATTGAAGTAGGAATTAAAGTGGTCAAGGGCCAATGAGTAGCAAAAGTTTTAGGATTTTAACCCGAACCTGAAGAAGGAATCGAATCGACATGCGGCGTGCACGCATGTGGCCTATAGGGCTACCCACAAAAGACTTCAATGAAGCAAACAACAGTAAAGCATTATATGCTCTATCAAAGTCTATGTCACAGCCAATGTGGGACTAAACATTTGTGAGGAGCTTGGTTTTTGAATGAAACAAGAGCAATAGCACCAACAATCCCCCTCCCCCGCCCCCAAACCAAGTTTCGAATAAGGAAAGATTATGAGTAGAAAAGATCTGGGCATGTTTATACTATGCATAAATGAGATGGACAACAATCTTGAATTTCACGTAGTGACTATTGTATTTGTCTGAAGAAAGCTTGATGGATTACGCCTTGAATCAGTCTTCTTGAATCAGATTCAGAAAAACAGCACACATAGTACGCTAAAGATACTTGGGTCTATCGAGTAGCACTTTTGGTTGTCCATGCACACTTTTCTATATTCATAAGAGTTGTCTAGGATCGCCATGTCCTATAGTTGCGGCCTTCACGACCTCTCATATAGGTAATTCCGCAAGGGTTGGTAATAAGAATCAATTGTCACTACCACATTTCTAGTATGAGGGTATTTTGGTCATTTTTGAATTTTTGGGATTTATTTGGAATTATTGTGAATTATTGAGATTTATTAGAATTTATATAATTTTTGGTATAATTTAATTAGGGGCTATTCTAGACTTTGACTAGTGTTGACTTTGGAGCCTAACCTAGAAGCTAACCCTAGTTTTAGTGACTTGGGTAGATCATGTGACCCTAGCCTAACTTAATTTAACCCATGTTTGGTCTTTTAGAATTTAAGTTAGAATAGAGAGGCTTTTAGTCATAAGCCATGACTTATGGTTTTGAAACCATTAATTAGCAACTTAAGCCCGTAGAGGCCCAAAGCCCAACCCATTAGCTAACCCTAACCCTAATTCTATGGTTGGCCACACCCACATAAGAATCCCCACCTATTTATACTCTCTTCCATTAGGTTAGCCTCCCATTAGAAAGAGTTGCAAAGTTGGAAAGAAAGGTTAGTTCAAAACTTCCTAAAACCCTAGAAATTCCATTTTAATTCCTTTTCTTCCCAAACCAATTGCATTAGGTTCTAATTAGCTTCCTCTTACTGTTCATGGAGGCCAATCCCAGTTGGAGAGCAATTTGGAGGAGCTAGCTAGCAAGAAGAACACCCCTCCTTTGGAACTTTTTGAGGAGATTGATACCAATAGGTAATCCCATCAAATCTCATTGTAATTGCTGTTATTATTGTATGGAGACCTAGATCTAGGTGTCCCCTAGCTAACCCTAGAATTTCATGGCATATTGTGTCCATTTCGTGTCCTAAATGGACATGTATCAGTCCCATAGGCTAAGTGTTTGTAGAAATGCCTTTTAGGAATTTATTTTGTTATTTTTTAAATCTTTTTGAACAGCTTTGTAGATCTAGGGTTCCTCTCGAATTCTTGAGAAGACACATAGGCGTTTTGAGTTGTGTCGTGTCCACACGAGGGACACGAACTCACTGTTTTGGCACTAACAAGTTCTCCTGCTGCTCGTGGCCTCGTGCTCGTTGCACAGGCCACATGGCGAGCTAGAATTGGACGAGGGGGTGGGGGCAGTGACTGACACGAGGGCCCCCAAGCATCGAGTCATCTCATGTTGTGTCGGACACGCGCGAGACTCTGCACTGGTCTTGACTGATGGTTCAGTCGGGTTTTAATAGGTTCGGATACAAGCTATTCAGTAGGACACGGGGACACGTGGGTACAAGTCAGGGTGACACAGCCCTAGGTCTATCCTAGGCACACCCCGTTGCACGAGCACGAGCCCTAACCCATGTCGTGTCGTGTACACGACACGTGGGAACTCGTGCTATTCACTGTGTGTTGTTTGTGTTTGAGAAGTGTTTGATTGTACGTGGACACATCCGTGTCGTGTGTGGTGGACATGAATTAGACCCTAAGACACGTGCACAAGTGTGTTTACATTTACAAACCAATAAACCATGATATTAACTTGATTTCGAAGGCTAATTCCCATTTACCCTATTTTGGACTGATACATAATATTTCAGCATTTTTCAAATTTTGAAATCGAATTTTGGTTGATTAATTAACCCATTTAAATGTTATTAAATCACTATTTAGATCGCTAATATAGTTCACCTATATTTAATCTACATGTATGCCAATTTTGGGGTTGTTTGGTTGATTTTGGATTCGAATTTACACTACCAAAATAAGTGGTTTTAGCGACGCCCAAAAACGTCGCTAAAATAATAAAATCCGTCGCTAATATGAAGCACCGACACAATTACCGACGTTTAAGTTTTATCGCCGTTTCCTTAGTCGCTGATTACAAAAACGTCGCTGAACGTCGCAATTACCGACATCCAGCGACGTAACTGTACGTCGGTGAGTTCTCGACGTCTACCGTCGTGTCGTCGGTATATTAGCGACGTATATGTAGTCGCTACACGTCGGTGAAGTCCTGGAATAATTCTCGACGTCTACCGTCGTTTCGTCGGTAATATAGCGACGTGAATGTAGTCGCTAGACGTCGGTAAAGGTCCTGGATAATACCGACACTCACCGACGTTTAAACGTCGGAAAAACGTCGGAGACCTGTACATTTTTTGCAGCTAGTCGTCGGTAAACGTCGGAAAAGCGTTGGAGACCTGTACTTTTTTTGCAGTTAGTCGTCGGTAAATGTCGGAAAAACGTCGGAAAAATGTATTTTTTGCAGCTTGTCGTCGGTAAACGTCGGAAAATGACGTCGATAAACGTCAGTAAGCGTCGCTAAACGTCGCTAAAATTGTAAAAAAAATAAAAAAATAAAACACAGATTCTATATTACCACTCACAATTCAAGATGCTACACATATAGGTACACATTCAAATCCCCACTCACAATTCAAGATGCTACACATATAGCTTTAATCTAAGTTAATTAACATCCAATCCAAACACAATTAACATTTATCGACGAAGGAATTAACATCCAATCCAAACATCCAATCCAAACAAGTCACAAGTCAAATCGATACAAACACAATTAACATCCAAATCCAAACATCCAATCATAAGTCACAAACATATGATGATACAAACACAAACAAAAGTCCTAACTAGGACTACTAGTGATCTGGTGCAGGAGGGGCACCACCGCGACGAAGGGATAACAACTCCTCATACTCCACAAGTGAAATCGATACAGATGGAGCGCCAGGCTGTGACGTCGGTGGAGTCGGTGTCGAAGAAGAAGGTGCTGGAGGCGGCGGAGTCGACGACGATGAAGGCGCACCCAGAGTACCAGAATGCTCCAACGCTGTAAGTCGCTGGTTGTATGAATCCATGATAGATAACATTCTACCACTGCTCTGGACCATCGAATCCTGCGCCAATCTCACCGTCTCGGCCATGGTCACCTGTCCTGTCTGCAACTCCGTCACCGTGCGCGATAACCCTCCAACGGTGCGCTCTGTCCTCTCAGTCGTCTCCACGAGCCCCATAATGCCGCGGTCGAGCGCATCCAATCGTGCTATCAGCGCAGGATCGTCCGTAGGGTGCTGAGACTGCTGCTCGATCCGTCGTAGCAGGTCGTCACGGAGAGACTCCATCATCTGGTGGACTCGGGCAGACTCCTGGGACGGCTGTGGACCATGCACACTAGCAGGAGATGTCCTAGAGGACTGGGTCGCAACTAGGGCGCCATAGGATCCCGTACCGTAGTACGTACCCCTATGGAGGCCACCAGCGGCGGTCATCCACAGCTCGTCCGCCGACGGAACTTGAGTGGGCTGCGAGGAAGTACCGGCCACTCCTGCATCAGGTGCACTAGCAGTCGCCCGTTCCCGCAGCCTCTGATACTCGGCCTAGAAAGTATGGATAGTACTCTATGATTTCTAATTTCTAATTAATGTACTTATTTTTACTAACTTCATGAACATTTATTTGCATCATATTTACTAAGTTATATTAAAATTGACACGAAGTATTAAATTAAGATAACGTATTGTAATACTTACATAGGTCTGCTCGGCCCTCTCGTCAATAAGGACTCCGCCCTTCCGATGGGTGGCCAGGAAGACGGTCACCATGTCGGCGTTACCGACCTTCCTTACCTATAATTAAATATATTACCTTAGTAATAATTTATCGGATTTGTATTAAAATAATATTTCTAAAAGAGAAAGACATACCAGACGACGGAAATGTTCCGTCATCGGAATCGACCCACCGCACCACTTCGAGGCATGTTGCCTAGCCGCCTTAGCCTTCTCCGACTTCTCCTTGTACCTTGGCTCGTTGAATCGAGCCTTCATCGCATTCCACTGATCAGGGGTGATCCAACCTTTGATCGGCTTTCCGGCACGATCACGTTCCTTCTGATCATTAATAGAGTCGCGGATCAGCTTAGCAGCGACGGAAGGAAACATCCCCTCGATCAGCTCGGCCCGGTGCGGTGGATAGTAAAACATATCCTAGAACAGTACGAAACCAAATATTTATCAGTTATATATAATATGCATAAATTAAATGATTCATGTTAAAAACAAATCTATTTTAACCTTGAAGCGCGTAAACCAGTAGTTCTTCCTTTCGTTTGGAGCATCAGAGTAGTTAATCCAAGGACCACCATAATTATGCCTCAGCATATCGCCTAGGCATCTCTGTACCCCTGGAGGATGATATCTATACAGACATATTATATTCATGAAAAAGTTAATTTATGATAAAAACAGAAAAAAAAAATCATAAACCAAAATACCTACTTTGTACCGTCGGCCCAGATCTCCGTCCTCCCCTCCTTCGGAGGTACGCACGCATCATCTTCATGATGCTGGTCGGCCGTCGGCGCATCCTCCTCCATCGGCTCATCGGTCGTCTCCATCGTCGTATTAGCAGTAGGAACGCTAGACGGGTGAGCACTCTCATTAGGCCTGGAACTACTCGTCCCAGGAGACAATCCACGTGGCATCGTCCCAGGAGGCCCAGCTACTGGCCGATACAGCGGAGTAATCGACGACGAGGATCCAGAGCCGGTACCAGTAGGAGGTACCGAAGGAGGACCTCTACCAGTACCTATAGGAGGACCTCGTCGTCCTCCTGGTCGGTACCCTCCGCGACGACCTGCCATACCTGATAACAACATTGGATAATACAACAAATTAATAATAGAGACTAGAAATATGAAAGTACAACAAAGATAAGATAATAACCAAGACGACATATGATGATACATTCTACAAGAATCATCTAAGTCCAGATAAGTACATCTCTCTCAATCATCTTCAGAATAACCATCTTGTTCGTCTTCCTCGACCTCATCTTCCTCTTCCTCCTCATCTTCACTTTCGACTTCACCTTCGTCGGCTTCGTCTTCCTCTTCGGATAATTCTACATCTTCTACATTATGTGTCGTGTAATGCGTAACTTCCGTGGAGTCCACATCGACAATATTGGTTACAGGAGGTAGCTCGTCCTCCTGGTAAGCTTTTTTATCAACATCAAAAGTATCTCTAGCTTTAGTCTTGCATACTGCCCACCAGTCAGACTTCGTTGCTCCCCGTCTCGGATAAGCTGTGAAGTACACGAGCTGAGCCTGAGTTGCTAGGACAAACGGTTCGTAGCCTTGATATCTATGCTTGTAGTTTATATCCACAAGACCATGCTTGTCAATTTTCCAGCCTTGATTTTCAATCGGATCGAACCATTCACACTTGAACAACACGATTTTTGCAGGTTCTCTGCCATAATTATATGACAACTCCACAATCTCTCGCAAGATGCCAAAGAAATTATTTCCTGGATCGACGTCTTTGTAGTTCGAAGACTTGATACACAAACAACTGTTCTTCGTGGAATCAAGATCCAGGAAGCTGTCTCTGATCGGAGCATTTGTCGACTTGAACCGAAAGCCATTGACACAATAACTTGGCCATGTTTTAACAAAAGTAATTGGTCCCTTGGCAAGAGTTCTAATTAATTCAATCTCGGGTGAAATTAGACGATCGACCTGAATATCAAAGAAGAGATAATAAGTTATTTATTGCGCAGTTGCATTAGAAGAGGCCAGTAAATATTACCGAGCTGCTTACATATTCGCTCAACCAAGAAGGAAAATGACGTCTCATTTCTTGTTCTAATGCTTCGTCTGTTAGGTAGGGTCTAACCAGCCTCAACTCATCATTATATGTGCTGGAAAACAACGAAGCATTAGAACGATTAGTACAATAATATTAGCTTATACTATTACATTGAGATGACGTAAACTCATTATTCCTTACTTACCCCTCTAGCTTCTCCACTTCATCCTCGTCGCAATTGAGTAATACATACAACTGAGCAGCCCTTAGCTCTTCGTCATTCAAATATCTCTTCTTTATTTTCCCCGAAGGCTTTCCGGACGCATTGAATACTTTCAGTATTCCATCATTAAATTCTTGATATCCGTCGTCGTTTCTCGGAGCCCTCGTTCTATTCGTAGCAATATGAGGTTTGAAATAGGAGGAGCAGAAATTTGTAATCTCCTCGAGAATATAGGCTTCACAAATAGAACCCTCGACCCGAGCCTTATTTTTTACCTTTCTTTTTAGGTGATTCAAATGTCGCTCGAACGGGTACATCCATCGATATTCGACGGGTCCACCAATACGTGCCTCGTAGGAAAGATGAATCGGCAAATGCTCCATAGAGTCAAAGAATCCAGGAGGAAACACCCTCTCTAGCTTGCACAGTGTTACCGCAATGTCCTTCTCTTGCTTTTCTAGACGATCAACGAGCAATTTCTTAGAACAAAGGTCCCTGAAGAATATGCTAAGCTCCGTCAATGGATCCCAAATTGCCTGCGGTAAGAATTCCCGAAATGCAATCGGAATTAACCGCTCCATGAATACGTGACAATCATGGCTCTTCATACCTGTCAGTTTGTTCTCCTTGAGGTCGACGCATCTTCTCAAGTTTGAAACATACCCATCTGGAAATTTCAGACCTTGAATCCACCTACAAAGCCTCACTTTATCCTCCTTCTCCAGTGAGAAAATTGCCTTAGGCTGCTTCAACTTCCCATTCCCGTCCTCTATCAAATGCAATGCAGGACGTCTACATATTTCTTTCAAGTCCAATCTAGCCTTAGGATTGTCTTTCGTCTTCCCCTTTACGTCCATTACAGTATTAATTATGTTGTCAAACACATTCTTCTCGATATGCATGACATCAAGGTTATGTCTAATCAGATTGGTGCTCCAGTATGGCAGATCCCAGAATATACTCCTCTTCGTCCAGTTATGAGTGCGACCAAATCCGTCACACTTGTAGCCCGTAGCAGGCTGCTCAATAGCACTTGGTAAATCTCTAACCTCCTCCCATATCGTGGCTCCGCACCACCTTGTCGGTGGATCACCCTTCTCCACAACGCCAGTACGAAAAGTATTCCTGTTCCTCCGGTACGGATGATCCTTCGGCAGGAATTGTCGATGACAATCGAAGAAGCACGGTTTGCCTCCGTGTTTCAAACGGAAAGCCTTAGTGTCGTCCATGCAACACGGACATGAAAGACGACCATGCGTGCTCCATCCAGATAACATTCCATAGGCCGAAAAGTCGTTGATGGTCCATATAAGTGCTGCCCGCATCTGGAAATTTTGTTTTCTAGATACATCGTACGTGTTGGAACCTACTTCCCACAGCTGATTCAACTCATCAATCAATGGCTGTAAATAAACATCGATGTTCCTTTTCGGATTGTTTAGACCTGGGATAATAACGGTGAGGAACATATATGGAGTCTTCATGCACATCCAAGGCGGTAGATTGTACGGGGTGACGATCACAGGCCAACACGAATACTGGGATCCCGAAAGTCCGAATGGGGTAAAACCGTCAGAGCAGAGACCCAATCTAACATTACGCGGATCAGAAGCAAAATCTGGATACTCTCGATCAAAGTGCTTCCATGCTTCTCCATCAGATGGGTGATCCAACACTCCTTCGGTATGTTCCCGCTTATGCCAACTCATGTTTTTTGCAGTTTCCTTCACCATAAACAACCGCTGCAAACGCGGCGTCAACGGCAAGTAGTGCATCGAAGAGGTAGGCTTCCTGGCACCGACAGACTTTCCTCTACCACAGGCCTTGTAGCGATCGACACCACAAAATCTGCAGGCGTCTTCATCCTTGTCGTCTTTGTAGTACAACATGCACCCGTTGCGACAGGCATCGATTTTTTCATATCCCATCCAGAGCGATCTAACCATCCTCTTAGACCGGTAGAAGTCTTTAGGCAACTTCGTACCCTCAGGCAATATTTCTATAAGCAACTCCATAATACGGTTGTAGCAATCTTGCGACATGTTAAAATCGAACTTGATGCTCAACAATCTTGTAACCACCTCCAACGGTGAATGATCCTCACAACCAGGATATAATGGAGTCCTTGCATTCTCCAGCAACTCCATGAACTGTGCAGCATCGGGGTTCGGTGCCTCCTCAGGTGCATCATGATCATCCGGATCGAAACTAGGCCCGGCTGCGTCAAAAACCATGTTCACCAACCCATCGTCGTAAGGAGCGTTGTTGTGGACATCCACATAAGGCTCGTACTCCGATGCTAAAGACACAAGTTCTCCGTGCTCGCTCCACTGATAGTAATTCGGCGTGAAACCCTTCGAGTACAAATGATACGTGACATCCACTTCTGGATGATATTTCAAGTTGCGACATCTCACACACGGACACTTAATTTTGGTACCGTCCATGTACTGAGGGAACGCCTTAGCAAACTGCAGGAACTGGTGTACACCCTCTATGAATTCATCCCGCACACCGCACATGTCATCAGGATGACGGTTGTACATCCAAGTACGATTCCGCAGATAGTAATTCAGCTCCATAATTCTGTAAGATAGATACATCAAGGTAGTGAATGATATGCAAGTGTCAAAGCTTTTCCGATGGATTGCATTTATCTTTTCATCCATTCATTCATGCATTGCATTTATCTTTTCAGTTTTGCATATCATTACCTACTATTATACATGCATTTATCTTTTCATCCATTCATTCATGCATTGCATTTATCTTTTCGATCAACAATCTAGTAAAACAAGGCTAAACTAGGTCAATAAGACAACATCTTGGGTTACATTGGTCAACTGGATTACATTGGATGTGAAAATCTGTATCGTAAGACAAACTAAACATAATTAGTATATAATCATGTAACTGGTGGATCCGCTAGCTAGTAAGCCGGATGTACTTAATATCAGAGAGTATCAGATTAGTATCAGTATATAGGTTAGGTAGACCGTATCAAACGCATATCGGAATAGTAGGCCGAATAGGAGGCCGAGATAGTCGAATGAGAAGAAGGGAAGAAGGGAGGAGCAGATGGGTCCAGAGCCATGGTGGAGGAGGAGAAGTAACATGAGAGCAGTTTCCGCCGTAACATCTCCTGGCTCTGCTGGCAACTGAAGTCCAGATGCTACAAAGGACGATCCTTCGCTGAAATCGACTACAACACCCATCAGTTCAAGTTCATTCCTAGATGAGTATATTCCAATGCCATAGAGGAAGGTCAACAAACTGATGGCTTCTATGGCATTGGAATCTACTCATATAGGAATGAACTTGAACTGATGGGTGTTGTAGTCGATTTCAGCGAAGGATCGTCCTTTGTAGCATCTGGACTTCAGTTGCCAGCAGAGCCACAGGAGATGTTACGGCGGAAACTGCTCTCATGTTACTTCTCCTCCTCCACCATGGCTTTGGACCCATCTGCTCCTTCCTTCTTTCCTTCTTCTCATTCGACTATCTCGGCCTCCTATTCGGCCTACTATTCCGATACCGATACTTTGAACCTTGATCTTAACACAAACCTATATACTGATCGATACTAATCCGCTACGCCCGATACTAAGTATATACGGTCGATACTGATAGCGATAGTCCGATACCGATAGCGATAGTCCGATACCGATAGTTCGATCGATACCGATAGTTCGATACCGATAGCGATAGTCCGATACCGATAGCGATAGTTCGATACCGATAGCGATAGTCCGATACAGATACACATGGACCTACATATCTATATATCACTAGTAGCCATACTCCTCTACATACTACTCTACACTAGGATCTAGTAACCATATACTAAGTCAAAATCTAGGGTTTGACTGAATATGGGTTAACTTTCTGGTCAAACTAAGTCAAAATCTAGGGTTTGGTCAAACCTAGACTAGTCAACAAGGTCACTTAGACTATTAAGTCAATTCTATGATATACTAACTCATAACTAACTATAGGCCAATATAACTAGGATATCCTAGGATACCATAATACTATATCATATATACATATCAAGGTATATATACCCAATGTCTATAGTCTAAACATATATCCCTTACAAGGACTCTCAAACACATTACATAGTGTAGCATCTCATTAGCCATATACCTATACTCTAATCCATTACCTACTCTATAACTCAACTGTTACCCACCATACTCTAAGAGCATCTCCAACCCTATTGTCTTGTTATATGTTGTGAATCATATGTGGCATTAGGCACAAGACAATGTCTTGTCTAGGTGGCAAGATTATATTGACAAATGACAATGAAGTAAGAAAATCTTCTCCAATGCAAAATGTTTACTTTTTTCAACTTGGAAGATAAAGTATTAAGATATTTACTTCTTTCCCAACTTTCAAGACAACTACTCATATTCTTTCTTTTTCCTAATATTTTTTATTCATAATTGATGACATGGAGAACAAGACATTGTCAAGTGCATTGTCTAGAACTAGACAACCAACTTCATAATGTCTTGTTTAATTTTTGCCACATAAGCTTCACAATTGACTTGACAATTGCATTGGAGAAGAACTTTTGAATAAAATTTTGTCATTCCTATGTGGCAACAACTTTTTTCCAAAGTCACAATAGGGTTGGAGATGCTCTAACTATCTACTTGCATTCACACACATTTATAGCAATATGTATAATATACTCACTAACATCTAACCCTCTCTTCCATTTGTTCCTTTAAATCAACACATATCTATATATAGATAGCCCAAATCTGTAAGGTATACAACTGGTTAGGGTTAGGGTTTACCTGACCGTCATGGCGAGGGGGAGCAACGACGGCGAGGGGGAGCGGTGGTGGAGGTGGCTGCCGGGAAGGAGTAGGAGGAGGAGCGGCGGTGGAGGTGCTCTGGCGAACGACGGCGGTAGGGGGTCGGGTTCGGCGGGGGCTGCCGGGAAGGAGGAGGAGGAGGAGGAGGTGCTCTGGCGAACGGCGGCGGTAGGGGGTCGGGTTCGGCGGGGGCTGCCGGGAAGGAGGAGGAGGAGGAGGAGGAGGAGGAGGAGGAGGAGGAGGTCGGAGAGGCGGTGGAGGAGGAGGCTGGGCGGTGGAGGAGGAGGCTGGACGGGGTCGGTGCTCGCGGCAGTCGGTGGGGGTCGCCGAGGGCGCGGTCGGACGGGGGTCGAAGGGACAGGGGTGCTCGGGGTCGGAAAATAATGGGGGGGAAGGAAAATATTGGGGGGGGGGGGGAAATGGGGGGAAGTGAAATCGAAACTGACCTATATTCGCACATTAGCGACGTAACATAAGCGCGTCGGTAACCGTCGCAACTTTATTGATATTAACGACGCCATAGTAAAAACGTCGCCAAACGTCGCTAATATCAATGATATTAGCGACGTTCACCGACATATCCGCGACGTGAGTTTTTCAATACGCAAACGTAGTTACTATACGACGCTGAACGTCGCTAGTAGTGACGTCTTGCGACGTCATAAGAAAACGTCGGTAAATTGTTTTTTATCTGCGACGTTTTCGGAAAACGTCGCAAATTACGTCGGTAATATGACTTATTTTGGTAGTGTTAAGAGTATAACTATGGACTGAAACATGTAGTTTAGATGAACTGTTTTCCTTTACTTGAAGTATGAGATTTGTTAATGAGTTGAATGGTGTTTACAATGAATGGTTCTTCTTTATGATGTCTGAGTTTGTAATGACTGATGTGTATAATCCTGATGATGCATTTGAGGTGAAAATCTGAAACTGGTTCCCTTTCCTATTTGCTAACTTTCAACTTAATCTAAGAACACATCTATGTCACTCACATCTTGACACCCACACATCACTAGTTAACTGAACTTATTTTCAGGTTCTGAATTGGTTTCTTTCTTCATGTTGATTGTACACAGTATTTCACTGTCCAGTTTTGGACCTCACTGTCCTATGGACTGTTCACACACTTAGCCTATACACCACTCACTTGATCACACACACTTGCACCCTCACTTGCCATGTACATTGTGACACCTGTCACGCCCCGATTCCGTAGAATCGATAGTCGTCCCCCGGGCGTGATGCCGTGCGAACCTAAGTTACGATCGCACAAGGCATAGTCATAAGGTTATCCGAAACACAACATCAAGTTAGAGTACGCAGAGAAATTGATTGACACATTTGAAATAGAAGTAAACTTTTTCATTGATAATAGAACATCATTTACATTGACTTTATTACATTTATTGCCGCACGGGCTACAACATGACTCGACTTACAAAATGAACGCCGATGAGATAGTCGTTCCATACATTACACCCTTTTATACAAGCAAAAACTGTTACACATTTCCACCTGCGATCGAGGCGAGTCGAGCCGCCATCTTCTTTTGGACTGAGTGTGGGTCTTCTTCAAAATGAATCCAGAACAAGCCTTTACACGGACGAGGCTTCAAAAGTGTCCACGCCGCCTTGAGATTTTAGGTGGCACGCCCTTCGTGGTTCGGGATACCTGCGTGGAGAGCGAGGATCAGTACATTACACTTTGTACTGGTACGTGGCAAGTTAATTTCCAAGCTCTCATTTGGTTGAATGAGTTTATATGACTTAGTTCATGAATGTTTCTAACCATCCTAATGAATTTCAAGCAAGCTATGACAAGCATAATGTAATTTACGTCGAAACTTACCCCCGGCGGGCCGTGCCGCGCCTTATGAAACTTACCATGTTCTTCCCTGTCAATTGTTATCATTTACATACCAAGTGCAATATTTCGTATGATTGGCCACTGGCATGACAAGCCATCCTGGACTATAGCTTTTGTTAGCCGGGGCCCTTGCAGCGCAAGTAGCGAGCCCCGCTGCAAGTCCCCGCTTAACCCGTGCTATCATCCAGCACAGCTATACCGTGTTTCCTCCTAGGCCGAGTCGGTCCCGTGGCCGCGGGTTGTCGCTCGAGGAAACTCTTCCTTGTCGACAAGTTGTCCAATGACCGAGTTAAGACATTATTCAGTTGTTAAGGTATTGCCTACGTTCATTTTGAATCTTGACCATTTTACCGTGCCCGTGCCTCTGCATTCAATCTTTCCTCCACAACAACACTATCGATTTACTTAAGAAGGGGTCGAGAAGAGAAGGGTCAGCCACTCACCTTGAGTTCACTTCGGCGAGAGAACTTGTTGGTCGCGCTAGACGTCGCCTACGCGATTACCTGAAATCGCACAAGCAACCGATTAGAACGCTGCATCATTCAAAGAGTTCGATAGGAAATGCGAGTTCGAAATGTAAGCCATAAAAACCATTGAAAACATTCACGAAAGCGCATTCAGAAAACAAAGCCAAAACCAACGCAAGCGGCGTGAAAAGCAGAGCAACGGGAGGTCTCTCCCGACTAAGCCGCAGAGTCAATCCTCGAGGCGCAACCCGCTGAATATGGGACTTGGTTTCGAAGAAGACATTCCATAACGAGGAATGGATCTTAATTCAACCGTTCCCGTTCGATCGACTCGGCCGATCTCGACCTATCGGTCCCGACCGAATCGATAGCGACAATGTTCCTTTCTCGCGCATCCCGTGGACAGAGTACGGGGCACGATGTAGGGACGGGGCACTACACCATAACCAACTAAGAAAAAGTTTCGTCCTCGAAACTTAAAATAGAACCTACCTCTACGAGAACAACGAAGGGAACTTCTCCTTCATTTCTGACTCAAGCTCCCACGTCGACTCCTCGACTGAATGGTTTCTCCAGAGGACGCGGACGAGGGGAATAGCACGGTTGCGGAGAAGTTTATCCTTGCGCTCCAAGATTTGCACCGGCTCTTCGACATATGACAAGTCCGCCTTCAGGTCCAGCTTACCCAAATCTACAACATGGCTCGGATCATGCACGTACTTCCTCAATTGCGATACGTAGAAGACATCATGTACCTCTGACAACGCAGGCGGGAAAAAGATTTGGTAAGCTATCGGGGCGACTCGCTTCAATATTTCGAACGGGCCAACAAATCTTAGGCTCAATTTCCCCTTCGCACCGAACCTGGAAACTCCACGCATAGGCATCACCTTCAAGAATACATGGTCACCTTCCGAGAACTCGAGGGGGCGTCGGTGCGTGTCAGCATAGCTTTTCTGCCGGCTTTGTGCTATCTTCAATCTTTCTCGTATCAACTTGACCTTCTGCACAGTCTGCTCCACCAGCTCCGGACCAAGTATCTGCCGTTCCCCGACTTCATCCCAGCAAATGGGCGATCTACACTTCCGGCCGTACAAAGCTTCATACGGCACCATTTGGATGCTGGACTGATAGCTGTTGTTGTATGCAAACTCGGCCAGCGGCAGATGGACGTCCCAACTTGACTTCAAGTCGATCGCACAGAGTCGTAACATGTCTTCGAGAATTTGGTTCACCCGTTCTGTTTGGCCGTCAGTCTGAGGATGATAAGCTGAGCTGAACTTCAACTTTGTCCCCAACGCTGAATGTAGACTACTCCAGAAGTGCGCTACGAACCGTCCATCCCGATCAGAGACATTAGAAACTGGGACCCCGTGCAGCCGAACTATTTCATCAAGGTATATCTGAGCAAGGCGGTCGACGCTCCAAGTAACTTTGATGGCGATAAAGTGCGCTGACTTGGTTAGTCGATCGACGATGACCCAGACAGCGTCGTTTCCCCGCGGCATCCTCGGCAAGCCAACAACAAAGTCTATAGTGATGTGATCCCATTTCCACTCTGGAATGGCGAGGTTCTGCATCTCCCCGCCCGGTCGCTGGTGCTCGGCTTTGACTTGCTGACAGGCCATTCATTTTGACATAAAGAGCGCTATGTCCCTCTTCATGCCGTGCCACCAAAAGACAACGCAGAGGTCCTTATACATCTTGGTGCTGCCAGGATGCAAGGAATATTTTGCATAGTGCGCCTCCGACATTATCTCCTTTCTAAGTTCTGTATCGTCCGGTACGCATAGCCGTCCCTTCACGCGCAACACTTCCGACTCGTCCTCTACAAAGTCAGACGCTTTTTCTGTCGATATCAGCTTCCGTATCTTCTCCAGGTACGGGTCGTCCTTCTGTGCAGGCTTGATCCTCTCCAGTAGGCTCCGTTCCACCCGTAGTTGTGCTAGTTTTACGTCTCTGAAACGAACTCAGAGTTCAATGCCCATTCCTTCTAAGTCACGCAGCAGTCGACCGTTGATGCATAATGAAGCTAAGTACTTTCGGCTCAGCGCATCCGCTACCACATTTCTCTTGCCCGGCGTGTAGTCGATTGATAAGTCATAGTCTTTGATTAGTTCGAGCCATCGCCTCTGCCGCAAATTCAGTTCTTTCTGGGTGAAGAGATACTTGAGGCTTTTGTGGTCCGTATAAATCCTGCACGCCACGCCATAGAGATATTGACACCACAGCTTCAACGCAAACACAATCGCCGCTAGTTCTAGGTCGTGCGTGGGGTAGTTCTTCTCATGCGGTTTCAACTGCCGGGAAGCAAAAGATATCACCTTATCCCGCTGCATGAGCACACACCCCAAGCCCTGGCCAGAAGCATCGCTGAAGATTTGAAATCCCTCCGTCCCTTCAGGAAGAGCAAGTATCGGGGCCGAAACGAGCCGTTGTTTGAGCTCCTGGAAGGAAGCTTCACAGTCGTCTGACCACTTGAATGCGACTCCTTTCTGGGTGAGGCGAGTCAACGACGATGCGATCTTCGCGAAGTCCTTCACGAAGCGTCGGTAGTATCCCGCAAAGCCTAGGAAGCTTCGAATTTCGCTAACTGATGCGGGCCGTTTCCAATCAGCAACTGCCTCGACTTTCTTCGGATCGACTGCGATGCCCGCGGCGGAGATGATGTGCCCAAGGAATGAGACGCTGTTCAGCCAGAACTCGCACTTGCTCATCTTCGCGTACAACTGATTCTCTCGAAGGGTTTGGAGTACCGTCCGCAGATGCTCTGCATGTTGCGCTCGATCCTTCGAGTAGACGAGGATGTCGTCGATGAAGACTACTACGAACTTGTCAACGAACGGACGAAACACCCGATTCATTAGATCCATGAAGACGACAGGGGCGTTTGTCAGACCGAATGGCATTACCAAGAACTCGTAGTGGCCATAACGAGTGCGGAAGATAGACTTAGGCACGTCGTCTGGCTTGACTTTGAGTTGGTGGTAACCCGATCGTAGCTCAATCTTCGAAAACACCATTGCACCTTGGAGCTGGTCGAACAAGTCTTCGATGCGGGGCAAAGGGTATTTGTTTCGGACGATGGCTTTATTCAATTCCCGATAGTCGATGCAGAGTCGCATCGATCCATCCTTCTTCTTCACGAATAGCACGGGCGCACCCCACGGCGAGACACTCGGACGGATAAACCCTTTATCAAGTAATTCCTGAAGTTGCGCCTTCAATTCCTTCAATTCTGCAGGGGCCATTCTGTATGGGGCTTTCGAGATCGGCCGGGTGTCGGGGAATGTGTCGATGGTGAACTCTATTTCTCGATCGAGCGGCATGCCGGGTAGCTCGTTCGGGAACACGTCTGGGAATTCTGCCACAACGTCGGTCTGACCCGCGTTTGTACCATCCTGTCGCATGTCTCGAACGGAAGCTAGATAGCCTTCGCACCCGGAATGCAGCATCCGTCGAGCAGATATTGCGGAGATCACCATGCAGGTCGACGACGTCTCACCACACGAGTAGCTGAATTCAGGCACTCCAGGTATATGAAATATGACCTTTTTTTCAGCACAGTCTATGGTTGCGTTGCACGGACCGAGCCAATCCATGCCCAGTATGATGTCGAAGTCCTTCATATCTAGAACTATCGCATCAAGACCGATCTTTTGACCGCCGATACAGATAATCCCGCCGGCGCAAGCTAAGTTTGTGAGAATTGGTGCACCCGAAGGTGTGCTTACGCTAAGGTCGAGATCTAATGATATTACAGAAAATTTATTCTCGGCGGCGAAGTCCGCCGATATGAAAGTATGCGAGGCGCCTGAATCAAATAACACACGAGCAGGTACATTATTGAAATTTAATATACCTATCACAATAGTGTCGGAAGTATACGCCTCGTCTCGAGTCATGGCAAAGATACGCCCCTGTGCATTAGGGCGTCGGGCTTGGTTGTCGGGTTGAGTGGGCTGAGGGGGTCGAGGCGCCTGTCCTCGATTCTCTTGACGGTGTTGCTGTGGTGGTACGTTGGGATGATTTGGTTTCCGAACAGGGCAATCTCGAAATTGGTGCCCCCTTTGTCCGCAAAAGAAACATCCACCTTCGTGAACACGACAATCATTGGGATGGTGGCCGAGGTTATGACATTTGCTGCAAGGAATCGAAGGGGTTCGCCCTCTGTTGCTGCCATTATTTGGACGCTTTGACGCGTAGTTGTTTCCTCCCGTATAGCTAGGACGTTTGTGATTGGAGTGGCGCACAACGTCGTCGGCACTGGAAGGATACATGTTCTCAAGGCGGAGCGCATAATTCAGAGCCTCACCCATGGTCTTGTACTCCGGGACCCCGACATGCGCACCGATAGAGTGTCGCAGACCCACTTCGAACCGTCGCACACGACACTCTTCAGTAGGCAGAAACTGGCCAGCAAACTTAGACAACTTATTGAATTCTGCGGCGTACTGTTCCATTGTCCTGCTCCCTTGCTTCAACTGCATGAATTCATTCTCCTTCGCTTGAAGAACGGCTGACGGAAGGTACTGGACTTCGAAAGCTTTACGGAACGTGGCCCAAGGGATCGGCGCGGTGGTGTTGTCCGGTCGGATCGCCCGCTTGCGCACGGCCCACCAGTCGTGCGCGTTCAACCGTAGTTGAAGTTGTGCACAGGCGACTTGCTTCGACTCTTCAATGCCGAAAAGCTCGAAGTGATCTTCCAACTCTTCCAACCAGTCGATCACTATGGAAGGACCCTCGGTGCCGTTGAAGGAAGTGCGACACGCTTTCTTGAATTCTGACACTTCAAAGTTGTACTTCTTCAGTGTCGCTGGTTGACGCTCGGGCTCCACCGTGTCGACTTCAATGGGTTGGATCGTCGGCCCGATGGTAGCAGGTGCGGTGACGGTAGGTGCAGTCGCCGAATTCCCGTTGGCCGTCATTGTCTGGACGATCTGCTGCTGGGTATCTAGCTGCTTTTGCTGAAGTTTGGCATGTGCATCAAAGCGAGCTTCGAAGCGAGCTTCGAACTGGGCCTATCGTTCCTCTACCTGTTGATGCCGGTTCTCGGACTGGTTTCGCTGTGCCTCCATCATGCGCATCATCCTTTCGATGGTATCGTTAGAAGGTCCGGCCCGCCGACGATGCGAACTACTAGAGCCGCTTGAAGCGCTCTATTCTTGCTCGCCCGTAGGTTCCGTCACTTCTGCGATACGAAGGCAAACGCATCAGTCACAAAATATTATGGACTTATTGTATGGAACAACGTATCTCATCGATGCGAGGTCAAAGGATGTAAAGCCGTGCTCTGATACCATTATGTCACGCCCCGATTCCGTAGAATCGATAGTCGTCCCCCGGGCGTGATGCCGTGCGAACCTAAGTTGCGATCGCACAAGGCATAGTCATAAGGTTATCCGAAACACAACATCAAGTTAGAGTACGCAGAGAAATTGATTGACCCATTTGAAATAGAAGTAAACTTTTTCATTGATAATAGAACATCATTTACATTGACTTCATTACATTCATTGCCGCGCGGGCTACAACATGACTCGACTTACAAAATGAACGCCGATGAGATAGTCGTTCCATACATTACACCCTTTTATACAAGCAAAAACTGTTACACATTTCTACCTGCGATCGAGGCGAGTCGAGCGGCCATCTTCTTTTGGACTGAGTGTGGGTCTTCTTCAAAAGGAATCCAGAACAAGCCTTTACACGGACGAGGCTTCAAAAGTGTCCACGCCGCCTTGAGATTTTAGGTGGCACGCCCTTCGTGGTTCGGGATACCTGCGTGGAGAGCGAGGATCAGTACATTACACTTTGTACTGGTGCGTGGCAAGTTAATTTCCAAGCTCTCATTTGGTTGAATGAGTTTATATGACTTAGTTCATGAATGTTTCTAACCATCCTAATGAATTTCAAGCAAGCTATGACAAGCATAATATAATTTACGTCGAAACTTACCCCCGGCGGGCCGCGTCGTGCCTTATGAAACTTACCATATTCTTCCCTGTCAATTGTTATCAATTACATACCAAGTGCAATATTTCGTGTGATTGGCCACTGGCATGACAAGCCATCCTGGACTATAGCTTTTGTTAGCCGGGGCCCTTGCAGCGCAAGTAGCGAGCCCCGCTGTAAGTCCCCGCTTAACCCGTGCTATCATCCAGCACAGCTATACCGTGTTTCCTCCTAGGCCGAGTCGGTCCCGTGGCCGCGGGTTGTCGCTCGAGGAAACTCTCCCTTGTCGACAAGTTTTCCAATGACCGAGTTAAGACATTATTCAGTTGTTAAGGTATTGCCTACGTTTATTTTGAATCTTGACCATTTTACCGTGCCCGTGCCTCTGCATTCAATCTTTCCTCCACAACAACACTATCGATTTACTTAAGAAGGGGTCGAGAAGAGAAGGGTCAGCCACTCACCTTGAGTTCACTTCGGCGAGAGAACTTGTTGGTCGCGCTAGACGTCGCCTACGCGATTACCTGAAATCGCACAAGCAACCGATTAGAACACTGCATCATTCAAGGAGTTTGATAGGAAATGCGAGTTCGAAATATAAGCCATGAAATCCATCGAAAACATTCACGAAAGCGCATTCAGAAAATAAAGCCAAAACCAACGCAAGCGGCGTGAAAAGCAGAGCAACGGGAGGTCTCTCCCGACTCAGCCGCAGAGTCAATCCTCGAGGCGCAACCCACTGAATATGGGACTTGGTTCAAAAGAAGACATTCCATAACGAAGAATGAATCTTAATTCAACCGTTCCCGTTCGATCGACTCGGCCGATCCCGACCTATCGGTCCCGACAGAATCGATAGCGACAGTGTTCCTTTCTCGCGCACCCCGTGGACAGAGTATGGGGCACGATGTAGGGACGGGGCACTACAACACCTATACACTATGTACCACATACTTGACACCTAGTTCCTATCTCACTACCTCTCTATGTATCTATGTATATCTATATATGTAATATATGTATGTGTAATGTATAGTGTATATATATCTAATAATGTATATATGTATTTAAGCCTATATGTATGTATGATGTATACATATACATATGCTTGTATATATAGGTATAATGTATATGAGTATTCATGTCTAAATGTATAGGCCTATTAGGTATATAAATGTATTCTTATATATATGTAGATATATCTATGCTAAGTAATGTGTGCCTATAGGTAATGTGTAATGACTTGGACAGTTTGTATAGATTGTATGGACTTGGTAGACTAGTATAGGCTAGTTTAGTCTTGACTAGACTAGTATAGACTTGATAGGCTTGGTTTAGGCTTGTATGGTCTTGTGGACTTGCTTAAACCTAGAATAACTTGTTTGACCTAATTTAGACTTGTTAGACCTAGTTTGACCATAGTTGACCTAGTTTGACTTCTAGGGTTGACCAGAGTTGACCAAGAGTTGATTTTGGCCTAGATTGACCTAGATTCATTTAGAATACATTGAATTGTATTTTGTTATCATTTTAGACTTGTTGTGACTTGTGCTGTTCTGATTAGGAGCCAGACACCTCTCCTCGGACAGTACATTTCATCCGGACACTCAGATACCAGGCGAGTACATTCTCTGATCATTTTATATCCTGTTAGTATTATTTTCCTGCTTTAAATTACTTTACTTGATACTGTCACGTAGGTCACACGAATTAGTACTATATGGATCCCTTCTTGAGATGTTATCCCCTCAGGGAGCATCGGATATTAGATGTTCTGTGTATTTTACTTACATGGTGTATCACTATGCTTCATGGTTCATTGATCACTTGTGACATGTACTCTCATGATCACGGAGTCTTCCTTGAATCACCCATTTATCGGCATTCCTAGAATCACCTATTTTTGGGCCTACCATGTATCACCCCTTGTGGGCCGTTGCATGGATCATAACATAACCTGGCTAGATCTTTGTGTATTGATTGGAGGTACGGGGGAGTAGAAGTAGACATGTGAATAATATCCAAGTAGTATCTCATCTGATCACCTCCGTAGTGTCTCATCAGAATCTCCTATGCCATTCACATGTTTATATTATACTCTGACTCACTAGCCACTGTTAGTTCTCTACTTATAGTAGATATTCCTATTACAGTTCTCTCTCGGTTTATATTCTGTACTTTCTTCAGTTTCATGTATCTTACTTTACTGCATGATTATATTTTCTAACCTGCTATGATATATTGAGATGTATTGTGCTTGCTCCTGTCCTGACTGGACCTGTTAAAAATATTACAGAGGACGAGGAGGAGGCCTGTGTGGATACCTACTACGGGACAGCTCTAGATGACACCAGTGATCCGAATTTCCAGCCGGATCCATTAGCTATAGAGACTGAGGCTCCCTAGTCTAGGCTTTACTATTACTGTCATTTGGGATCTGGATTATATATATTCTTTCATATTCAGTAGTTGAGACTTGTATTTCTGGATGTTTGCTGAGATGTTATCTTAGACACTTAGACTCTTCTGATCTTCTGTATTTTATTTTGAGTTTTATATCATATCATACTTCTTCTTCCTTAGTTGTGATTGAGTTTATATTCTGCTATGTCACCCCCATTCGAGGAGTATAAACTGTTTAGTATTACATTGTTAGATGTTGTGACCTAGGACAGCGTTCTACCGCCGACACTGCAGCGTAGGCTGGACGTACCCACTTCTCGTACCCTTACTCTAGGGTGCGGGTCGTGACATCAACCCTGCATATCATGCTTGGACTTATTAAGAGTTTAATCTCACCCTAATCATATCACACAGGAACACTGTCACCATAGGGATGGGGTATGTACACATGTACAGCCTCTTGGGCATTTATTTTAAGAGAATTTAATCTCAGGGTTAGTACGTTCTATAATAGTCTCCTAGTCCAGCTTATTTCTACCAATTGAACCAGCTTCCTGGAATCTCCAGTCAGACTCGGTTGGGTTGCCACTACTGGTGACTAACTTATGGGCTCAATCCTATCCCCCTTGATGATTCTAGGATTAATTTTATAGACAAACTCTTCGTCAAGAGTAAACAGACTCTTCGTCAAGAGATCTGTAAAGTTCTTTTATGACTTTATAGTCAAGAACTATAATTTTATTTTATTTTTAGGCTCTTTACATGTCTCGAAATGCAGTTGTTGGTATCTGTTCATTTTAGAATTCACGAGATAATGCTTTTGATTAGCATAATTTTAGAATAAATGACATGTACAAAAATATGTAGTATAAAATGTCTGAGCCATACATCTTCAGTACAAGATTTGTCTGAAGATAACATTTCAGACTATATAATAGTCTTAGCTATGATAGATTTGTTACACAAACCTCGAGAGATGACAACTCCTCATAGAGTAAAAGAATTTATCCATAAATGAATTAGATGTCACATGAGTCAATTATCCAGTTTGAATTTGAATGCCTTCTATGACATAAGATTATCTAATATGATACAATTTATAGTCTAGAATATCCTTTAAAAAATATTCTTTCTAGTATAGAACAGAATAACTGGTTTGACTGATTTAGTTACTTCCTAAATCAGATTTTGTGACATCATAATTATTTAACAAATGTGTGGTTACACTAATTGCTGATATAAACCTTTGGATAGTGAGCCAAAACTCATCTAACTCTATCACTCCTTAAATTAAGATACAGTAACTTTCAGCATTGGCTCTAAAAATTTATTTTTACAAGCCATGTTTACAAAAAAAATGACGGTCTGAAGTATAGAATAGGTAATTTTTGCTAATTCACCTTATCAAATATTTAGTTTATCAAGTTTTGATCAATTTGGGTTAGTTTTAGGGGCCGGTTCCTTGCTAGCGGAGGTCCACAGGGGGACGATTAAGTACCATGTCGCTTAGAACTATTGACGTCCAGTTGACAGAAGGATCCCTTTGGTTTGTACCTAAAATAATCTCAACTTTAAAAACTTTAGATTTATAGGGATTTGCAATATCATTAAATTATTTTCTTTTGACTAAATGCTTGAACGTGTCAAAGGACATTATAATAACATAGTTTATTGCAAACCAATACTTGCTTAACATAATCCAAGTATTGTGACAGAACAATATTATGATTTCTTTGTCTGACTAGAAATTCTAATATTGTGAAAATATGGTCAGCTAAGGTTCATGCAAACTGACCTAGAAAATAATAATAATATAACATCACTTTAATACAATAATGTATAATACCATAATTATTTCCAAATGATCAGGACAATAAAAGATATGTTATTTTTATACATTTTAGAGAGAGTTTCACTATTCTCGCTAAACATCTACTAATATCAGAATGATAGAGCAAAGAACTTTGTTTTACATACCTTTACCCTCAGCATGTTTGAGCCTTTTCTAACAAGTCACAATCTCTAATGCTTTTGACTTAGAGAGGTAACATTACAAGGATCATGTTAAGAATAACTGAGTACAAAAATAAATTTGTATTACCGTTACCGTTAATATTTTGCTTCTTTCTAGAAAGTTGAAAAATATTTGTAATGATTCTATCTTCGAAAAAATAGAATTTAATTTGCATATTACAAGAAAGGTAACTGAAACGATACCGGCCCAAACTTATTTATTCTGGATGCATTTGCCATGGTAATTTAACAAATAATAGATCAACACAAAAGGTCCAAAATTCAAAAAGACAACATTCAGATCTCTAGGCAATTTCATGATTATAGAGAGATCCAACACTAAATTTGACTATTTGTATAATAGACAATATTAGGCTGATTATTCGTTCTTCAAAAACGTAGATGTCAGTTTTGCATATTAATAAGAAATGTAATTTGAACCGATACACAACTTGTTCATTTTGGCACACAAATATATATATTGTTTATGAATTAAAATAATACGACAATATTTTTATGGTAAATATGTAAACAAGAATTACAAAGATGCTATCAATATGTCCAAGTCCGACATATATTTTAGTTACTTAATACAGTGAAAGAAAATATTTGACAATACTATATAACAGCATGTATCAAATTTTTTCGTAAATTAAGCAGTTCATATAAAATATTCACATAACATAATATTACTTCAAAAAATATTATACTTATTTCTAAAAAGAATTCAACAGAATTTGAATGCTACAAACATTTCCAAGCAGAAAATAACCAAATAATAAATGTTGAGACTTTTGTCGTAACCTTTTGTTTTCCTCTTCTTCTTTAGGGTTATTATCTATGTTTTGAATTCTCTACTATGTATTAGCTAGAAAACAAAGTACTTATCAGAAGAAACATCTAATTCCAAAAACAAGTTGTAAGATTTTGAAAAATATTGAAAGATAATCTTGACATCCTCTTATTAGAGCATCAGAGCATAATGCTTACTATTCAACTTACTACCACTAATGTTCAGGTCATGAAGAACATGCATAAATGTCGAAAAAGATGAGAGAGTTTGCTCATGGTAGCAAGCACTAAAATGTATCAATTAGATTACCACTATTTTAGTTCCAGAATGTGCAAACATTTGCAAAATATAGATATTGTGCATATCTAAAATGAGTATTGATTTTGAGAGTGCTTCACAATTGAACTCTTCATGTATTATAGAAGAACTGATACCTTATTTTTATGAAAAAAAGATCCTTTGTGTAGGATTTTGTAACAATCATTTCAGAAGACAATTTTCTGTGAGGAAGTCACGTATTACGCACTTTTTGGACAACAAGATTGTGTTATATAGTGCACATTTCTATTTGGGCCCATATGTTTCCAATAGAAAAATATCTTTCTTCCATGCATAATAGTGAAATTATATGTGCTAACAAACTCCATTGTGCAAGGTTCTAGTTGACGAGTACCCATTGGAAAAAGAGAGCCAAAGAGAGAAATTATAATGATCCTCTTTACCAAACTATGTACTATAAATTGCTACATGTAATATCCAATATAGTGCAAGTATAAAGTCAATGCTGCTATAAAATATAAAATGCAATTCAGTGTTATTCATCTATAAATCAAAATTCAAAGGAAGCATGCACATCACTACCAAAATTTGTCGATTTAGCGACGGCCAGATCCGTCGCCCGTCCGACGGGAATTGCTATTAGCGACCGATCACTGACGGGTTTTGGCCAAAAAAATCCGTCGGTAATCAGCTCGTCGCTAATAATGGTCCGTCGCTACGTAGTCGTCAAGCGACGGAATAGCGACGGAATAGCGACGGCATTTCGACTTCAAAATACGAAGGATTAGCGACTACTTTCCGACGGACTTTCGTCCATTTCAAGTATTAAATACTGAACTATGTAGACAATAGCGACGTAATGTCCGTCGGTAAACCGTCGTAATAGCATATCAGAGTGTATCGTTCCGTCGCTATTCCGTCGATCGCCGTCGATAATAAAGGACGGATTAGCGACGGTAAGCTGACGAATTATCCGTCGACGAGGTTCTAGAAATGCTTGGCATTTCCAGCGCCATGGCGACGGATCAGTAGTCGCTAATCCGTCGCTACACTGTTGATAGAGCGACTGATTAGTGGCTGATTATCCGTCGCCATGGTTCTGGAAATGTCAAGCATTTCCAGAACCTTGTCGACGGATTTCCCGTCGCTACGCCGTCGAGCGAGCGACGTATTAGTGGCTGATTAACCGTCGCCTTTGCGACGGATTTTTCATCGCTATTCCGTCGATTATATACCACCAGGACCATGCCGACGGATATTGCCGTCGACCACCCGTCGCTACCTGGAAATAGTTTCAAATCTCCAGTTAGCGACAGAAATTTCGTCAAAAATTAGTCGAAAACTGGAAATATCCGTCGCTAACCGGCCACTAGTCCGTCGCTAACTGAGATTTTTTGGAAAAAAAATTACAGCACTTTCCATGTTCACAAAAATATGCATAAACCAAACCAATATATAATGCACACCAATTATCCAACAATCATATAGACCAAATATATGATGCACACCAATTATCCAACAATCACATAGACCAAATATATAATGCACATCAATTATCCAAGAATCACATAGATCAAACCAAATTATTAGAAAATAGACATCAATTATCCTGAAGAGTAACATAATATCCGTCGCTATAATCCGATTATAGCACAATTAATCCAAAATTGCTACAAATATTCCAAATTTTCTTAATACAATATTTTATGAAGAAGGAGGAGTTCGATTGCCCGGTGGTGGTAATCCCAGCTGCGACCGACGAATATACTCCTCCACTAGGTACGGCGGCAAGCGGTCGTAGACACTGCTCGGAAGTCGGCGTAGCTGCTCTGGCGACATGAGATCCAGGAGTGCCATCACAGTCAGAGTCGGTACGAACGGGGCATCAGGGTTGAAAGAAAGATGACCCACGGAAGAAGGACCGACCCCAGCAGTCGACGGACCAGTAGAAGAAGGACCGACACCAGCAGTCGACGGACCAGTAGAAGACGGATCGACAGCAGCAGACGGAGGCAGAAATTACGTGGCAAATTGGTCCCGCAAGGACGACATCGTCTCGTGCAGCTACGTAAGCTGCGACCTAACATCATCGTCTGCCGGGGCCATGGGAGGAGGCGGTGTCGGTGGAAATCTCTGCGTCGCCATGTGCAACGGCCCTAGGGAGCCGACTACGTACAGGAGCCCTTTCTTAAAGTCGTCGACGGTATCTACGAACAAGTCGTGGCGAGCGGCCAAAGAAGAGGGCGTCCGGGCGGGCGTCGTTTAACCGACATCCTCGGTGTCAGTTAACTGAGCCCGATTAAGGGCCTCACGATACGCAGCTTATCAAATGAATGTGTTTATATTATAAGATTTACCTAAGTTGTAATCTAAATCCTATGTTTCACTAAGTTAAGTGTGAATCCTAAGTTTACCTAAGTTATAGTCCGAATACTTTTAATTCTAACGTAAATCTCATAAACATAAGTACTTACATCAGTCTTCTTGGCCCTCTCGTCGACGAAGCTCTCGTCCTTCCGTCTTTTGTGCGTATGCTGGAACACGTCGTGCATGGTGACCGATTCTGGCGCCCTTCCCTCCTTCACCGTCCGTTGGGCCTGCATACAAAATTTTCGTAGAACTTAATTAACTCCGTATATTAATTATACCTAATTCGATAGTGAAATAAATTTACGGTATCTCACCAGATCTGCAAGCGTCGCTGCGTGGGGCCTTGATCCTCCCTTATGAAGCCCCGCGGCCTATCGGTTCGCCTTCGCCTTCTCCGATTTCTCCTTGTACGCAGGAGTATCCATCATACCTAAGAGGTCCTCATAATACTCCTGTCGGATCCAATTCGGCCTCGTATGCCCCATTTTTAGGTCATGAATCATATCCCGTATCTTCTTCGAGGCAGCATTTCTGTAGGTCCTGCGGATCGCGTCCTCGCGATGGGGGGGGGCACCAGTACGTCGTCTAACATAGAAATTCAATTATCACGTAACTTAAAAAATGGTTGATTAATGAGTAACTAATAATTAACCAGAAGATATAGATATATACCCTCAACTCGTCGAGCCATGCGTACTTCAAGTTTTGGGGCATCGACGAAAAGTTAAGGTATGGACCATGGAAGTTATCCCTGATAATTTCTCCAAGAGCCCTGGCAACATTAAACGAAAAAAACCTACAAAGAAGAAACGACTGGATTATTAACTTGAATATATGAAAGAAATTTAATAAATTATCTTAAAATTACTTACGAGATCCCCGCGGGCCATAGCTCTCGTCGGAACTCGCCTCTCGGCCTCTCTGGTGCCGTCGGAGGATCCGTGGGTCCGCGCATGTACTCCCCAGTCACCGGATGGAATCGAGTATGGGGGTACTCCGGGGCCCACTGTGCAGTAACTGGAGGATCCACTGGTGGATCCGCTGCTGGTGGGTCCGATAGCGGAAAGGATCCGCTAGCAGATCCGGACTCATGTCTCGATGAAGTGGTCGATCGACGGCGGGATGCGTCTGTGCCCGGGGTACTCTCCGGGTCGGGGTCGCTGGATGGGGTCACATCTCGGAAAGATTGAATGCGACCACGACCACCAGCACCAGTATGACCACGACCACCACCACCACCACCACCACCACGACCACCACCAGCACCACGACCACGGCCGGCCATCATGACCTGTAAATAGAACACATAAACATAATTAACAATATAAAAGTGTAAATGAATATAAAATTCTAAACTAAAATATATATACCACCAGTAGGGAGACGAGTGCCGCCGCGACAAAAAAGACTAGGAGTGCCATCTACAATAAGTAAATAATCGAATGAAAAAAATATGAATTCACGTAATTGCTTTTATGAGGTCAAACTTAATTCACGTAATTGGAAGTATTTTTAATATACAATAATATTTAACCTAATCATCGTCTTCGTTCTCATCCTCGGCCTCGTCTTCATTATCATCCTCCTCATCCTCATCCTTATCTTCATCGTCGATTTCATCTGTATCCTCATCCCCATCAAATTCTTCTTCTTTTTCTTCTTCTTTTGCCTCAATATTTGGGACAAGATGCCTCTTTCTCCCCTGGTTGACAGCTAAGTCTTGTGTATCAACCTCTTTCTCCCCTCTATTTTTCTCAACAATATCTTCAACATCCATTATATCTGAGTGTTGTCCCAAGTATTGGGACTTTTCGATCTGGTCCTCTTGGTATGCTGGGTTTCCAACGTTGAATGTATTTCTAGATTTAATCTTGTATACTGTCCACCAGTCAAATCGATCTCTACGATGCCTTGGGTAGCTTGTATAGTAGACTTGAACAGCATGATTTGCTATCGCAAATGTATCGGACCCTCTATACCTCCTGCGATGATTTATATCGACAAATCTAAATTGTTTATCGATTCTCCAACCGATATTTGGTGTCGTATCGAACCACTCATATTTGAATATCACAATATGCATATCATATGGGCCAGTATATTGTAAATCTACAATATTCCGAAGCACTCCATAATAGTCAAAGTCTGGCTCGTCGTCATAGATGGTGCCTCTTATGCAAACACCAGAATCCTTGGTACTGATGCCGTCATTGATAAATTCGACATTTATAGCATTCTGAGTTGACTTAAACCTGAAGCCATTAACGAAATAGCCTGGCCAAGTCTTTATTTGCTTCTTCGATCCCAATGCCAGATAACGAACACTCTCGTGAGTGAGTGTTGTTTCGGGCAATAAAACATGTAAACAAATATTTATAATTTAAATGTTTTAGATTATATATTTATAATCTAAATTATAATCACAGTTACTTACGTATTTGCGAAACCATGACGGAAATGTACAATCAACCTCTCATTGAAGTCCCTCATCGGTAATATCGGGTATGCTCATTTTGACTTCATCTCTAAATACACTATTAGAGAAAATAAGAATATATAAGTGTAGTCACTTACTTCATCAAATTTGAGATTATAACGAGTGCAAGTGTACTGACTTACTTCTCCAAATCTCTCACTTCTTGTGTGTCACAGTTTAACAAGACATATCGGTGAGCGGCATCATACTCGTCGTCTGTCAACCACCGTCTTTTACTAGCCCCAATAGGCTTGCCCCTTATATTGAATATTCCTCCATCCTCAACGTCCTCGTCATTACTTTGAGGTCTATTTCGATTGTCTTAACATGAGTATCAAAATAAATGGAGCAGAAGTTTGACACCTCTTCGATAAGATATGCTTCGCATATCGAAGCCTCTATATGAGCCTTGTTGCCAACTTTCTTCTTTAGATGGTGTAGGTATCTAGAGAGATAAATTATCTTGAGAATTAAGAAAGAATTTTAAAACCCACTAAAATTCAACTTAAATTATATCGATTTTTATGTACCTTTCAAATGGGTACATCCATCGATAATGAACAGATGCACCGACACAGGCTTCGTATGCTAGATGAATCGGTAGATGCTCCATGCTGTCGAAGAAGCCAGGATGAAATATTTTCTCCAACTTGTAAATTGTTAAGATAATCTTCTCCTCAAGTTCAACCATGTGTTGCACAGTCAACTCAGGTTTGTCCGAACCCAGAAGATACTCCGTTTGGTCCAGTTATGGGTTTGTCTGAACCCATCGATACGATTGTTCGATGGATCTTCCATTACAGTGGGCAAGTCCTTTACATCTTCCCAAATATCGTATCCCGACAATCTGGCAGACGGATGAGAAAATTCTTGTTTTCCAGCTCTGAACGCGTCCTTGTTCTTTCTCCAAGGATGACTCGGGGGCAGAAATTGACGATGACAATCAAAGAAAGAAGTTTTTCCTCCATGCTTAAGGCGGAACACCTATTTTGTATGCATATCGAACAAGACAGGGTACCGTGAGTACTCCATCCCGACAGTATACCGTATGCGGGAAAATTATTGATTGTCCACATCAGTGAAGCTCTTATCTGAAAGTTTTGTTTCCTGGAAATATCATAGGTCGTGACGCCGATCTCCCATAGCTGTTTCAGCTCATCCACCAACGGCTGTAAATATATATCGATATTCTTCGTCGAATTTTTGGGACCCGGTATGATAGCTGTCAAGAACATATAAGGAGTCTTCATACACATCCATGGTGGCAGATTGTAAGGGGTTAGAATAACCGGCCAGCAGGAGTATTGAGATCCCGACTGCCCGAAAGGGGCGAAGCTATCAGAACATAGCCCCATGCGTACATTTCTAGGCTCTGTAGCAAAATCTGGATGGCAAAAATCAAAATATTTCCACGCCTCTCCATCCGAAGGATGTGACAATTCTCCATCGTCCTTTGTGCGTTCTTCGTTGTGCCATGTCATGTGTTCTGCTGTATTCTGAGACATATACATCCTCTGTAAATGCTTCGTGATCGACAAGTAATGCATATACTTGTAAGGACGTCGTTTTCTAGTTGACTTTCCTTTTCCTCTGACTGGCTTGTAACGATCCGTATTACAAAAGCTGCAACTTTCTACATCCTCGTTCTCCTTATAGTACAACATGCATCCGTTGCGACAATAATCTATCTTGTCGTACCCTAGTCCCAGTTGTCGGACCACCATCTTCGACTTGTAGAAATTTTTTGGAAGCTTTTTTGATTCCTTCGGTAACACCTCCTTCATTAGTTGTGTAATCCGATCATAGCAAATTTGTGGCAAGTTAAAATCGGACTTTATGTTCAACAACCGCATCGTCACTGACAATACGGAATGTGGCTCACAACCAGGATATAAAGAAGTTTCAGCATCCTGAAACATATCATAGAAATCCTTCGCCTCGGGATTAGGATCCTTCGGATAAAAATTAGGCCCTGCAGCGTCGTACACCATATCTCGTGCAAGGTTCTGCACGTCTCCATAATCAACGAAGCATTCGTCGTCATCGACGACAAAATCCGCTGCAGCATTATCATCAAAAGCATAAGTAGCAGCATTCGCAACCTGTCTTTCCGTATATAGTTCACCTTGCGATGACCACAGGCTGTAATCACGTACGAAACCCTTACGGGTCAAATGATCTCTTACACTCACCACTTCTTCGTAACGTCTATTACGACAATTACGACATGGACACTTGATTTTGTTACCGTCCATAAACTGAGCTTTGCTCATGGCATACTTAAGAAACACTTCCACGCCTGCCTGAAAATCGTCACTCACACATATTCTGCTCTCGTGTTGTCGTTTGTACATCCATGTATGATCAACGAAATAACGATCCATCACAGATTGGATGTAAAAATCTGTATAGTAAGACAAACTAAACAGAATTAGTATATAATCATGTAACTGGTGGATCCGCTGGTATTCTAGCTCGAAAAGAGAAAAATCTGAGTACAGTTGTTACTAATAGTTCGATAACGATAGTTCGATACCGATACCGATATATACCGGTAGTTCGATACCGATACCGATAGTGCGATACCGATACTGATAGTCCGATACCGATAGTGCGATACCGATAGTGCGATACCGATAGTTCGATACCGATACCGATAGTCCGATAGTCTGATAGTCCGCTAGCGATACCTTTAGTTCGATATCGATACCGATAGTCCGATAGTTCGATACCGATACCGAGCATGTTATACACGGTTCAACTTGACGAGTCAGTAAATAGTTTTGTGGTGTTGTATGCTTGCAGCAGCAAATCAAGTCTTAGAGTCATTATAGGTCAATTAATCAAATTGAGTCAATCTATCTATTTGTAAATTGTAAGAGTCCACTTCTAGGATATGGGAGCTATATCCTAAATATCTAGGCTAAAATTAACTTGGTTAGGATACTAGAGTGTCCTTACTATCTAGCAAGCAGTACCTTAGTCTAGTTACACTAGCATTAATTACCTATAATTCCTACCATGTCTACACTCACACATTATACCCCAAGCCGTCCTGCATGCTAATAGGCATGGTAGGCCTGCCTTCATTCCTCACTCTCTAAAGCACACATACACATATATATGTATATCACAGTTAGATGTATAGATATATACATCTATATAGAAGCACACAACTGATGCACTCTAAGGGTCAGTTTTCCAGGAAAAACTTCACTTATTCAGTGACTTATGCAGATGAAGAACTCGCACTGTCCTTGACACAGTGAACATATACACCATGAACCCAAACTCCATATTCACATTTACTAATCAAAACACCACCAAACTAATGGATAACACCCAATATGGATAACACATTATTTAGCCAATATATAAACTCAGATGAATTTGAGAAGCCAAGCCCCCTGTCGCCTCCGACCAAAGCCCGCCGCCCCAAGCCCGCAGCCCAGCCCCCGACGCCCCCGCCCCAAGCCTGCCGCCCAGCCCCCGACGCCCCCGTCCCAAGCCCACCGCCCAGCCCCCGACGGCCCTGCCCCAAGCCAGCCGCCCAGCCAACGATGCCCCCACCCTAAGCCTGCCGCCCAGCCCCCGACGTCCCCGCCCCAAGCCCGCAGCCCAGCCCCCGACGCCTCCGCCCCAAGCCTGCCGACCCCGCTGCCCCTACGACACCGTGAGAGAGAGAGAGAGAGAGAGAAAGAAAGAGAGAGAGGGGATCACCTTCGGGAGAGAGAGAGGAGAGGACGTCGACGCCGATCACCGAAGCCGTGGGAGAGAGAGAAAGAGAGAGAAGTGAGTGAATTTGGGAGGAATGCGAAAAGTTCCCTCCGCCGTTTCAATTTGAGTCTGGAATGTATATTTAGCGACGGAATAGCGACAGCTTATAATCCGTCGCCCGTTAGTTGCTATTTTTGATACTTGCCGACTGAATATCCGTCGCTATGTAGTCGAAGAAATGTTCCGCCAATTCTCCACACAATTTTTGCCAAATAATCGACTGTATAGCGACGACTGGCTATCCGTCGCTATATTTCCGACACCCTAGCGACGGATGTCCGACTTTTCCTCTCCCTAAAATTAAAATAAAAATGTAACGACTTGTCGTCGGTAATCAGTCGGCGAGTTGCCACAAATCCGTCGCTAACGCCGGCTGAATATTTCCGTCGCTAATTTTCGGTCGCTAATTTGCTGTATTTTGGTAGTACATACACTAGTTTAATATATGGAGATACAATGTAGGTGCTTGAATAAATAAAAATATATCAATCAACCAGTATATACATGTCAACACTACTGTGTAACAAAACTAATTTGATTCTTGCATTTAGCATGATACTTGGATCACATGAAAAGATACATAAAATTTTGAAGCCATACAAACAATACTTAAAATGATTCTAGCATCCTTTAGAGGGAAACTAAAAAAAATTAAATTAACTCAATATTAATATAAGAATATTTCTATGATTTGCACAAGTCTGGATCAAAGGAGATATCATAATTTATTTTCAAACTACCGTAACTGCAACAGATTTGGTCTACTATCTAGTAACCCAAAGTGCTTAGACTTCGATGACTTTCTGTTGTTTCTTTGCAAAATACATTAAAAATGTAAATATCCAAATTGATCTAGAAATTGTATAACTCTTTTGATATATATATATATATATATATATATATATATATATATATATATATATATATATATATATATATATATATATATATATTTTTTTTTTTTTTTTCTTTTGATATATATATTTTATATGTATATATATATTTATATGTATATATATATATATATATATATATATATATATATATATATATATATATATATATATATATATATTAAAAAAATTGTATGCATGCATATGCAAAACAATTAAACCTTCAGCTAAGCAAAGATACATATGTGGTCTCTATCACTACTTTAAAAGAACAATGAAATACAGTTGAAGGCAATGAGATAAAAAAAATAGAAAGGACCAACACTAATCACATTGTTACCTGGTGGATGTACTAGATATCCTTGACCTTATATTAAGGGATGTTACTACTAGTATTTTATGATTTATAGCAACTTTTAAAAATTTCTGAACAAGTACCTACCAATCTTTAGCCCATTTTATCTATGTAATGATGAGCATGACGGTTTATAGCATTACCGGATAAACTTAAGATGCCAAATGAACAAGTAGGCAAATTAATAGAACATGGTATCAGAGAAGTAGTGCAAGAGAAATAGGAAATTATATAGGAAGAGAGGAAGAATTTCTTTTTCTTTCTAGAATGAATTTAACACATAACTACCATAAGCTTAGTTAGATGTCTCAAGTACAAAGACTTGTTAGCTCAAACAGAGAATACCCATGTCATAGAAAACATGAAGACAATGTTACATATCGTTTTAGCTTTTCCAAAATCGAGCTCAATATGTAACACATTCTGTGGGTATGAAAATCTATCAGTAACGAAGAACTATAACGGCATAAGTAATGAAATACTATACGTATAATATACCACCATGAATATAACAATAGCACATATATTACTGATGGATGAAAATCTGTCAGTCTACTTCTTAGGATGTGCTAGTACAATAAATTCTAAGGAGAATTTAACAGTAGAATAAGCATAAGGATAATTTAACAGTAGAATATTCCGTAGGCAGTAAATAAAATATACAGATGCACATAAGACAGATTAATTAACTCTTAGATTATTAGAAATATTTTATTTTCTCCTCCAATAATCTGCAAATAAAATAAATAAAAAATTAAAGTTACCGGTCTCTAAAGAAGTCGCGCATGAATCTCTGTCCTAAGAGTTAATCCGGGCCTATATGCAGACTTTTTTGGATGCTCATAGTGGTAAAACCTTTGCTCTACTGGTATTCCGTCGTCGCACACAACTCGGAAAGATTGACCTTGACTTAGCTCTGCCAAGAGTGAGGATACGAAGAATGGAAATAAAATTATGTAATATAAGAATTTGGAAGAGATTTTTCTTAGAGATTTTTTTGTATGCTAAGAGAGGATACGAAAGGCTCATTATATAGGCATAAACTTTGTATCCGTTGTTTGAAACAAGGACGTAATAGATGCTGAATAAAGGCATATAAATATGTGGTTCAATGTATTTGGACAAAATTAATGGTCTCCAACATTCAAAAATTTAAGTAGGATTAAATTGGTCAAGGGCCAATGAGTAGCAAAAGTTTTAGAGTTTTAACCCGGACCCGAAGAAGAAATCGAATCGACATTCGGCGCGCATGCATGTGGCCTAAAGGGCTACCTACACAAGACTTCAATGAAGAGAACAAGAGTATGCTCTGTCAAAGTCTATGTCACAGCCGATATGGGACTAAACATTTGTGAGGATCTTGGTTTTTGAATGAAATAAGAGCAACAACACCAACACATAGTAGCATAGGGTGGGGAGGACATACCCTTGACGTACATGAGTCAATATACACTTTCCCTGGTAAACCGTATATTCAGACAATCTACAGAAGTGATGACCCCTTGAGCATGTTGGTCTCTAACTTTCGTCGAACGTTAGGTATATCTTGATGGTCGACCCTTGCATTTTACTGATTGATGATATATGTCGGCATATGTATTGGTCTCTAACCTTGCATTATGTTATTTTTTTTTCTATTTGGCCATGCGTGCAAACGTTGTCCTTAATTATATATATTTCATGTAAACTGGTTGTTAGAGGTGGTACATGTGTTACTTGTTGATCCTTTTGTATTATATTTACTGTTTATCATTTATGACACGTATATTATGCATCTTGTTACGTCACTCTGAGAACCTGATTTTCTTTTCAGTTATTGCTGATCTTTTGTGTAGGATTATTGAGGTTTACTTCTTTGAAATTCAGGTATAAGTTGATGCATTCTTCATATCATTTCACAGTTATTTCTTGTTCTGTAGTTCATATTTTCATAAATAGAGTTGCTGATGTACTTGTATGTATATATATATATTATAGATATTCTGACTGTCTCTGGATACATATTCAAGTTGGACTGGAGTCTACTTGATGCGTAGCTGACCATTGTCACATATCATAGTCCTACTTATTTTAGGACGGACGTGACATAACTTTTATTTAATAACCCATGTAGGTCATATATTTGGATCATTATACACAACAATATATATATATATATATATATATATATATATATATATATATATATATATATATTTGTCACGCCCCAGTATCAGAATACGGGGACGGACGTCGGCCAGCTACACCGTATGTGGTACGAAGACGTTATACGGCGATGACGGCTGTCAATCTTGTTGGGTATCCTAGCATGCAATCAATCTATGGCCTAAATCCGATCTCATATCCATAGGCTATAACAAGAAATAACTACAAGGGAGAGAATCATATGGAAAGCAGAAAATACTCATATGATAATCAGAAAATCTACATGATAATGTAGATGGGTATACCTTCCCAAAGTTCCTAGCATGGTTTGGAACTGAAGCACATCCTCCAAGTCAAGTCTGGATGATCCACATGGTCGATCACAGGCAATATGGAAACAATCTAGGGTTGGTCAGGCCAACCATAGCAAGTACCAGAAAGGAAGGCTCAAGGACGAGCAAAAAAAAGCTAGCAGGATAAAATAAGACATAAATAGCATATATGAATAGTAAGGAGGGTAAAGATCGTGCCGTACCAATGCACGATAACAATCCACAACTAATTTAGCTAAATAACTAACAATCATCATAATCTCCCTAACATCCAATAATGCCTGTATCGCCAATTGGAACTTGATATCCGCCAGTTATGTAAGCAACAAGCCAAACAATTTAGGAGGAAAACGGCCACTCAAATGCCTACGACTTTCTATGTGGAGGTTGGGTTACCCCAGTAATGCAAGATATAGGAATCCTCAAAGCATACCGTCCCAGCAGGGCTAGCGGGGCCAAGTATAACACGACAAGATAAGCATCGGTCCCTCGTAAGGCCATCATACGAGCAATAGAAGTACATAGTACATAATAGTAGTCGGATACTGCCATCCGCTAGTGTGAACGGTAACAATATCTGTGGCGGCCAGCTTGCAAGTCATAACTAATGTCTGGAATAAGGCTAGTATTGCATGATCTCGGGATTCCGTTCCCTCCCAATGCTTCTACCAGTTTAAGTTACCTATATTATCCCTACAGTTATCCGGAATCACATGCCGTGGTCACATGATCATCCTCCTAGATGTCGTACCTCAGTACCTGAATACTAAGCAAGAATTAACCTCGGCACCTATAGTCCCAGTTGTGATTCATCCTTAGTATAATGCACAAGCAATCAATCAATCCTAACCACGCTAAGACTACAGGCTAACTATCAGGGTACCTGTGTAGGTAATCATATCATATAGCTAGAATATCAGGATGGCACCGCAGTGCCATATAATCATAGAAGTAGCACCTCAATGTGCCAGTAGACAAGAATCACCTCAGTGCAAAATCAGGGCCAGTACCTCAAAGGGTAAACTGGACTTATAGTACGGATACAAGTAGTCATGTCAGGAACAATGATAAATCTTTTAGTCACATGAAATTATCTGTCCACATTGTGGCATGGATATTAGGTCAAGTACATGATCGAGATCTCTACTATAATATCTTCTCAAGCATGCATGGGAGCCTACATCTCTAATCATCAAGTCAGTCTATCCACCGGATCAATCTATCAGTAGACTTCCATCTACGATGGAATAAATATCGTGTCAAAAAGGACGATCACCAAATACCAAGATAATCACTATAAACACTGCTAGGCCCTCTGGCTCACAAGAATCCTCTGAATCAATGATCACAAGCTTTTAGCAAACAAGTCTCACAGCTATCAAGATATAGAAATCAAACCAGGTTTTGGGCGTTTGGGAAGTCGGATAAAAATTATATAAGGATACCCTCGATATTCTTCTCATTCCGCAAAACATTTGCACAATCAATCAAAATCTAGGAATCCACATAGTCATATCTGATCAAAATAAAATCATCAAAAAGGAAATGGTATCACTATCCAAGAATTCACGTGATTCTACCAAATCAAAATCCTGGAATCATACTTGTTAGCCATCAAAAAAGGGGACACAAAAGGTTTTTGATTAAAATTTTTGTATTTCGATTACAAACAGAATAGTATACAATGTAGGGCTTAGATGTAGTCCTTTGAGTACACTTTTGTTTTTATTTGGAAACTGTGTCGGTGGAGCGAGTGGTAATACGTTGACTCCGTTGACGATATGACGACGATCTTGAATTCTCTGAAGGTTTGGGTTGCTCTGGATGCCGGAGCATTTCGAGGGGAAGAAGACATGAAGTACATCTCATGATCTCTGGATATGATCTGTGGATTTATATATCTGTATATATCTCTTTGTGTCTTGAAGGAATGGTCCTTCTATTTATAGAAAGCAGGCTGAGCTGCCTCTGCGCGAATTTGTAGGATGCGCCTGAATGTGGAAATGCCACGTGTCTGATGCTGGCGGAGGCGCATGGATGATGTGCCTCGAATCTGTTTGAACTACTATGTTGGTTGCGATGGAGCTGACATGTGGTAGTTGCGAGGATTCGGTTGTTGCTGGGATCTTGGATGGTTAGCACCCATTCTTGAGCAGGACTGAGTCAAAAGACATGTGGCACATGTCTGTGGCTTCAATGATCTCGAATTTGGAGAAGAGTGATTTGTCTTGATGCGCCTAGGATCAGGCACATGGAGAGGACTGAGCTGCTGTCTTTTGGGATCAGGAGCGAGTCCGAACACATGGCTTTTGAGGCGCATGTAGGACTTCACATCAGGATGCACCTGGGATGCAACATCCAGTTTTTCAGATGAGGGTAATTTTATAATTATAATTATAATTTATTGATATTTATTTCATATTATGATTTTTGGTAATTTTTATTCATTTGTAAACTATTTAAAATTATGACTTATGATTAGGGTGTTTCATCTACCACATTTCTAGTTTGAGGGTATTTTGTCATTTTTGAATTATTTGAATTTAATATATATTATTTGGAATTATTATGAATTATTGAGATGTATTCGAATTTATATAATTTTTGGTATAATTTAATTAAGGGTTATTCTAGACTTTGACTACCATTGACTTTGGAGCCTAACCTAGATGCTAACCCTAGTGGTGGTGACTTGATTAGGTCATGTGACCCTAACCTAACATTAAGTTAATTCCTAATAGGCCATTTAGAATTTAAGTTAGAATAGAGAGGCTTTAGTCATAAGCCATGACTTATGGTTTTGAAACCATTAATTAGCAACATAGACCATAGAGGCCCAAGCCCAACCCCATGTAAACCCTAACCCTAACATTTATGGCCAGCCACCTAGGGATCATCCCCATATTTATACTCTCTTCCATTAGGTTAGCCTCCTTTAGAAATTCACAAGTTGGAAAAGGAGATAAATCCCATCTTTAGAAATTTATAGAAAATCTATTTTAATTCCTTTTTTAATCCAGACAAGTTGCATTAGATCCTAATTCTTCTATACTTGCTGTTATTTGAGGATTATTCCAGCTTTGGGACAATTTGGGAGCATTGGGCTTGCAAGGAGGAATCCCCCATTTGGAGCTTTTTCAAGCTTTTTGCACCTATAGGTAAAACTCCACAAATTGCATTAATATTTTATTTTCTTTGCATGTAGGGCTAGATCTAGGAGCCCCCTACCTGTCCCTGAAGTTTGGGTCGATTTCGTGTCCGTTTGGTGCCCGTATCGGACACGTGTCATAAGTGTTACATAGGTGTTTGTAGAAATACCACATAGGAATTAATTTTCATATTTTTGAAATATAATTACATGAATTTGTAGATCTAAGTATGTACATTAAATTTTGTGAAGGGTGTTAGGTATTTCTGTGTCGTATTATGTCTGTTTTGGTGTTGGACACGCGTGCACGACACGAGTGCACTATCCTGCTACTCGGGCACGATATCTCACTGTGTCGGACACGTCAAATTTTGGGAGGATGTCAGGGCACTGACTGACATCATCCTCTCAAAATTCGAGGCCATTTGGTGCAGTGTGCGAGGAGTTCTCCTCCTCGCACTGGCCGCGCGCGCAGGTTTTGCTCGCGCACGTACGAGCCACTGATACAGCCTTGGCACTGACACGACACGTGTCCAGGACACGGTGCAGGGCCACAGACACGTGACCCTATAAGTGGCGAACACGTGGACATGACCACGACTTGTGTCGTGCAACGTGTCGTGTCCTGGAGTGACACGCACGCGTACACGACGCTGCGTGCTGTGCAGTACACGTGTGAGTGTCTGTGAGTGTTTGGACACGTTCGTGTCCACCTGGTTGGACACGAATACATTGTATAACACGTGTACACTTGTCTCCTAGCTTACCAATCCTTACTTTGGTTTATTTTTGTGATTTTAGATTTTGAATTTCAAATTCCTTGAATAACTGATACATGGATAGGTTCCGTTTTAATTTCCTCTTTTAGATTGATTTTCCTGTTTAAATTCCCTGTTAATTCACCTATACATGTGTATTAGTTCCTACTGGATAGGATTTACATATTAGTTTAGGTTTTATGTTCGAGTATGGATATTTGGGTGTGGGAATGGGCTGTTCAATTGACTGATACCCATTTCCAGTTGACAGTTTCGAATATAGTGATATTTGAGGAATTCATGTGTTAATCCATTTTGTTTTACTAATAATTTATAGGTTTGATGTGGTGCTATATCCTGAGTTTATGATTGAGTTGTCGATTGGGCTTGGATTGGTTTGAACTGTCGACTGATCTCAGGTTCTTGAGAACTAGTTTACTGAGATTTACAGTCCACCTGAAATTCCTAAACATTCCCTTTTAACGATTGAGTTGTAGGTTCGGTTTTGTGGTTAATAGGTTCAACTTCTATTGATTGGGTTGTATGTGCTCTGTTTCAACTCAAAACCTGGAACTGATTTCATTCTCCAGTTTTTGACATTTCAATTGGGTTTTTGGTTTTTTTTGAATTCCTAACTAATGATAATTGATAGTGTTTAACCCTGTGGTTGTGTGCGATTATTGGGATATTGATATGGTTAACATAACCATTCATTCCCAGGTTTGGGTTCTTCTATATTGAATTTGAAAATAGAATTTGTATTGAGATTTGATGGTCGGGTTCTATCTCCGATTTCCGAGATACACATGATGTGTATACCTGTGGCTTGAGGCTGGATACTCTAAAGAGTGAGTGCCTTAGTATTGTGGTGATGTAGGAGTAGGTATCACAGAGATCATGATTCAGTTAGCATCAAATTTGTGAATGTATTAGAGGTTCAGTTGTGACATTGTTAGAGTGGTAGTAGGTTTGAGGTTCAGTTGTTTTATTGTATGTTTTGACAGTTAGCATGTAATTAAGATAGGTTGATGTCTATGTATAGGGGTTATGAGTTAACATGGTAAAATTGGCAGTTCATTCTAGTCCTTCCTTAGTCAATTTCATGTCTAATTGAGTATCAGACCCTATACTCTGGCACTTGGCCATGGCCAATCGACATGCCATATTGCCTACCCATCTGCACACAGTAGATAGATGCACTCACTGCCCTCATATTCATTCACTGAACATGAGAATCTTGGGTTCATTTGCCCTGTATTGTAGTGTCCTATATGTTATAGGTTGTCCTGATTGGGTTAACTTATTGAGCTAGTGAGGAAAGGGAGAAGAGGATAGCAGTAGCAGAATTTATAGGGAGTGGTTTGGGCTAGTAAAGTTTAGGAGGATACCAGATATTAGTGAGTGGTATGTATAGTCTATAATTGACTTAGTTAATCCAGGTCCTCTAGTTGTGACCCTTTCCCCTTGCATTCCCTTCCCTTCACCTCATTACATCTGTCATACACCTTAGTATATGTATTTATGATTTGTTATGGGTTCACATGTTACATTATATACATATGGATATTGGGGTAAGCTAGCATTATGTATGTAGTAGTGACATGTATATATTGTGATACATATATATATATAGAGGTAGATAAATACATATATGATTCCTATGTATATATTCATGGATATATAGTTGAGGTATATATGTGATAGATAGGTATATGTATGTGGTTTTGTTTGATAGGCTTGTGTATGTCTAGGGCTATAATACATTGAGTATATATACATTGATATGTATATATGATATATATTATGGTATCCTAGTCTATGGTTTGGTTTTGAGTTAGCCTTATAGAGATTGACTTAGATAGAGACCCAATTGACTTGTTGACTATAGTTTGACCGACCCATAGATGATAGTTGACCAGGTTTGACTTACAGTTGACTTTGACCTAGAAATCATGTAGATTGTATCATAAACATCATCTGTCTTATTTTAAACACATTATAACCTGTACTGCTCTATTTAGGACATTGTGACTCCGGTGCAGACATCTGAAATTACACTAGTCTTTTCAGAGTATCAGGCGAGTACATTCTCTTATCATTTCATATCCTGTTTAGAATTATTTTCCTGCTTTAGTTTACTTTACTTGATGCTGTCACGTTGGTAACACGGATTAGTACTATATGGATCCTTTCTTGAGATGTTATCCCCTCAGGGAGCATCGGATACTACATGTTCTGTGTGTTTCACTTACATTGTGTATCACTATGCTTCATGGTTCATTGATCACTTGTGACATGTACTCTCATGATCACAGAGTCTTCCTTGAATCACCCATTTATGGGCACTCCCAGAATAACCCATTTATGGGCCTACCATTTATCACCCCTTGTGGGCCATTGCATGGATCGTAACATAACCTGGCTGGATCCTTGTGTATTGATTGGGGTACGGGGGAGTAGAAGTAGACATGTAAATAATATCCAAGTAGTGTAGTTTCCAGAATTACTCCATAGTATAGTTTCCAGAATCTTCTATGTCATTTACATGTCTATATTGTACTCTGACTCACTAGCCACTTTTAGTTCTCTATTTATAGTAGATATTTCTATTACAGTTCTCTCTCTGTTTTCATTTTGTACTTTCTTCTAGTTTCCTGTACCTTACTCTACTGCATGATTGTATTTTCTAACCTGCTATGATCTGTTGAAATGTATTGTGCTCGCTCCTGTCCTGACTGGATCTGTTAAAAATTTTACAGTGAATGATGAGGCTCTGGTGTCTACCCATTATGGTGCAGCTTAGACAACACTTGTGACTTGGACCCAATTGCAGTAGAGGATCTACCACCAGTGGTTTAGACTGCTAGCTTAGACTCTTACCTTGTCTTTCTCATTGATACATTATTGTATATGTACTGGGAGTTGTTTTTATCTGATATTTATAGAGATGTCATCTTAGACACTTAGACCTCTATCTGATTGTATCTCTGTGGATTCATTTCGTTCCATATCTATCTATCTTTTATCGTACTCTACCTTAGATGTGATTGAGACTGTATTGCTATGTCACCTCCATTCGAAGTGTATATAATATACAAGTACCTTTATATTGTTAGATGATTGACCTAGGACAGCGTTCTACCGCCGATACTGCGGCGTAGGCTGGGCGTTGTTACGTGCTCGTACCCTCACAGTGGGTGCGGGTCGTGACATGGGATCAGGCGCATGGGGTGACTTGGTTTATGACTTCGAGGAGTCATAGGCAAGTCCAGGCGGATGACTTTTAAGATGCATGTAGAGATTTTGGGCGCATAGCTGTGGAAGCGCATGCAGAGACTTGGCTTCTGTCTTGAGATAAGGAGTAAGTCTGGGGGACGCAGGGCTTTTAAGGTGCATGCAGTCTTATGGGCGCATGGCTGTGAGACGCATGCGAATGAGCAATCGGTCACGTGGCAAGGATAGCTGTAGCCGACCAAACGTGTAATAATGGTGCTGATGTCAGCGGCTCTTCATTTTCTGTAAAGGACGGCTGATTGGACGGCTTTTGCCGCCTTTGTCACTTAGCATTAAATGCTTGATGATGACAAGTTTGAAAGTTAATTCTAATATGGGCGCATGGTACTATGTCCCACTGGGCGCATTGGGTGCATGATGTCGATGAGGCATCTGCCATATTTTGCATCCTCTTTTGCCTATTTTTTGAGTTCTTTTGGGCGTTAATGGCTGTCTTTATTTTAGCAGAATACGAAGAGACAGGTTCATTGCCATAAATACAAATTCATTGCACGAAAGTCGGAGAGCCTTCCACTTGGCACACGGTTGTGGGCTGCCCGGGTCTGTAAATAGTCGTATAAAGGGAAACTTATTTCCATTCTTCACTTGTTTTTTCTAAAATGGAGATGAACTTGGCTGGCCCCCTGCTTTGGCGAACCGTCGAACTCCTCATTCGAAGAAGCTTTTGACGATGAGCTCCTTCCGAAGGTGAAGATGCGTCGAGTTAGTTCTTTCGCCATCGGCCCAGTTATCGTACAAGCCTATGAAAGTGCCTGTTGCATCCAAATATCGAAATCGTCGTGTCCCGACACAAGCTGAAGGTGCCTGTTGCATCCAAAGATCGGGGCGGTCGTGTTCCGATTTTTGTTATGCTGGAAGAGCCGCAGGTCAGGGCTATCGTGCCCCGATTTTGTTAGGCTAGAAGAGCCACTCCTCCTGCTACAGTGCCCCATACTGACGACGACGTGATTTGCTCTGACTATGCACGGGGATGTGCCTACGCTGAGATGCTGGAATGATACGCCTGGCTGTAGCACTTGAGTGATGCGCCTGACAGTTGTTGTCAGGATGTGCCTGTAACTTTTTTTAGGATCTTTCCTTTCTTTTTTTGTAAAAAAATTAGCCTTTGTAAAGAGTTTTAGACATGTAATAGACTTGCATATGAAATAAAAGCCTAGTTTCTTGATGTCATATACTCTTTGTTTGTGTTTTGCTGCGCCGAGTACTCTTGTCTATTCTAGCGCAGATCAGTGTGGGGCGCATGAGAATTTATGGCGCATAGGGACTCTGGCCTGAAATTTTATGCTACTATAATACTCCGTATAATACTCAATCCTCAAACATATCCAAGTCACAAATCCCGATACATAGGGCAACTAATAGCCCTATCTGGCTAAACATAGGATAACTCCTAGAAAGAATGGTCAGGGGACAAGGGTCTATTAATTAATGTCGTCGAAAAATGGCAAGGATTGCATGAACCGCTCTAGAGCAGATCCACAACCCTTAAACCAAACAAGGACCAAGGTTACAGACCGTCTCCCGAGTGAAACTACGCTCCTCATGCTATCTGACGGACAAGACAGGTCAAGAGCTAGACGACTAATCTAGTCAGGAGTCTACCTAGTAGGCACTGGAATCTGGTCAAACTAAATCTGTACGAATCTAGTTCAGCAAACCAAAGGAACGGTTCTGCCTAAATACTAAAACCACATTCCCGACCAGGAACTCTGGAAAAAATTCGGCAGAGTCGCCTCTCTATTCTGGAGGGGAGCTCCCAGAGAATTGGGGCTAAATCCACTCGGTGAAACCCGCAGCAGAATCGCAAACTGAGAACACTAAGTCTCAGTTTCCAGCACCGCTACGATGGGTACTGGAAACCAAACTAACACATGCAACAAGAATTGCCATATAGGGCACATCAAGACCCACAGTCACATCTAAGTCACAAGCACAGTCACAGAAATAGTTAGCCAAAGCCGGCCCCCGACCGCGAGTCGGACACGGGGCACATGGGGATAATCCATACATGTGAGTCGTACTCGTGTCCTCGGAGGTGTGGATGACATGTCCGAGTTGTCCGATACGGCTTGACCCGGTATCGAACCAAGCTATCCTAAGTTATCATCATGTCAGTTCTACTACTATGCTACACTACTCACAGTTATACATTTATAATTATAAATAAATTAAATTCAATAAAATCTAGAAGAGAGGGCAAGAGCTGTCGATGAGTAAGGGATACTTGCCTAGAGGGATCGGCTAGGTAAGCAAGTCTTCGACGATCGGGATCCAGGTAGCAAGTCCATCGAGGTCCTCAGAACACAAAATAAAAAATTATTAGAATTAAATAAAAAAAATAATAACAGAAGCACAAGGATGCAGAAGGCTATACTGTATAGGTCCCGCAAGTAGTACAGGGATCTGGTACATAAACCGAGGCACACAGATCGATATGGACACGCAAATCAAGATATGCACGTATATCGAGATTTGTACGAAATCGAGATAACACGAATATCAAGACAAACGAGAATAAAACGTACACGTAAATTAAGACATGTACGTAGATCGAAGGATCATAAATATCAGGATGGCGAACAAATCAACACGACACGCAAATCGAGGCGTACACGCAAATCGAGACGATAGAAGATATAATATGATACGCAAATCAACACAAATCGGTACGTACACGTAAATTGAGACGGTGCAAGACCCAAGGAAGCACACAATTCAATACGGCACGCAAATCGGTACGTACATGCAAATTATTGTGATACGAAGTCCAAAGTGACACGTAAATCGGTACGTACATGCAAATCAAAGTAACACGGATTACGAGGTAGGCACAAAGGCCAAGTGTGAGCCCCCTGAATTTTAGGGATTTTTTTTCAAATTTTCTAAATGAATTATTTTAGATAATTTATTTTTATTTAATTATTTTTTACGATTAAATGCTCTTTTCCGTGACTTTGATTTCTGGAGCGTCAGATATGTCAATCTCTGAAAACTTTTTTCATGAATTTGTAGTAGACAAGATTATCTCCATTTTCATATATCATGTCCCACTCAAATTTGTTTCCTTGTGCTCTTTTTTGCATTGCGCAACTTTCGGGTCAATTTAGGCTAATTGATTATCTACCGTAAAATCTGATCTAACTTCTAATTTAATTTTGGGACTCGACATCGATTCAATCTAATCGACCTAATATATGGTTCTGAACTATTTTGAACCTACTATGCACGTACCACTTACCTGCCACCCGATTGATCTCCCGCATGCTCCTATTTCATCAATGATTATAAATGACTTAATTTTGTATTATGACTAAACCTAGCCCAAACTTAACCAAACTTGACTAAATACCCAACCAAATTTTATGTAGGCCACTTTCATGACTACCCAAACACCTCACACAAATTTCTATCTTCTCTATTCTAAAATATCTCTCTTTCTCTCTCTACTTTATCGAATATCTTTCTCTCTCTCTCTTTCTCTAACATATTACTCTCTCTCTCTCTCTCTTTTTTCTCTCTCTCTCTTGTTTACAAACTCACACACTCAACCCCCCCACATCACCATTCACACACACACCTCTCCCACTAGCTGACACACTCTATCCCTCTCTCATTTTTCTATCTCTCTCTCTCTCTCTCTCTCTTTCTTTAACATATCACTCTCTCTCTCTCTCTCTTCTTTACAAACTCACACACAAACCCCCCTCACCCATCACCATTAGTAGCACACAAACACCCCCCAACCGACCTAACACTTCCTCTCCTTCTTTTTTTTCTTCACATTACACTACACCATCATCACCATCTTCATTTTGTTTCTCTCCTTCTTCAATTCTTCACCTTCTTCTTCTCACCTTCACCATCTTCACCAACATTACCAACTCCATTACCACCCGTGGCCATAATAGTGCACTCGTACACACGTTCAAGGCGAAGTAGCCGCTGTAGCTGTGACCACGGCAGGACCACTGGTACCGTCGGGCCGTCGTCGTCGTACGTGTACCGACGAGCAACAGCAGCTACGAGCAGCAGTAGCAGCAGCTACGAGCAAAGCTGCAGCAGCCGTGGTGGCAGCACCACCATGCGGCCACGACGAACGCCCTTGTCCGGCGAACCCTCGGGCGACCTCCCCATGGCGGTCGTCGACCTTCCCGACGAGCCATGTAGGCGATTTGTGCGTTTTGCATGGGATCCCGTCGTGACGCGCACGAATTCAAATTCAGAATTCGTCCTCGGGACAGCGACTTCGTGCACATTTTCTAAAAATTTCAACCGTTGGATCATCGATCCATTTCTTCCGTCTCAATTTTGCTATATACCCCTTCACCTATGTCAAATTTCAGCCGTTAATTCCGTCGTTTGATATGTCAAAATCGGCCACCAAGTTGACCATTTAAATTGTGTTATTTTTGGACAGTTTTGTGGAGCCGACTTCGTTGACTCGTATCTCCGTCATCGCTGCTCCGTTTGGCCTTGCCACCAGTTCCTATGCATAGCTGGTATAACCCTCTTAATGTCCCTTAAGTTTTATTTCATTGTGAGCTTTTTGATCGGTTGAATTTGACGCCAAAGTTGGCCGTCCGAATTCGTAATTTCCAACTTATAAAATTCTAATTTTGAATCCGGGACTCCGGATTAAAATTCTGACACCACCAGTAGACTCGTGACGTCGTTCTAGCACGAATCCATATAAAGTTAGGTTGATTTGGAGGACGTGAACTCCGACATGCATTTTGATACAAGGCGGGCCCCACAATCAAAGTCAACGGGGCCATTTTGAGATCGGCTCATCGGAATCCAATTCTGGATATACCATTGAGTTCGTATCATCATTATGAACTCGTTGACATATACTTTGCTAGATTTAGTGGACAGGCTCTGGCACGTATTTCCGTACAAATCAGATTCCAATATCCGGATCAACGGACCAATTTGAGATCGAGCCATCGGAGTCCAATTTCGGATATACCGTTGAATTTGTATCATAATTTTGAACTCGTTGACATATACTTTGCTAGATTTAGTGGATATTGGGTCCGACACGTATTTTCGTGCAAATCGGATTCCAATATCCGGGTCAACGGACCAATTTGAGATCGGGTCATCGGAATCCAATTTTGGATATACCGTTGAGTTCGTATCTTCATTCTGGATTTGTGAACATATATTTTGCTAAGGTTTTGAGAACTTTTATCCTGACACATTTTTCGGTACAAAGTGGGTCCAATATCGGATATCTTTTTGACTCGAAATTACCTTCTTGCCCTTGTGTCCAAATTGGACTTATGGGTAGGCTATTCTAGCTATTTTGACCATTTTGGCCACGTTGGTGACGGTTGTTTTGTCATCCGACAATATCTGTAGATTTTTCCCTTGTCTATCACCATTTGTTATAATCCTTCTCTTTTTGGTTCGTATTTTGAGATTCGTGCATCGAAATTGAGATACATCGATTTCAGTAATTTCATATCACTGAAATTGACCAAATGACCATATGGATGATTATAGAGACTATCTTTGGCCTAGTTTAAACCAAAATGGACTAGGAGTTTACCAGAGTTGACCAAAGTCAACTATAAGTCAATCTTTGATCCAGTTTGACTGAGTTTGACCTAGAATAAGCCTAGAAGCATTGAATTAATGTATTTATATATATTGTTTACTCTAGAACACTAAGTAACTCTGTAAATTCATATTAGGTCTCTGTGACGTCGGTTCAGGCATAGACCCTGACTTATTGCTCAGGACAACAGGCGAGTACATTCTCTGATAGTTTTTATTGTCTGGATATCTACTATATCCGATTCAGTTGTAGTATTTTACTTGATTCTCGACACGATGGTGCACGGATTAGTATATATTGTTGCCTGTCATTTGATGTCATTCCTGGGTTACCGTGGTATACTGGTACATTGTTCAATCTTGTTTCCTGTACTTGTATTGATACCGATTCCTGAGGGGGATCAGCTACCCTCTTAGAGAATTCCGTGTCATGCATGATGTCTTGTGTCCGGATCCATTATACTGCTCGGGGATGGGGAGTTATTAGAGGTTATGTGATCAATACCCTCATTTATTCCTGTTACTACTTGCATCATAGCTTTACCCTCGCCTCACGTAGGGTAAAGCCAGACCTGTGTTACTACTTGCCTCATAGCTTTCCATTGTGACCGGCCTGATCTTGTTTTTCTTGTATTTTCTGACTCATAGCCAGTCAAATGAAAGAGATTGATCTTGACCAAAGCCGATCACATAATGCTCTAATATCTCAAGGCATTGTTTATATTTATATTATACATCAGATATTACTGTACTGTTCTACATTCCAGTATTTTATACCCTGACATGATATCCAGTTTTACATATCCTGTTTATATTTCAGTCTTGATATTTTATCTTATATTTCATTATAATTGTCTCTTATAGAATTTGTCAATTCACATGGAACTGTTGTTAGTTTATGTACTCATTTTCATCCTGACTGGATACGTTGACAATATTTTTAGGATTTGTTATGCCCTCATTATTGGACTACAGGATGATGTTAGCTGAGGCGGATCTCGATATTCTTTCACCGTGAGTTGTCTCGCAGGAGTTCTAGGTCTGGTAGTTATTTTAGTTTTGTTATTATTTTTCTTTTGTTTCATTCTTGTCTCATATGATCCTTTTGTAGATTCTAGTTGTTCTAATGATATTGTTATCTTTCTTGTCTTATCCTCGTTAGCTTTTGTGATGTGATTTGAGTACATTTATAGTTATAAATCTTTTAGACGTTGTAGTTAGTATTGGGTACTTGACAGTGCTCTACTGCCGATACTGCGGCATAGGCTGGACGTGGCACACGTATTCGTATCCGTATATCCAGGTGCGGGTCGTGACATATTTTTAGTGGTGGCCCATGCAAGTCAGTCTTTGCTATTAATGCGAAGTCGTGGTAGTACTTGAGCTTATCCGTACTATTGCGAGCCTGCCCTAGGATTAAGATTGAGTCATGAAATATTTTAGGATTTTGGTAAGCAATCACATATTAGGAACTCTTGATAGATTCCAAGGATGACCCCTGGGAGTCTTATTTCAAAAGTTTTTCGAGTCTATTTCCCAGTTGCTTTTATTTGTCCTGATTTTGAAACATTTGTCTGTTACCGAACCCTATTCTTGCTTTGCGATGAGTTATGGACCCCAGAGGGAACTAGAAGGTAGAAGTTTAACTTATATATCATCTAGGTTGAGAAGAGAATATGATTAGCCAATCTTATATGAAGTTTAAGATTTGTTTTAGATTATGTTCCAGGAATCTGACCTAGATAGTACCTTTGGGCCATCCCCTGAGAACCTTCCTCTAAACCCTACATCGGAATCTGTTTTCACTTGTTTCCATTTACTTATCCTTGATTCGTTGATGAATTTTGAATCTTTATGTTCGTTGTTGTATAGGTATAGGGAAGGGGTAGATGTAGGTAAGGGGAGGTGTAGGTATATAGAAGGGTTAGGTAAGGGAAGGTGTAGGTATAGGGAAGGGGTAGATGTAGGTAATTAAATAATAGTAACAATAATAAAAATGGGAACAATTATAACAATAAGCTAAAATACAGACTCTAAAATCACAATAAAATAATACAAACCATAAATTAATACGGCAACGATAACCAAGAGTTAAGACTCAATAACTAAGACAAATCCAAGTCCCAAAAATAAATAAAATTTAAACAATTACGAAATTTAAAAATCACCCAAATACGATCATATACCTATTCTTAAAATAGGAATTTGACATCATACCCACCTTACAAAAATTTCGTCTTCGAAATTTTGAAATCATAATAGGGTTTTCGAAACTATATATATATATATATATATATATTTTATATATATATATATATATATATATATATATTGAAAACTCTACCCACCTTACAGAAATCAAGTAATACAACTTGAAATGAACAAAGTCTCAATATAAAAACATCAAAGAGAACAATGGTTAGCCACACAATTCAACTCTTAAAATAAATCCAAAATACCGAAAGAATCTCGAAAAATCAAAATCTCACATGCACGAAATAGCCCTATAAATCAAAACAGATAAAAAATATCGAAAACAACATCAGAAAACCTGAAATTCCAACTGCAGGAAAATCCACATAAATCATAAAATCCAGGATATTCGTCTCACCCCCGAGTGCCAGCGGTCTTACCAGTGCGCCACCCCGCCACTGACATATATATATATATATATATATATATATATATATATATATATATATATATATATGGGAAAACGGGATATGAGCCATAGGCTCATATTCTTATATGAACCATTCCAGGTGTCTTCCATATGGACCAATAAAAATATATTGACTTGGATAATAAAATTTAAATAGATATAAATAAAAGATCCTATAAAAGATTTGATAAATAATAACTTACCATATCTTTGCCTAGGAACTAACCAATTATGTTTACCTAAGAATTTAAATAGATAGAAATAAAAATCCCATAATTATGTTAATATTAATATTAATATTAATGTTAATATTATTGTTAATTTTAATGTTAATATTAATGTTAATATTAATATTAATATTAATTTTAATCTTCATGTTAAATTAATTTTAATATTGATTTTAATTTTAATTTTAATTTTAATTTTAATTTTAATTTTAATGTTAATGTTAATGTTAATGTTAATGTCAATGTTAATGTTAATATTGACATTAATATTAATATTAATGTTAATATTAATGTTAATGTTAATATTATTGTTAATATTAATTTTAACGATAATTTTAATTTTAATGTGAATAATAATAATTTTAATTTTAATTTGGAGGGACAAATGGCATTATTTATATTTAAATTACTAGGTAAACTTATTTGGCAAATTTCTAAGTAAAAATTTGGTAAGTTATTATTTATCAAATCTTTTATGAGATCTTTTATTTATGTCTATTTAAATTTTCTATTGCAAGTCACTGTACTTTATTTGACCAGATGGAAGCCACGTGGGATGGCTCATATAAGAGCATGAGCCTATGGCTCATATCCCGTTTTCCCTATATATATATATATATATATATATATATATATATATATATATATATATATATATATAAAAGATTAGAAAGAAAGAAAGAAAATTATTTTATGTGCTTTTACTAGTAATGTAGTCTCTTCCATCAATAACATATATCACTACATATATCATTTTCAAACCCTGCATGCCCCCTAAGAAAATTCAAAAAGATTAACAATGCTAATTAATTAATTAATCATGCATATATGCATGCATGCATACATGCATGATTCTTGTGAACTTGATCACCATCAGTCTTGGAAACCAGTCTGTGCCCATATAGCATTCCTGACCCTTCTCAGGTCCCTGCCCTTCAACGTCCTCCCGACGCCCTCGACGACCGACGGCGGCGGCCCCCTTCTCCTCATCACCATTTCGTGCGGCGGCAATCGTGCTACGTCGACGTCCTCCTCCTCCTCCTCCTCCTCAATCCTCTGATCATCATAACTACTACTACTACAACTGCGACTGCTGTTGTACTCGTGCAACAATATCTTCGACCAATCTGGTACGTTCACCGGCACGGACTTCGTCGTCGAACTGGCGGAAGACCGATCCGATATCTTACTCGCAGCACGCGGTCGGCTCTTCGGTACCGGACTCTGCGTCTCGGCAGGCTGCAGGTAGTTGCAGTTCCACACGACGTCGGACTCCTCGAACTCATCTTCGCCTGGCTGCGTCGATCGGCTCGAGAGGCCCTCGCCATCGGCTCCTCCTCCTCCTCTTCCTTCCGGGGAAAAGATGCGGAAGGTTTGCTTCAGGACTCCCTGGTGGTTCCTTCCGGCTGCCATGATCAAATTGAAGACACGTACGTGAAGGCATATATAATTCTTTGATTTGGTTATGTTTATATAATAATAATAAGAAGAAGACGACAACAACGACGACGACGAAGTAGGTGGCGATAGCTAGTTGGCCCTTTGGGACCAAAGATGTGGATGGGTAGGACTCCTTATCTGTAGCCCTTTCTTGCATGAATTCCATGATTTTCACATTTGATATACAATTACAGTGATGCTACATGTAACTTATTTTGGCTCACAGTTTTGGCTCGCGTGAGTCGTGACGCTTCTTTATTAGCAGGAATCTGTTGGTGGGCCCCACACAACTGGCAGGAGGACAATGAATTTGGAACACGTACGTCCGCCATCACGCTCCTCGTTTGGTTCGCGGAATCTTCGGGGTGGGAAAGGAAAGTGACTACTTTCCTATGTTTGGGTGCCAAAGGAATTGAGGAGGAAAGGAAAGTGATTTCCAATGGAAGGGAAATTAGGGGAAAAAGTGATTCCATCCATCCAAGCAAGGAATCACTTTTCCACATTGAAGTATTCACTTTCCTTTCCAAATTCGTTGGCATTTCCAAACATCGAAAAAGAAAATCAATGGGAATCTTAATTTCCCAAAGAAAAAAAAAATGCCAAGGAATTGATTTCATTTTCCTTCCATTCCGCGAACCAAACGAGGATGGGCAGAAGCCGCGGGCTCTTTAGCATTTTCGATATAATTAAGGATAAGATTCACCATAGCTAGGTCATGCTAACATTAACTGCTACATAGAAAATGTAATTAAAAAGTTGGTTGTAGTTTTATGTACTGTTGTATCCATCCTGTAAGTGCCGGACCAGAAATTTGAACATGTGTAGGTCGACTCATATAGAAGAAACAAAGCCATAAAAAAAAAAATCGGCCCACAACGTGCTTCCACCATTGGTTAATCATATCATGGCGTCGGGTACAAAACTGCATAGAGCCTAGGGTCACTACCAAAATATCTCATATTAGCGACGTCTAACCACGTCGCTAAACAGCACAAGAACGTCGCTAACTTCTGACAACGATGTTTTTAGCGATGTTTCGGACATGTCACGTTATTCATGATTGCTAACTTGTAAAACGTCGCTATTCGTCGCTATAGCGACGTCACTCGGCGATGCTCGACGTCGCTAGTTTTAGCGACGTTTACCGACAAAAACGTTGCTAATAAGCGACATAACATTTCGTTGCTAATTGTCGCTGTCCATTCAGGTTTTAGCGACGTTACAGGCAGAGATTAGCGACATTTTTCTCTCTACATCTGGCAATTTTTTGGTTGCCATGTCATCATTTTTGCGACGTTTTGCGACGTTACGATACTTGAATACCGACGTTCGGATACTAGATTTGCTGACATGTACAGTTTGCCACGTCAACGTATCTGCGACGATTAGCGATATTTTGATTCTCAGTTTTGCGACGTTCTAGCGACGTATGTATGCGTCGTTGACCGTCGCTAAACGTCTAATTCCAAAAAAATATAAAAAAAAGAGAATGCAGTATGCATTTCACATAAATAACAGTTACATTAAAAATATTGTACCTGCATTTAGAGTTTCAGTTTGCAAATAATAGACCCGGAGCAACCATCCGTAGAATTTTCTGGGTTCGCCAACCCCTTCGGTGGAACACTCAACACCGGTAAACCAATATAGAGACAAATAATAATAATGCACTACCAATAATCAAATAAATAGAATCGAATGATCAGAATGACGATTGTACATCCACGAACGATGCCGCAAATAGTAATTTACATCTATTTGACAATAATTATGCAAAGATAGATACACATTATTCGAGTATATTTCAAATTGATTCATATAGACACATGAGTATCAAATGAGTGTCGTCACATGTTCAACAAGAAAGCCCCCTCTCTGACCCTCCTCTACTTCCCTGCTTCTCAATCGACTCTCTCAGCATCCTATTCAGCATCATATGATATCTTCCTCAACCTCAGCCTAGAGAAGTGTGAAAATATTAATGTTAACCAAGGTTCACAGTATCGATATCGGAATCGATTTCGGTATCATTTATGGTTGATATCCTGAATCTCATAGCTTCTGCTAGCAGAGCACAATGTAGAGCCAAACGTGAAGTAGAGCTTCACATTCAAAATGTTAGAAGTAGAAAGTTTTCGATTGGTGGTGGGACGAGTCAGAATCCTTTCTCGTCCCACCACCAATTGAAAATTTTTTACTTCTAATATTTTGAATATGAAGCTCTGCTTCACGTTTGGCTCTACATTGTGCTCTGCTAGCGGAAGCTATGAGATTCATGATATCAACTGTAAATGATACCGATAACGATACTGATACCGAAATCGATACTATGAACCTTGGTTAATATTAATATTTCTACACTTCTCTAGGGTGAGATTGAGGTAGATATCCTATGATGCGGAATAGTCAGCTCAATGACCCGAATGAGAAGAATTGAAGTAAAAAAGCTCACTCTATACACTCTAGGATACTACGATATACTACTAGTATACTCACTCTATACACTCTTACTTATGCAAGCATTTTGAGGCAATCAGCATTATACTAGATTTTCGAAAAAAATCTATAACACTGATAGGCCCAAAAGGCTTGGCATAAGTAAATTTAATTTCTATAGAAGGACTCAAAACACTGTACCAATCATACCTACACTTCTAGGATACTCTATACACTGTAGGTACTAGGATACTTCTTATCAAGGTTCTCAGAGTAGGTAATCTCCAATATACTGTAGGTACTAGGATACTTCTTAGCAAGGTTCTCAGAGTGGGTAATGCCCAATATCTTAGGTTACTCTATACACTCTAGAGGATACTCTATAGATACTAGGATACTTTATACACTCTAGGTACTAGGATACTCTATATATACACTCTAGGTACTATGATACTCTATATACCAAGGTTCACAGTATCGGTATCAGAATCGGTATCGGACTTTTCCTACGAGTATTGGTATCGACGATATAAGTAGTATCGACAGTTTCAGATCGGAGTATCAGATTTTTTGGTATCGAAAATAAATAATTATTTATAAATTATTTACATTTAAAAACAAATATTTTAAACATTAGGTATAATTTAAGTATTTTTAGTGTTATTTTGTAGTACTTTTGAAATTAAATAACATTATAATCACCCTTAGCGATTGGTTTACATATAATAGATTGATTTTCTTCTTTTACATGTTTTTACAATCTTATTATGCTTTAAACCCTTGATGATTTGTCTTTTTTATTTAATTTTCTTCGCTGAATTGACTGGAAAAGAGACCCTCAATGTTGGTATCGGTAAGTATCGGGTATCGGTCGGTATCGGATTAGGACATGCCAAATCGTATCGGCATCAGCCGTATCGGATCGGTATCGGCCGATACTTTAAACCATACTATATACTTCTTAGGATACCTCATATCTAATCTGTCACTGGATACTCACCTCCTAGATACTCAAGTTCACTCATAGGACACCTCACTCTAACACTCATTCACTAGAATGTACATTAGCCCATAGCCACTCATGTGTTCTCATAATGGGGTTGCCACATAAAACTATTTTTTGACAGTCCCCTCCTCTCCAAAAAGTCACATACTCACAAGCATGTGAGTGTGACACACTATACAGCATGTCACGTCAGCGTGTGTATGTGTCGTATCAGTGTGTCATGTCAGCGTGTGTGTGTCGTCAGCGGTGTGTGTGTGTCGTGTCAGCGTGTGTGCGTGTCGTGTCTGTGTCAACACGTCAGGAGGAGGGAGCTAGGTGTGAAGCCTATGCCTATTGTTTAATTATTATTACTTTTTTTGATTGTTTTGCTTAAGCCTAAACCCCAAGCCCAATGACTTAAGCCTTTAGTTTAAACCCACTAAACCCCCTGACTAACAGTTACCCCCACGAACCCAGTCTCTCCCCTCTCTCTGCGTGACCCCCTCTATCTACGGATCTCAAATCTCAGGTAGAGATTTTACTTTCTGAAACTTCTTCTTCTCCACAGTAGCTTTCTCCCTCACCACCTTCCTAAACCCCTCATATTTACTTAACCACACCTCGGTTATCGAAGCTGAGGCCACCCTCACGCTCCCCGTGACATTCCGGTCGCGTAGACACCGCTCTCGCCCTATTTCCTTCGTGCCACGTCGGACCGCTGCCGCCCAACCGTCGCCGGCGACCTCCGCCCGACGTCCCCACCGCTCCAGCGGCCCCGCCGCCTCCGCAGCACCCTGTACGCGGCCCTCCCGGCCGCTTCTTCCCCCGCATCGGTTCCGACAGTGCGGCCCCGCCCGCGCCGGTGCCCGACCAGTGCTGCACCCATCGCGCACCCGAACAGCGCTGCACCGCGCCCGACCAGCCGTCCCCGCTCGCGCGCCCAGCCCCGGGCTGCCCACGTCTCCCGTGCGATCTCCCCGCACGTCCGCACGCCCAGTGCATGCATCGTGCCCGTTCCTGACCTCTTTGGCGTTCCGATGCTTCGTTCCGAGCCCGAGACCTCCCCTCGGTGTTCCTTCGTGCAAACTTTTGGTAAGTTTCTTTCCCGAAAACCTTCTGTTATTCTGTACAAAACCTATTACATGTCCCGACCAATTGGTAGAATGAAGCTCTGCCAATTGGAACAGTTTAGTTTAGTCATAATAATGTTTAGTTAATGGTGTAATAATGTGTCGTTATTTTAATTACGTTGGTTATTAATTATTAGTGTAGAAAAACCATAGGTATTAGATTGATAATAGTTAATTAGTATTAGTACTCTTTATAAGTAAATATTGGCCTATAAAGTTTATATCAAATGTATTTTTATGAATTTTTGGCTTATTAAGAAATATAGTAAATGAGTTCATTAGTAAAATGGTCTATTACTGTTAAGTAGTTTTACCGAAAAATATTGTTAATATTATTTGTTTTGTCACTAGGAAACTTATGTATATATTTCCTAAAAACGTTTTATACCAAAAAGCTTTCAATATTTATAATAAATAATAAAAATGATATTATTTCTTTAAATAATTTTATTTGCTAAATAATTAATTTTGATAAATAAAATAGTTAAAAAATGTATTTTCTAAGAAAATTGTTTTATTAATATTTGATCGGTAATAATTTCTAAATTAGTAAAATAATTGTTTTGGAAAATCTAAATTTCCTTTTATTATTAATCTCTAAATACTATTTAAAACTATTTTCTTAATATTTGTTATTACGGCAAAACATATTTTTATTTAAAAATGACTATGTTGTCAATTATTATTTTGTAATAAATCTATTCTCAAAATATATATAAGTATTTTCCATTTAGGTTTTCCAACCTACCAACATAGTCTCTAGTGCTGTTCTTTAGAAATAAGCGTAGTCCTAGTTACTAAAATATGGTACTACGATCTTGTAGGTTCTGTTCCCTAAACCTTAGCAGTTACCACTTGTTGCTGTCCACGCCGAGGAACCGTCTGAGGCAAGTTTCATATCTATTCCATGTCTATGTTTTTACTTTAATAAAATTTAGCATTAGTTGATTTCATATAGTATCGTGACACTGATTCACCGTGGATCCCTCTCGGACTCCACATTGATTTATGGATTGCTGGATTGCTATATTGACTCATTGACTCGGGAATTGCTTGGGGGAGTAGTATAATGCTTGTGACCAAAGCCAAAATTCTCGCTTGTCTCTCTTGCGCTAACCTCTACCACACATGAGGTTGACCCGTACCGTATATTATTTGTTTCAGTCGAAGCGTTAGTATACATATTGCCTCTATCCCAGCCGTCACAGGCCCTATTATACACTCAAAACACTAGCTTAGCATTGCATCATATTTAACATTAAGATCATATTGCTTGTTGTCTTTTACTATTATTTACAAAAAATATAAAGTTTCTTAAACTGTCTTTCATTTTCATTTATTGTTAATTTAGAAATGCTAGATGTGGAAGAAATATATTACTTGTTCACTCCTGACTGGAGACCCATCATTTTTAGGTGATTGCGATAAAGAGAAGCTAGCTTATTGTTCTTTCTACGGGCCTGATTGGGTTCCGCAGATTCGGCTGAACCAGAGCCAGGAACCCAGAAACATAGATGTTGGTATAGTTTCATTTTTTATTTATTTTCGAACAATTCACTACTAAAATACAGCAATTTGGCGATGGACTATTAGCGACGGATCTTATCCGTCGCTAATAGCGACGGACTAGAGACTATCTTGTGACGAACTACCGTCAGAAAGCAATGGATAATTTTTTTTATATTTTGTGTGTCAAAATCAGTCGCATATCCGTTGCTAATTTGACAAGGATTTAGCGACGGATTGATCTCCGTCACTAATATGTCGCACATTGTGGCGGCAAAATCTAGAAAAATTGGCACGATAAATTAGCGTCTAACTAGTGACGGACGGTCCGCCGGTAATCTAGTGGATATTTAGCGACTACCTAGCGATGGCTATATCCGGTAGTCCGTCGCTAAAAACTGTAACCTAACTTAAATTGAACCGACCGGGGGGAGGAATTTTTCATTCCTCCCAAAAACTCTCTCTCTCTCTTCTCCCTCTATCTCTCACCTAGTCCGACGGCTCTCTCCTCCAACGGGTCTGTCTCTCCGGCGCTCTCTCCGACGACTCTCTCTCTCTCTCAGGTATGCTCTCTCTCCCTCTCTGTTTAACATATAGGGTCTCGGGTTTGGGGGGGTCGGCTGTCGCTGGGGCCGGCAGGGTGGGGAGAGGGAGTGGGGGCCGGGGAGAGGGTGTTGAGGACGGGGGACGGGGTAGGGTTTAGGGTTTCGGGCAGGGGTAGGGTTTTGGGTGGGGGGACGGCTGTCGCGGGGGCCGACGGTGAGGGGGGGAAGGATGAGGCGGGAGGTGGATGGTGTTGGGTGCAGGGCGGAGGCAGGGTAGGATTTAGGGTTTGCTGTCGGGGGGGTGAGGGGGAGGGGGTGGGTGTTTGCTGTCGGGGGGGAGGGGGTGGGGTGGGGGTTTGCTGTCGGGGTGGGCTGTCGCGGGGGTGGGGGAGGGGGAGGGGTTTACTGTCCAACGGGTAAGGGAAGGGGTGGAGGGTATTGGTGGTTTTTGATCGGACCATTCTATGAGTATCGATGGTTTTAGATCTGAGTATCGGATCGGGGGAGGGGGTATAGGTGGTTTTCGATCAGACCAATCCTATGAGTATTAGATCGGGGGGGGGGGGGGTAGGGTATCAATCGGTATCAGAATCGGAATCGGTATCGAATCGGGGGAGGGGTGGGGGAGGGGTCGGGTAGGGGATGCTGCCGGGGAGGGGGGGTCGGGAGGGGGGTGGGGATGGGTGCTGTCGGGGAGGGGGTCGGAGAGGGGGGGGGGGTCGGGGAGGGGATGCTGTCGGCACACACACATACACACACACACACACACACACACACACTCACACACCACACACACACACACACACATATATATATGTGTGTGTGTGTGTGTGCGTGTGCCAAATATATATATATATATATATATATATATATATATATATATATATATATGTATATATATTAGGAGTATATACATATAGAGGAGTCTATATAAACTTTAGTACGTTCAAAACCAAAACTGAAATCAAAACCAAAACCAAATCAGTATCGGTATCGGGCTATTCCTATGAGTATCGGTATCGATATCGGACTATTTTGTTGAGTATCGGTATCGATATCGGACTATTTCGTTGAGTATCGGAATCGGTATCGGTATCGAACTAATTATGTTTAGTTTGTCTTACGATACAGATTTTCACATCCAAATTGAAATGGATCGTTACTTCGTTGATCGTACATGGATGTACCAGCGGATCAACCTCCTCGACCGTAGGTACTTATAAGTCTTGACCGTATCGAATTAGTATCGGTCTATCGGTTTGGTATAGGCCGTATCAGTTGTTATTGGTCTTAGAGAATTGGTATCATCCTATCCGATTTGTATCCACCGTATAGCTCGTATTCGTATTGGCCTTATCGATTCGGTATCGGCCATATCCGATAGGTATCGACATATCAGATTAGTATCGTCAGTATCAGTTTAGTATGGTAGAAGGTTTAGTAACAACTGTACTTGGATTTCTCTCTTCTAGACTAGATTACCATTGCAAGAGAGTCACGAGAGCGTAGCTGGCTAGTTACAGAACATACATGCCTCCTTTTCAATCTCACTTTTTCTGATGGAAAATGAAACATGTATGTTACTGTAACTGGCCAATCACGATCTGGTGACTCTCTTGCAACGGTATTCTAGCTCGAAAAGAGAGAAATCTAAGTACAGTTTTTTCTAAACCTTCCACGATACTAATCCGAAATGGTCGATACTAATCCAACACGGTCGATACCTATCGGATATGACCAATATCAAATCGATAAGGCCAATATAAATCCTAGATATATGGACGATACATGTACATATCGGATAGGACGATACCAATTTGTTAAGGCCAATACCAATCTGATACGTCATATACCAAACCGATAGACCGACTAATCTGATACAGTAGATACTAAGTACGTCCGGCCTATACAAGCGGATCTACCAATTACTGCACGATAGGTCCAACGACTCCAGTTACATCCGGTTATAGGTGAGTACTTGATTACATAGTAATTCTGTTAGTCTTGTGATACAGATTTTTACCTCCAATCTGCGATGGATCGTTACTTCTTTGATCATACATGGATGTACAAACAACAATACGAGTGTAGCAACATATAAGTTTTGTACAGTTTAGTAACAATCTAGCTACGAATTAGTCAAGAATAATTATAATTAATTCAGGATTATTAATTCTGATCAAGATCATCAATCAAGGTCAAGAGTTGATAACCAAGATAATGAAAAATTAATCAGGATGATATATAACGTAGTGTAGATACAACGTATAAGTAGTGTACAGTTTGGCATGTCTCGCTCCGATACTGACCGATACCGGTTCGATACTGTCCGATACCGATACAGTTTGGCATTTCTCGGTATCGGTATCGGACGATTCTTATGAGTATCTAAATCGGTATCGATATCGGACTATTCCTATGAGTATCGGTATCGGGCTATTCCTATGAGTATCGATATCGGACTATCCCTATGAGTATCGGGGGTGGCTGGCCGCGAGGGGTCGGAACATACACACGTACACACACACACCACACCATATATATATATTAATATATATATATATATATATATATATTATAATATATATATATTCGAGGAGTATATATATATAGAGGAGTACATATTAACATTGGACCGAAACCGAATAAGTAAATTTAGTATATTCAAAACCGAAACTGAACCGAATTTTTTAAAATCGAAACCGAAACGAATAAGTAAATTTAGTAAAATTTAGTATATTAAGGCTCTCGCCTGTACACACACCCACCCTTAACACCACACATTTGACTAGGACACACCACACCCTCCCACTCTTTCACTCTCACTGTCACACCCTCATGCATCATGTCTAGGACATAGATTTTTAGTTACCACGGTCAGGAATTCATATGAATCTGACTAGGTTAAACAACTAGAATGATCAAGTAGTTCATATAGAGATTTTCTAGTTACAGGCGATCATGTTATCTCGACCACCTGTGGACTTGTAGCCTGTCGTCGAGTAGGGCACATTTCCAGCACACTGTCATGTATTGCACTTCTTGTATCCTAAGTACTCAGGTACACCAGAAATCTTGATAACTCTTGTAACTTGATAACTCTCGTAACTTTTGCATGGATAGCCTGGTTAGTAACTAGTCCTGTAATAACCCTAGTTAGCTAATGATAGCAAGCCATAGGACTTGATTGGCCGTGCCTGAACGATTGTCTCATGATTAACATGGGAATTATATTCCAACTCTTGTTCTTCCCCGATGCAAGTAAGTATGTTCATTTTTAACTCTTGTCTTTTACGTTATTATAGTTATGTTGCTTGTATCAGTTTCTTCTATTCTTTATATGCTGGTTTTAGTTCATAAGTGGAGCCTCCCTTGTGGTACTTGCTCTTTCTGGGGTCTGACCCAGCAGGTTTTGTATGGCCATATTTCAGAGTGATACCTGAGGATCTAACTGCTTTTCAGCCAGATGGTGAATACCAGGAGTAACCGTGGCAACGAGTGAGTTTCTTATTTTTGCTTTCTCACTCTACTGTCACTTATTCTTTCGAGCCATTTAGCCGTCGAGCGTGTGTTAGCTTGTGTTGTAACATTATTTCTGTCTACCTAAGGACTGTAACATGATTAGCTTTCCTAGGATTGATCATGTATGACTTAACTCTTGCTAGTCATTGCATTTTGTATGAGTAGCTTCATGATCACCTGAATATATAATGTTTCTGACACCTTAATTTTATATGTCTAATGATCAAATATCTTGTAACATTTATTTGCTTGCTTGAGATTGAGACACTAGGCTTATTCTTGACCATAAAAGACTGATGGATTGCAGATAAACCCTCATGTATCTTGACAGCCGTGACCATATTGCGAAGTGTGTTGCACTCCAATGTACGTAGCTGTATGTGTTTGTCCTCCGCTCTCTAATATTCTGGTGCTGGGACATAACACGGTTTTAAGTGGTGGCCCATACAGGTCTTATAAATTAAGATGTGTGAGGGTTTTACTAAATAGATGTCTCAATCAGCATTCACCCTTGATCTCTACTCGTGTTTTTTAATCTTCCTGAATCTTGACCTGATAAGGTTCTTTATTTTTGATCTATCTTGGTCCTTCCTTATTGTTCTCCATGTCATTTTTTCAATGGCATTATTCCTAGTCCTACCGATCAGCCGGACGGGGTGCCTCCTATTATCCAGCAGCAAGTAAACCAGCAATAACCTAAGGACCAAGCCTAGTACTCAGGGGCAACATCCCGAGTCATGTCTTCCGGGGAACAAAAGCTACCAGTACAGCATGCATAATAGAACCCTGATAGGATTCATTTGGGACTTGCCTGCATCAAGATCGTCGAGGTGATGCTCTGGAGCAGACAGTACAAGCATTTGGGCAGAGTTGGTTATCAAAGGAACAATACAGCAAACAGCTTCAAGCGCCTGAACCCTCCTTTCTCTGACAGTAGTGAATATGCTATTTCTATTGATGCTTAGCTTGAATTCAGGATATAGAGGTTATTCTGGAGACAGCTCAGATTTCAGAGGAAGAGAAGGTGGTCGTTGTACGACTACAATTGTTGGACTTAGCCTGCAGCTGGTGGATGATGCAAGCAGTTAATTTGGTGACGTCTATCATGTGGGCGGTATTCAGCGATATATTTCAGACGAAGTACTTTGATGCAGTAGCTTGCTATGATCTACAGACAAGGTTCAACAATCTCAAGCAGATGGAAGGATGGTCGATGGAAATGCGGTCGAGTTTTCAAGATTTAGTCGGTTTGCTCCTACCTTGGCGGCAACCGAATTGGACCGAGTGCAGCGATTCCAGCACGGACTTCCCCTAGATATTATTCTTGCAGTGGAGCAGTTTGAGCACCAGACATTCGATGTTGTTTTGCGAGCAACTAGTAGGCATGAATATACTTCACAGAGGATAGTAGATCGAACTGGAGGACGAAAGTGGCCCCACGGACAATTATTCCAGTTATCAGCACCAGTCCTGACAGCTAGGGCATTGACTATTGGAGCTCCTAGGCGGGCGAAACTAGTTTTTTCCATTCAATACTCAACTTTGACGTACCCTCAATATTTGAAATAGAAGCAGTCTTCTGCAGTGGGCTGCTCTCATTGTAGGAAGCTTGGGCACGTGATTTCAGAGTATTGTAGAGCACAGGGATTGTGCTAAGATTGTAGGACATCAGATCGCAGAATTGGATCCTGCTCGAATAGAACCAGTTCATCTTTATCAATGCTAGCTAGTCAATCGGTTAGGGCAAAAGCACCAGTGCAGCAGCAGCAGTACCAGCCTTCGAGGACATTACCGCCTCAGGCTCAAGCATTCCAGCAGCATAGGTCGCAGCAGTATGCTCAGGCCCACTATAATGTGGTCCTAAGAATAATACGGTCTTGTGAGAGTAGATAGAGTCTTTTTCTCGTATCGAATCATAGTTAGCGGTAGAGAGTTCCCCGCTAGATTGATAGAATTTTCGATAGCCAACTATAATATGGTTCTAAGAATAAATTGGTTGAAGGATCAGTATGCAAGAATAGACTGCCATGTTGGCAGGATTATTTTTGGTATTCCCGACGAAGAAGAGTTTTTTGTTTCCAGAGGCAAAGTAGAACCTTCTCTACCAGTCTTGCGAATAACAGTAGCAGAAGCAGTTCAATTTCCCAGAGTAATAGAAGAATTTCCTGACGTATTTCCCGAAGAGCTTCCAGGCATGCCACCAGAGAGAGATAGAGTTCACTATTGATTTGATTCCAGGGATGACACCAATATCAGAGAGAGTCTACAGAATGGTACCATCAGAATTGGAGATCATGTACAAAATGATTGAAAAACTCAAAACTAAAGAATTTATTCGTGCTAGTGGATCACCTTGGGGAGCCCCGATGCTTATTGTGAAGAAGAAGGATGGTACGTCAAGATTATGTGTGGATTAGTACCTTGAATTTTGTAACAATCAAGAACAGATATGCCCTACCAAGGATAGATGATTTATTCGATCAACTCAGTGGGGCACAGTATTCTCGAAGATTGACTTGCGGTCGGGGTACCATCAGATCAAAGTCAGAGAGCAAAACATCCTGAAGACAACATTTAGATCTAGATATGGATATTGGAAATTTCTCGTTATACATTCGGAGCGACCAATACGCCAGCAGTATTTATGGATCTCATGAATCGCATATGCATGCCCTATTTGGATCAGTTTATAATAGTGTTTATAGATGACATCTTAGTCTACAGCAAGAGTGAAGCAGAGCATGAGCAGCATCTCCGAGTAGTCCTTCAGACTATCAGAGAGTACCAGTTGTATGCGATGTTCAGCAAGTACAAATTTTGGCTTGATCATATTTCATACTTAGGTCATATCATCACCAGAGGTGGAGTAGAAGTGGATTCCCAGAAGATTGCGGCTATAGAGATATTGCCAGTACCTAGCATCGTCGCAGAAGTTTATAGTTTTCTAGGATTGGTGGGTTATTACCGACAATTTGTATCAAACTTTACTCGAATTTCAGAGCCCTTGACGCAGTTGACCCGCAAGGATGTGTAGTTTACTTGGACATCGGAATATCAAAGTTCATTCGAGAATTTGAAGCAAGGATTGATGACGGCACCCATTCTCACGCTTCCAGATGGAACTGAAGGATTTTTAGTTTATTGTGACGCTTCAGATAAGGAATTAGGATGTGCCCTAATGCAACATGGTAAGGTAGTAGCTTACGCGTCATGTCAGCTTCATGATCACGAGAAGAATTAACCAACACATGACTTGAAGTTAGCAGCGGTGATTTTTGGACTCAAGCTTTGGAGACATTACTTGTATGAAGATCGGGTATAAATTTTCACCGACCACAAGAGTCTCAAGTATGTGTTTACCCAGAAGGATCTCAATATGCGTCAGAGAAGATGACTAGAGTTACTAGTAGATTATGACATCAACCTGTAGTACCATCCTGGAAAGACCAACGTAGTTACAGATGCGTTTTGTAGAAGAGTAGGAGCTTATTTCCTAACAGCACAACCCGGGTTATTATCGAATCTTCAGAAAATGGGAATAGAGATAGTTCTTTCTAACAACGTGGCATTGATGGCCAATATGCAAGTTCAGTTCAGCGTAGTTGAGAGAATCAAGATAGCTCAATCAACGAATTCCAAGCTTCAGCGGCTTAGGACAGAATGTGAAGCGGAACGAAGAGCTGAGTTATGCATTCACGAAGACGACACCCTCTGGCATAGAAGACATCTTTGTGTACCCAGTAGTGATATCATGTAAGAGATCATGGCGGAGGCTCACAGTTCATAGTATTCAATCCATCCTGGTAGCACAAAGATGTATCGTGATATTCGTCAACATTGCTGGTGGAATGGCATGAAGAGGAAGATAGCTCGGTTTGTCTATCGTTTTTTGGTTTGCCAGCAAGTCAAGGCTGAACATCAGAGAGCAGTTGGACTTCTTCAACCTTTACCGATCCCAGAATGGAAATGGGAACACATTACCATAGATTTTATGACTGGGTTAACTAAATCCCCAACTGGGAGAGATGCAATATGGGTTATAGTTGACCGACTCACAAAAGTAGCTTTTTTCTTTCTTTTTTAAGAATTGGTTAGTCGATGGATTAGCTTACAAAGATGTACCTCAGGAAGATAGTCAGATTGTATGGAGTTTTAATCAGTATTGTATCCGATAGAGATTCGAGATTTACATCAAACTTTTGGCGGAGTCTTCGAGAGAGTTTGGGGACTCGTCGTAAGTTTAGTTTAGCTTATCATCCGCAGACAGAAGGTCAGTCGGAGCACACAATTCAAAATCTTATGGATATGTTATGATCCTGTACACTTGACTTTGGTAGTTCGTGGGAAGATCACGTGCATCTAGTGGAGTTCTCCTACAATAATAGTTTTTAGGCCAGTATCCAGATGGCACAATTTGAGGCACTGTATGGAAAGAAGTGCATATCACCTTTAGCCTGGGACGATATAGGCGAGAGGCAGATGCTTGGTCCAGAAATGGTTACTCAGACTATCGAGGTGGTTAGACAAGTTAGAGATCATCTTCGAGTTGCCCAAAATCGTCATCACCATTGGGCCGATTCTTATCGGCGTCCAGTTAAGTTTTCTATCGGCGACCACGTATTTCTTAGGATCTCGCCTACCCATGGCGTTATTCGATTCGACGTACAGAAAAAGCTTAGTCCTAGGTATATAGGATTGTTTGATATTTCTCGAGCGAGTAGGTGATGTGTCCTATCGTCTCGCTCTTCCGCCATCATTACATGAAGTACATAACGTATTTATGTATCCTAATTATGACGGTATATCCTGGATCCGAGCCATATCCTTGATCATTCAAAATTAGTGGTTGGTGCCAACCTTTCGTATTAGGAAAGGCCCATATCCATATTGGACTGAAGAGAGAAGGTACTCAAGAACAAGACTATTAGTTCAGTCTGTATCGCTTGGGGTCATCACTCTTTGGGTGAGTCAACCTGGAAACGTGAGGATGATATCCGATCATAATATCCACACCTGTTTGACTCATAAGTTACAATATCGTTCTTATGCCTTATGTCTTAAATTTCTTGCTTGCATGAATGATTGCTTGATTGACCGCTAGTTATAGATTGCCTGTAGTTAGTATTGCTTGCCCCGATACCTCTAGCTACTTGATTAAATTCCAAGAACGTAATTCTTTTAAGGTGGGTAGAGTTGTCACTACCTTTTTTCGTTCTACGTATTTTTGGTATATGTGTACGAATTTCTGATATTTGTCACGTGACCCCTAGTTGGACTTGTCTTGCTTAGTCTTGGCTTGGTTTAGTTTTGGTTTGTTCCTGGCTAGTCTTTTTTTGGTTTACCATGGTTCTACATGACATGCTGGCATGGTT
>JANAVB010021796.1:16993687-17024162 GCA_029216955.1 Iris pallida | reverse complement strand
CCCTCATATCATTCAGAACATGAGAATCTTGGGTTCATTTGCCCTGTATTGTAGTGTCCTATATGTTATAGGTTGTCCTGATTGGGTTAACTTATTGAGCTAGTGAGGAAAGGGGAAGAGGATAGCAGTAGCAGAATTTATAGGGAGTGGTTTGGGCTAGTAAAGTTTAGGAGGATACCAGATATTAGTGAGTGGTATGTATAGTCTATAATTGACTTAGTTAATCCAGGTCCTCTAGTTGTGACCCTTTCCCCTTGCATTCCCTTCCCTTCCTCATTACATCTGTCATACACCTTAGTATATGTATTTATGATTTGTTATGGGTTCACATGTTACATTATATACATATGGATATTGGGGTAAGCTAGCATTATGTATGTAGTAGTGACATGTATATATTGTGATACATATATATATAGAGGTAGATAAATACATATATGATTCCTATGTATATATCATGGATATATAGTTGAGGTATATATGTGATAGATAGGTATATGTATGTGGTTTTGTTTGATAGGCTTGTGTATGTCTAGGGCTATAATACATTGAGTATATATACATTGATATGATATATGATATATATTATGGTATCCTAGTCTATGGTTTGGTTTTGAGTTAGCCTTATAGAGATTGACTTAGATAGAGACCCAATTGACTTGTTGACTATAGTTTGACCGACCCATAGATGATAGTTGACCAGGTTTGACTTACAGTTGACTTTGACCTAGAAATCATGTAGATTGTATCATAAACATCATCTGTCTTATTTTAAACACATTATAACCTGTACTGCTCTATTTAGGACATTGTGACTCCGGTGCAGACATCTGAAATTACACTACTCTTTTCAGAGTATCAGGCGAGTACATTCTTATCATTTCATATCCTGTTTAGAATTATTTTCCTGCTTTAGTTTACTTTACTTGATGCTGTCACGTTGGTAACACGGATTAGTACTATATGGATCCTTTCTTGAGATGTTATCCCTCAGGGAGCATCGGATACTACATGTTCTGTGTGTTTCACTTACATTGTGTATCACTATGCTTCATGGTTCATTGATCACTTGTGACATGTACTCTCATGATCACAGAGTCTTCCTTGAATCACCCATTTATGGGCACTCCCAGAATAACCCATTTATGGGCCTACCATTTATCACCCCTTGTGGGCCATTGCATGGATCGTAACATAACCTGGCTGGATCCTTGTGTATTGATTGGGGTACGGGGGAGTAGAAGTAGACATGTAAATAATATCCAAGTAGTGTAGTTTCCAGAATTACTCCATAGTATAGTTTCCAGAATCTTCTATGTCATTTACATGTCTATATTGTACTCTGACTCACTAGCCACTTTTAGTTCTCTATTTATAGTAGATATTTCTATTACAGTTCTCTTCTGTTTTCATTTTGTACTTTCTTCTAGTTTCCTGTACCTTACTCTACTGCATGATTGTATTTTCTAACCTGCTATGATCTGTTGAATGTATTGTGCTCGCTCCTGTCCTGACTGGATCTGTTAAAAATTTTACAGTGAATGATGAGGCTCTGGTGTCTACCCATTATGGTGCAGCTTAGACAACACTTGTGACTTGGACCCAATTGCAGTAGAGGATCTACCACCAGTGGTTTAGACTGCTAGCTTAGACTCTTACCTTGTCTTTCTCATTGATACATTATTGTATATGTACTGGGAGTTGTTTTTATCTGATATTTATAGAGATGTCATCTTAGACACTTAGACCTCTATCTGATTGTATCTCTGTGGATTCATTTCGTTCCATATCTATCTATCTTTTATCGTACTCTACCTTAGATGTGATTGAGACTGTATTGCTATGTCACCTCCATTCGAAGTGTATATAATATACAAGTACCTTTATATTGTTAGATGATTGACCTAGGACAGCGTTCTACCGCCGATACTGCGGCGTAGGCTGGGCGTTGTTACGTGCTCGTACCCTCACAGTGGGTGCGGGTCGTGACATGGGATCAGGCGCATGGGGTGACTTGGTTTATGACTTCGAGGAGTCATAGGCAAGTCCAGGCGGATGACTTTTGAGATGCATGTAGAGATTTTGGGCGCATAGCTGTGGAAGCGCATGCAGAGACTTGGCTTCTGTCTTGAGATAAGGAGTAAGTCTGGGGGACGCAGGGCTTTTAAGGTGCATGCAGTCTATGGGCGCATGGCTGTGAGACGCATGCGAATGAGCAATCGGTCACGTGGCAAGGATAGCTGTAGCCGACCAAACGTGTAATAATGGTGCTGATGTCAGCGGCTCTTCATTTTCTGTAAAGGACGGCTGATTGGACGGCTTTTGCCGCCTTTGTCACTTAGCATTAAATGCTTGATGATGACAAGTTTGAAAGTTAATTCTAATATGGGCGCATGGTACTATGTCCCACTGGGCGCATTGGGTGCATGATGTCGATGAGGCATCTGCCATATTTTGCATCCTCTTTGCCTATTTTTTGAGTTCTTTTGGGCGTTAATGGCTGTCTTTATTTTAGCAGAATACGAAGAGACAGGTTCATTGCCATAAATACAAATTCATTGCACGAAAGTCGGAGAGCCTTCCACTTGGCACACGGTTGTGGGCTGCCCGGGTCTGTAAATAGTCGTATAAAGGGAAACTTATTTCCATTCTTCACTTGTTTTTTCTAAAATGGAGATGAACTTGGCTGGCCCCCTGCTTTGGCGAACCGTCGAACTCCTCATTCGAAGAAGCTTTTGACGATGAGCTCCTTCCGAAGGTGAAGATGCGCCGAGTTAGTTCTTTCGCCATCGGCCCAGTTATCGTACAAGCCTATGAAAGTGCCTGTTGCATCCAAATATCGAAATCGTCGTGTCCCGACACAAGCTGAAGGTGCCTGTTGCATCCAAAGATCGGGGCGGTCGTGTTCCGATTTTTGTTATGCTGGAAGAGCCGCAGGTCAGGGCTATCGTGCCCCGATTTTGTTAGGCTAGAAGAGCCACTCCTCCTGCTACAGTGCCCCATACTGACGACGACGTGATTTGCTCTGACTATGCACGGGGATGTGCCTACGCTGAGATGCTGGAATGATACGCCTGGCTGTAGCACTTGAGTGATGCGCCTGACAGTTGTTGTCAGGATGTGCCTGTAACTTTTTTTAGGATCTTTCCTTTCTTTTTTTGTAAAAAAATTAGCCTTTGTAAAGAGTTTTAGACATGTAATAGACTTGCATATGAAATAAAAGCCTAGTTTCTTGATGTCATATACTCTTTGTTTGTGTTTTGCTGCGCCGAGTACTCTTGTCTATTCTAGCGCAGATCAGTGTGGGGCGCATGAGAATTTATGGCGCATAGGGACTCTGGCCTGAAATTTTATGCTACTACAATACTCCGTATAATACTCAATCCTCAAACATATCCAAGTCACAAATCCCGATACATAGGGCAACTAATAGCCCTATCTGGCTAAACATAGGATAACTCCTAGAAAGAATGGTCAGGGGACAAGGGTCTATTAATTAATGTCGTCGAAAAATGGCAAGGATTGCATGAACCGCTCTAGAGCAGATCCACAACCCTTAAACCAAACAAGGACCAAGGTTACAGACCGTCTCCCGAGTGAAACTACGCTCCTCATGCTATCTGACAGACAAGACAGGTCAAGAGCTAGACGACTAATCTAGTCAGGAGTCTACCTAGTAGGCACTGGAATCTGGTCAAACTAAATCTGTACGAATCTAGTTCAGCAAACCAAAGGAACGGTTCTGCCTAAATACTAAAACCACATTCCCGACCAGGAACTCTGGAAAAAATTCGGCAGAGTCGCCTCTCTATTCTGGAGGGGAGCTCCCAGAGAATTGGGGCTAAATCCACTGGTGAAACCCGCAGCAGAATCGCAAACTGAGAACACTAAGTCTCAGTTTCCAGCAGCGCTACGATGGGTACTGGAAACCAAACTAACACATGCAACAAGAATTGCCATATAGGGCACATCAAGACCCACAGTCACATCTAAGTCACAAGCACAGTCACAGAAATAGTTAGCCAAAGCCGGCCCCCGACCGCGAGTCGGACACGGGGCACATGGGGATAATCCATACATGTGAGTCGTACTCGTGTCCTCGGAGGTGTGGATGACATGTCCGAGTTGTCCGATACGGCTTGACCCGGTATCGAACCAAGCTATCCTAAGTTATCATCATGTCAGTTCTACTACTATGCTACACTACTCACAGTTATACATTTATAATTATAAATAAATTAAATTCAATAAAATCTAGAAGAGAGGGCAAGAGCTGTCGATGAGTAAGGGATACTTGCCTAGAGGGATCGGCTAGGTAAGCAAGTCTTCGACGATCGGGATCCAGGTAGCAAGTCCATCGAGGTCCTCAGAACACAAAATAAAAAATTATTAGAATTAAATAAAAAAATAATAACAGAAGCACAAGGATGCAGAAGGCTATACTGTATAGGTCCCGCAAGTAGTACAGGGATCTGGTACATAAACCGAGGCACACAGATCGATATGGACATGCAAATCAAGATATGCACGTATATCGAGATTGTACGAAATCGAGATAACACGAATATCAAGACAAACGAGAATAAAACGTGCACGTAAATTAAGACATGTACGTAGATCGAAGGATCATAAATATCAGGATGGCGAACAAATCAACACGACACGCAAATCGAGGCGTACACGCAAATCGAGACGATAGAAGATATAATATGATACGCAAATCAACACAAATCGGTGCGTACACGTAAATTGAGACGGTGCAAGACCCAAGGAAGCACACAATTCAATACGGCACGCAAATCGGTACGTACATGCAAATTATTGTGATACGAAGTCCAAAGTGACACGTAAATCGGTACGTACATGCAAATCAAAGTAACACGGATTACGAGGTAGGCACAAAGGCCAAGTGTGAGCCCCCTGAATTTTAGGGATTTTTTTTCAAATTTTCTAAATGAATTATTTTAGATAATTTATTTTTATTTAATTATTTTTTACGATTAAATGCTCTTTTCGTGACTTTGATTTCTGGAGCGTCAGATATGTCAATCTCTGAAAACTTTTTTCATGAATTTGTAGTAGACAAGATTATCTCCATTTTCATATCATGTCCCACTCAAATTTGTTTCCTTGTGCTCTTTTTGCATTGCGCAACTTTCGGGTCAATTTAGGCTAATTGATTATCTACCGTAAAATCTGATCTAACTTCTAATTTAATTTTGGGACTCGACATCGATTCAATCTAATCGACCTAATATATGGTTCTGAACTATTTTGAACCTACTATGCACGTACCACTTACCTGCCACCCGATTGATCTCCCGCATGCTCCTATTTCATCAATGATTATAAATGACTTAATTTTGTATTATGACTAAACCTAGCCCAAACTTAACCAAACTTGACTCAATACCCAACCAAATTTTATGTAGGCCACTTTCATGACTACCCAAACACCTCACACAAATTTCTATCTTCTCTATTCTAAAATATCTCTCTTCTCTCTCTACTTTATCGAATATCTTTCTCTCTCTCTCTTTCTCTAACATATTACTCTCTCTCTCTCTCTTTTTTCCTCTCTCTCTTGTTTACAAACTCACACACTCAACCCCCCCACATCACCATTCACACACACCTCTCCCACTAGCTGACACACTCTATCCCTCTCTCATTTTTCTATCTCTCTTCTCTCTCTCTCTCTTTCTTTAACATATCACTCTCTCTCTCTCTTCTTTACAAACTCACACAAAACCCCCCTCACCCATCACCATTAGTAGCACACAAACACCCCCCAACCGACCTAACACTTCCTCTCCTTCTTTTTTTTCTTCACATTACACTACACCATCATCACCATCTTCATTTTGTTTCTCTCCTTCTTCAATTCTTCACCTTCTTCTTCTCACCTTCACCATCTTCACCAACATTACCAACTCCATTACCACCCGTGGCCATAATGGTGCACTCGTACACACGTCAAGGCGAAGTAGCCGCTGTAGCTGTGACCACGGCAGGGCCACTGGTACCGTCGGGCCGTCGTCGTCGTACGTGTACCGACGAGCAACAGCAGCTACGAGCAGCAGTAGCAGCAGCTACGAGCAAAGCTGCAGCAGCCGTGGTGGCAGCACCACCATGCGGCCACGACGAACGCCCTTGTCCGGCGAACCCTCGGGCGACCTCCCCATGGCGGTCGTCGACCTTCCCGACGAGCCATGTAGGCGATTTGTGCGTTTTGCATGGGATCCCGTCGTGACGCGCACGAATTCAAATTCAGAATTCGTCCTCGGGACAGCGACTTCGTGCACATTTTCTAAAAATTTCAACCGTTGGATCATCGATCCATTTCTTCCGTCTCAATTTTGCTATATACCCCTTCACCTATGTCAAATTTCAGCCGTTAATTCCGTCGTTTGATATGTCAAAATCGGCCACCAAGTTGACCATTTAAATTGTGTTATTTTTGGACAGTTTTGTGGAGCCGACTTCGTTGACTCGTATCTCCGTCATCGCTGCTCCGTTTGGCCTTGCCACCAGTTCCTATGCATAGCTGGTATAACCCTCTTAATGTCCCTTAAGTTTTATTTCATTGTGAGCTTTTTTGATCGGTTGAATTTGACGCCAAAGTTGGCCGTCCGAATTCGTAATTTCCAACTTATAAAATTCTAATTTTGAATCCGGGACTCCGGATTAAAATTCTGACACCACCAGTAGACTCGTGACGTCGTTCTAGCACGAATCCATATAAAGTTAGGTTGATTTGGAGGACGTGAACTCCGACATGCATTTTGATACAAGGCGGGCCCCACAATCAAAGTCAACGGGGCCATTTTGAGATCGCTCATCGGAATCCAATTCTGGATATACCATTGAGTTCGTATCATCATTATGAACTCGTTGACATATACTTTGCTAGATTTAGTGGACAGGCTCTGGCACGTATTTCCGTACAAATCAGATTCCAATATCCGGATCAACGGACCAATTTGAGATCGAGCCATCGGAGTCCAATTTGGATATACCGTTGAATTGTATCATAATTTTGAACTCGTTGACATATACTTTGCTAGATTTAGTGGATATTGGGTCCGACACGTATTTTCGTGCAAATCAGATTCCAATATCCGGGTCAACGGACCAATTTGAGATCGGGTCATCGGAATCCAATTTTGGATATACCGTTGAGTTCGTATCTTCATTCTGGATTGTGAACATATATTTTGCTAAGGTTTTGAGAACTTTTATCCTGACACATTTTTCGGTACAAAGTGGGTCCAATATCGGATATCTTTTTGACTCGAAATTACCTTCTTGCCCTTGTGTCCAAATTGGACTTATGGGTAGGCTATTCTAGCTATTTTGACCATTTTGGCCACGTTGGTGACGGTTGTTTTGTCATCCGACAATATCTGTAGATTTTTCCCTTGTCTATCACCATTTGTTATAATCCTTCTCTTTTGGTTCGTATTTTGAGATTCGTGCATCGAAATTGAGATACATCGATTTCAGTAATTTCATATCACTGAAATTGACCAAATGACCATATGGATGATTATAGAGACTATCTTTGGCCTAGTTTAAACCAAAATGGACTAGGAGTTTACCAGAGTTGACCAAAGTCAACTATAAGTCAATCTTTGATCCAGTTTGACTGAGTTTGACCTAGAATAAGCCTAGAAGCATTGAATTAATGTATTATATATATTGTTTACTCTAGAACACTAAGTAACTCTGTAAATTCATATTAGGTCTCTGTGACGTCGGTTCAGGCATAGACCCTGACTTATTGCTCAGGACAACAGGCGAGTACATTCTCTGATAGTTTTTATTGTCTGGATATACTATATCCGATTCAGTTGTAGTATTTTACTTGATTCTCGACACGATGGTGCACGGATTAGTATATATTGTTGCCTGTCATTTGATGTCATTCCTGGGTTACCGTGGTATACTGGTACATTGTTCAATCTTGTTTCCTGTACTTGTATTGATACCGATTCCTGAGGGGGATCAGCTACCCTCTTAGAGAATTCCGTGTCATGCATGATGTCTTGTGTCCGGATCCATTATACTGCTCGGGGATGGGGAGTTATTAGAGGTTATGTGATCAATACCCTCATTTATTCCTGTTACTACTTGCATCATAGCTTTACCCTCGCCTCACGTAGGGTAAAGCCAGACCTGTGTACTACTTGCCTCATAGCTTTCCATTGTGACCGGCCTGATCTTGTTTTTCTTGTATTTTCTGACTCATAGCCAGTCAAATGAAAGAGATTGATCTTGACCAAAGCCGATCACATAATGCTCTAATATCTCAAGGCATTGTTTATATTTATATTATACATCAGATATTACTGTACTGTTCTACATTCCAGTATTTTATACCCTGACATGATATCCAGTTTTACATATCCTGTTTATATTTCAGTCTTGATATTTTATCTTATATTTCATTATAATTGTCTCTTATAGAATTTGTCAATTCACATGGAACTGTTGTTAGTTTATGTACTCATTTTCATCCTGACTGGATACGTTGACAATATTTTTAGGATTTGTTATGCCCTCATTATTGGACTACAGGATGATGTTAGCTGAGGCGGATCTCGATATTCTTTCACCGTGAGTTGTCTCGCAGGAGTTCTAGGTCTGGTAGTTATTTTAGTTTTGTTATTATTTTTCTTTTGTTTCATTCTTGTCTCATATGATCCTTTTGTAGATTCTAGTTGTTCTAATGATATTGTTATCTTTCTTGTCTTATCGTTAGCTTTTGTGATGTGATTTGAGTACATTTATAGTTATAAATCTTTTAGACGTTGTAGTTAGTATTGGGTACTTGACAGTGCTCTACTGCCGATACTGCGGCATAGGCTGGACGTGGCACACGTATTCGTATCCGTATATCCGGTGCGGGTCGTGACATATTTTTAGTGGTGGCCCATGCAAGTCAGTCTTTGCTATTAATGCGAAGTCGTGGTAGTACTTGAGCTTATCCGTACTATTGCGAGCCTGCCCTAGGATTAAGATTGAGTCATGAAATATTTTAGGATTTTGGTAAGCAATCACATATTAGGAACTCTTGATAGATTCCAAGGATGACCCCTGGGAGTCTTATTTCAAAAGTTTTTCGAGTCTATTTCCCAGTTGCTTTTATTTGTCCTGATTTTGAAACATTTGTCTGTTACCGAACCCTATTCTTGCTTTGCGATGAGTTATGGACCCCAGAGGGAACTAGAAGGTAGAAGTTTAACTTATATATCATCTAGGTTGAGAAGAGAATATGATTAGCCAATCTTATATGAAGTTTAAGATTTGTTTTAGATTATGTTCCAGGAATCTGACCTAGATAGTACCTTTGGGCCATCCCCTGAGAACCTTCCTCTAAACCCTACATCGGAATCTGTTTTCACTTGTTTCCATTTACTTATCCTTGATTCGTTGATGAATTTTGAATCTTTATGTTCGTTGTTGTATAGGTATAGGGAAGGGGTAGATGTAGGTAAGGGGAGGTGTAGGTAATAGAAGGGTTAGGTAAGGGAAGGTGTAGGTATAGGGAAGGGGTAGATGTAGGTAATTAAATAATAGTAACAATAATAAAAATGGGAACAATTATAACAATAAGCTAAAATACAGACTCTAAAATCACAATAAAATAATACAAACCATAAATTAATACGGCAACGATAACCAAGAGTTAAGACTCAATAACTAAGACAAATCCAAGTCCCAAAAATAAATAAAATTTAAACAATTACGAAATTTAAAAATCACCCAAATACGATCATATACCTATTCTTAAAATAGGAATTTGACATCATACCCACCTTACAAAAATTTCGTCTTCGAAATTTTGAAATCATAATAGGGTTTTCGAAACTATATATATATATATATATATATATATATATTATATATATATATATATATATATATATATATATATATATATTGAAAACTCTACCCACCTTACAGAAATCAAGTAATACAACTTGAAATGAACAAAGTCTCAATATAAAAACATCAAAGAGAACAATGGTTAGCCACACAATTCAACTCTTAAAATAAATCCAAAATACCGAAAGAATCTCGAAAAATCAAAATCTCACATGCACGAAATAGCCCTATAAATCAAAACAGATAAAAAATATCGAAAACAACATCAGAAAACCTGAAATTCCAACTGCAGGAAAATCCACATAAATCATAAAATCCAGGATATTCGTCTCACCCCCGAGTGCCAGCGGTCTTACCAGTGCGCCACCCCGCCACTGACATATATATATATATATATATATATATATATAATATATTATATATATATAATATATATATATATATATGGGAAAACGGGATATGAGCCATAGGCTCATATTCTTATATGAACCATTCCAGGTGTCTTCCATATGGACCATAAAAATATATTGACTTGGATAATAAAATTTAAATAGATATAAATAAAAGATCCTATAAAAGATTTGATAAATAATAACTTACCATATCTTTGCCTAGGAACTAACCAATTATGTTTACCTAAGAATTTAAATAGATAGAAAAAAAATCCCATAATTATGTTAATATTAATATTAATATTAATGTTAATATTATTGTTAATTTTAATGTTAATATTAATGTTAATATTAATATTAATAATTTTAATCTTCATGTTAAATTAATTTTAATATTGATTTTAATTTTAATTTTAATTTTAATGTTAATGTTAATGTCAATGTTAATGTTAATATTGACATTAATATTAATATTAATGTTAATATTAATGTTAATGTTAATATTATTGTTAATATTAATTTTAACGATAATTTTAATTTTAATGTGAATAATAATAATTTTAATTTTAATTTGGAGGGACAAATGGCATTATTTATATTTAAATTACTAGGTAAACTTATTTGGCAAATTTCTAAGTAAAATTTGGTAAGTTATTATTTATCAAATCTTTTATGAGATCTTTTATTTATGTCTATTTAAATTTTCTATTGCAAGTCACTGTACTTTTATTTGACCAGATGGAAGCCACGTGGGATGGCTCATATAAGAGCATGAGCCTATGGCTCATATCCCGTTTTCCCTATATAATTATATATATATATATATATATTATATATATATATATAAAGATTAGAAAGAAAGAAAGAAAATTATTTTATGTGCTTTTACTAGTAATGTAGTCTCTTCCATCAATAACATATATCACTACATATATCATTTTCAAACCCTGCATGCCCCCTAAGAAAATTCAAAAAGATTAACAATGCTAATTAATTAATTAATCATGCATATGCATGCATGCATACATGCATGATTCTTGTGAACTTGATCACCATCAGTCTTGGAAACCAGTCTGTGCCCATATAGCATTCCTGACCCTTCTCAGGTCCCTGCCCTTCAACGTCCTCCCGACGCCCTCGACGACCGACGGCGGCGGCCCCCTTCTCCTCATCACCATTTCGTGCGGCGGCAATCGTGCTACGTCGACGTCCTCCTCCTCCTCCTCCTCCTCAATCCTCTGATCATCATAACTACTACTACTACAACTGCGACTGCTGTTGTACTCGTGCAACAATATCTTCGACCAATCGGTACGTTCACCGGCACGACTTCGTCGTCGAACTGGCGGAAGACCGATCCGATATCTTACTCGCAGCACGCGGTCGGCTCTTCGGTACCGGACTCTGCGTCTCGGCAGGCTGCAGGTAGTTGCAGTTCCACACGACGTCGGACTCCTCGAACTCATCTTCGCCTGGCTGCGTCGATCGGCTCGAGAGGCCCTCGCCATCGGCTCCTCCTCCTCCTCTTCCTTCCGGGGAAAAGATGCGGAAGGTTTGCTTCAGGACTCCCTGGTGGTTCCTTCCGGCTGCCATGATCAAATTGAAGACACGTACGTGAAGGCATATATAATTCTTTGATTTGGTTATGTTTATATATAATAATAAGAAGAAGAAGACGACGACAACGACGACGACGAAGTAGGTGGCGATAGCTAGTTGGCCCTTTGGGACCAAAGATGTGGATGGGTAGGACTCCTTATCTGTAGCCCTTTCTTGCATGAATTCCATGATTTTCACATTTGATATACAATTACAGTGATGCTACATGTAACTTATTTTGGCTCACAGTTTTGGCTCGCGTGAGTCGTCACGCTTCTTTATTAGCAGGAATCTGTTGGTGGGCCCCACACAACTGGCAGGAGGACAATGAATTTGGAACACGTACGTCCGCCGTCACGCTCCTCGTTTGGTTCGCGGAATCTTCGGGGTGGAAAGGAAATGACTACTTTCCTATGTTTGGGTGCCAAAGGAATTGAGGAGGAAAGGAAAGTGATTTCCAATGGAAGGAAATTAGGGAAAAAGTGATTCCATCCATCCAAGCAAGGAATCACTTTTCCACATTGAAGTATTCACTTTCCTTTCCAAATTCGTTGACATTTCCAAACATCGAAAAAGAAAATCAATGGGAATCTTAATTTTCCAAAGAAAAAAAATGCCAAGGAATTGATTTCATTTTCCTTCCATTCCGCGAACCAAACGAGGATGGGCAGAAACCGTGGGCTCTTTAGCATTTTCGATATAATTAAGGATAAGATTCACCATAGCTAGGTCATGCTAACATTAACTGCTACTTAGAAAATGTAATTAAAAAGTTGGTTGTAGTTTTATGTACTGTTGTATCCATCCTGTAAGTGCCGGACCAGAAATTTGAACATGTAGGTCGACTCATATAGAAGAAACAAAGCCATAAAAAAAAAATCGGCCCACAACGTGCTTCCACCATTGGTTAATCATATCATGGCGTCGGGTACAAAACTGCATAGAGCCTAGGGTCACTACCAAAATATCTCATATTAGCAACGTCTAACCACGTCGCTAAACAGCACAAGAACGTCGCTAACTTCTGACAACGATGTTTTTAGCGATGTTTCGGACATGTCACGTTATTCATGATTGCTAACTTGTAAAACGTCGCTATTCGTCGCTATAGCGATGTCATCGGCGATGCTCGACGTCGCTAGTTTTAGCGACGTTTACCGACAAAAACGTTGCTAATAAGCGACATAACATTCGTTGCTAATTGTCGCTGTCCATTCAGGTTTTAGCGACGTTACAGCAGAGATTAGCGACATTTTTCTCTCTACATCTGGCAATTTTTTTGGTTGCCATGTCATCATTTTTGCGACGTTTTGCGACGTTACGATACTTGAATACCGACGTTCGGATACTAGATTTGCTGACATGTACAGTTTGCCATGTCAACGTATCTGCGACGATTAGCGATATTTTGATTCTCAGTTTTGCGACGTTCTAGCGACGTATGTATGCGTCGTTGACCGTCGCTAAACGTCTAATTCCAAAAAAATGTAAAAAAAAGAGAATGCATATGCATTTCACATAAATAACAGTTACATTAAAATATTGTACCTGCATTTAGAGTTTCAGTTTGCAAATAATAGACCCGGAGCAACCATCCGTAGAATTTTCTGGGTTCGCCAACCCCTTCGGTGGAACACTCAACACCGGTAAACCAATATAGAGACAAATAATAATAATGCACTACCAATAATCAAATAAATAGAATCGAATGATCAGAATGACGATTGTACATCCACGAACGATGCCGCAAATAATAATTTACATCTATTTGACAATAATTATGCAAAGATAGATACACATTATTCGAGTATATTTCAAATTGATTCATATAGACACATGAGTATCAAATGAGTGTCGTCACATGTTCAACAAGAAAGCCCCCTCTCTGACCCTCCTCTACTTCCTGCTTCTCATCGACTCTCTCAGCATCCTATTCAGCATCATTTGATATCTTCCTCAACCTCAGCCTAGAGAAGTGTGAAAATATTAATGTTAACCAAGGTTCACAGTATCGTATCGGAATCGATTTCGGTATCATTTACGGTTGATATCCTGAATCTCATAGCTTCCGCTAGCAGAGCACAATGTAGAGCCAAACGTGAAGTAGAGCTTCACATTCAAAATGTTAGAAGTAAAAGTTTTCGATTGGTGGTGGGACGAGTCAGAATCCTTTCTCGTCCCACCACCAATTGAAAATTTTTACTTCTAATATTTTGAATATGAAGCTCTGCTTCACGTTTGGCTCTACATTGTGCTCTGCTAGCGGAAGCTATGAGATTCATGATATCAACTGTAAATGATACCGATAACGATACTGATACCGAAATCGATACTATGAACCTTGGTTAATATTAATATTTCTACACTTCTCTAGGGTGAGATTGAGGTAGATATCCTATGATGCGGAATAGTCGCTCAATGACCCGAATGAGAAGAATTGAAGTAAAAAATCTCACTCTATACACTCTAGGATACTACGATATACTACTAGTATACTCACTCTATACACTCTTACTTATGCAAGCATTTTGAGGCAATCAGCATTATACTAGATTTTCGAAAAAAATCTATAACACTGATAGGCCCAAAAGGCTTGGCATAAGTAAATTTAATTTCTATAGAAGACTCAAAACACTGTACCAATCATACCTACACTTCTAGGAGACTCTATACACTGTAGGTACTAGGATACTTCTTATCAAGGTTCTCAGAGTAGGTAATCTCCAATATACTGTAGGTACTAGGATACTTCTTAGCAAGGTTCTCAGAGTGGGTAACCCAATATCTTAGGTTACTCTATACACTCTAGAGGATACTCTATAGATACTAGGATACTTTATACACTCTAGGTACTAGGATACTCTATATACACTCTAGGTACTATGATACTCTATATACCAAGGTTCACAGTATCGGTATCAGAATCGGTATCAGACTTTTCCTACGAGTATTGGTATCGACGATATAAGTAGTATCGACGGTTTCAGATCGGAGTATCAGATTTTTTGGTATCGAAAATAAATAATTATTTATAAATTATTTACATTTAAAAACAAATATTTTAAAATTAGGCTAATTTAAGTATTTTTTTAGTGTTATTTTGTAGTACTTTTGAAATTAAATAACATTATAATCACCCTTAGCGATTGGTTTACATATAATAGATTGATTTTCTTCTTTTACATGTTTTTACAATCTTATTATGCTTCAAACCCTTGATGATTTGTCTTTTTTATTTAATTTTCTTCGCTGAATTGACTGGAAAAGAGACCCTCAATGTTGGTATCGGTAAGTATCGGGTATCGGTCGGTATCGGATTAGGACATGCCAAATCGTATCGGCATCAGCCGTATCGGATCGGTATCGGCCGATACTTTAAACCATACTATATACTTCTTAGGATACCTCATTCTAATCTGTCACTGGATACTCACCTCCTAGATACTCAAGTTCACTCATAGGACACCTCACTCTAACACTCATTCACTAGAATGTACATTAGCCCATAGCCACTCATGTGTTCTCACAATGGGGTTGCCACATAAAACTATTTTTTGACAGTCCCCTCCTCTCCAAAAAGTCACATACTCACAAGCATGTGAGTGTGACACACTATACAGCATGTCGCGTCAGCGTGTGTATGTGTCGTATCAGCGTGTCATGTCAGTGTCGTGTCAGGTGTGTGTGTCATGTCAGCGTGTGTGTGTGTCGTGTCAGCGTGTGTGCGTGTCGTGTCTGTGTCACACGTCAGGAGGAGGGAGCTAGGGTGTGAAGCCTATGCCTATTGTTTAATTATTACTTTTATTTGATTGTTTTGCTTAAGCCTAAACCCCAAGCCCAATGACTTAAGCCTTTTAGTTTAAACCCACTAAACCCCCTGACTAACAGTTACCCCCACGAACCCAGTCTCTCCCTCTCTCTGCGTGACCCCCTCTATCTACGGATCTCAAATCTCAGGTAGAGATTTTACTTTCTGAAACTTCTTCTTCTCCACAGTAGCTTCTCCCTCACCACCTTCCAAACCCCTCATATTTACTTAACCACACCTCGTTATCGAAGCTGAGGCCACCCTCACGCTCCCCGCGATTCCGGTCGCGTAGACACCGCTCTCGCCCTATTTCCTTCGTGCCACGTCGGACCGCTGCCGCCCAACCGTCGCCGCGACCTCCGCCCGACGTCCCCACCGCTCCAGCGGCCCGCCGCCTCCGCAGCACCCTGTACGCGGCCCTCCGGCCGCTTCTGCCCCGCATCGGTCCGACAGTGCGGCCCCGCCCGCGCCGGTGCCCGACCAGTGCTGCCCCCGCGCGCACCGAACAGCGCTGCACCCGCGCCCGACCAGCGTCCCCGCTCGCGCGCGCCAGCCCGGGCTGCCCTACTCTCCCGTGCGATCTCCCCGACGTCCGCACGCCCAGTGCATGCATCGTGCCCGTTCCTGACCTCTTTGGCGTTCCGATGCTTCGTTCCGAGCCCGAGACCTCCCCTCGGTGTTCCTTCGTGCAAACTTTTGGTAAGTTTCTTTCCCGAAAACCTTCTGTTATTCTGTACAAAACCTATTACATGTCCCGACCAATTGGTAGAATGAAGCTCTGCCAATTGGAACAGTTTAGTTTAGTCATAATAATGTTTAGTTAATGGTATAATAATGTGTAGTTTTAATTACGTTGGTTATTAATTATTAGTGTAGAAAAACCATAGGTATTAGATTGATAATAGTTAGTATTAGTACTCTTATAAGTAAATATTGGCCTATAAAGTTTATATCAAAATGTATTTTTATGAATTTTTGGCTTATTAAGAAATATAGTAAATGAGTTCATTAGTAAAATGGTTATTACTATTAAGTAGTTTACCGAAAAATATTGTTAATATTATTTGTTTTGTCACTAGGAAACTTATGTATATATTTCCTAAAAACGTTTTATACCAAAAAGCTTTCAATATTTATAATAAATAATAAAATGATATTATTTCTTTAAATAATTTTTATTTGCTAAATAATTAATTTTGATAAATAAAATAGTTAAAAAATGTATTTTCTAAGAAAATTGTTTTACTAATATTTTGATCGGTAATAATTTCTAAATTAGTAAATAATTGTTTTGGAAAATCTAAATTTCCTTTTATTATTAATCTCTAAATACTATTTAAAAATATTTTCTTAATATTTGTTATTACGGCAAAACATATTTTTATTTAAAAATGACTATGTTGTCAATTATTATTTTGTAATAAATCTATTCTCAAAATATTATATAAGTATTTTCCATTTAGGTTTTCCAACCTACCAGACATAGTCTCTAGTGCTGTTCTTTAGAAATAAGCGTAGTCCTAGTTACTAAAATATGGTACTACGATCTTGTAGGTTCTGTTCCCTAAACCTTAGCAGTTACCACTTGTTGCTGTCCACGCCGAGGAACCGTCTGAGGCAAGTTTCATATCTATTCCATGTCTGTTTTTACTTTAATAATTAAATTTATGCATTAGTTGATTTCATATAGTATCGTGACACTGATTCACCGTGGATCCCTCTCGGACTCCACATTAATTTATGGATTGCTGGATTGCTATATTGACTCATTGACATTGACTCGGGAATTGCTTGGGGGAGTAGTATAACGCTTGTGACCAAAGCCAAAATTCTCGCTTGTCTCTCTTGCGCTAACCTCTACCACATGAGGTTGACCCGTACCGTATATTATTTGTTTCGGTCGAAGCGTTAGTATGTACATATTGCCTCTATCCCACGGTCACAGGCCCTATTATACACTCAAAACACTAGCTTAGCATTGCATCATATTTAACATTAAGATCATATTGCTTGTTGTCTTTTACTATTATTTACAAAAACATATAAAGTTTCTTAAACTGTCTTTCATTTTCATTTATTGTTAATTTAGAAATGCTAGATGTGGAAGAAATATATTACTTGTTCACTCCTGACTGGAGACCCATCATTTTTAGGTGATTGCGATGGAGAGAAGCTAGCTTATTGTTCTTTCTACGGGCCTGATTGGGTTCCGCAGATTCGGCTGAACCAGAGCCAGGAACCCAGAAACATAGATGTTGGTATGTTTCATTTTTATTTATTTTCGAACAATTCACTACTAAAATACAGCAATTTGGCGATGGACTATTAGCGACGGATCTTATCCGTCGCTAATAGCGACGGACTAGAGACTATCTTGTGACGAACTACCGTCAGAAAGCAATGGATAATTTTTTTTATATTTTGTGTGTCAAAATCAGTCGCACATCCGTTGCTAATTTGAAGGATTTAGCGACGGATTGATCTCGTCATAATATGTCGCACATTGTGGCGGCAAAATCTAGAAAAATTGGCACGATAAATTAGTGTCTAACTAGCGACGGACGGTCCGCCGGTAATCTAGTGGATATTTAGCGACTACCTAGCGATGGCTATATCCGTCGGTAGTCCGTCGCTAAAAACTGTAACCTAACTTAAATTGAACCGACCGGGGGGAGGAATTTTTCATTCCCCCAAAAAGACTCTCTCCTCTCTCTTTCTATCTCTCACCTAGTCCGACGGCTCTCTCTCTCCAACGGGTCTGTCTCTCCGGCGCTCTCCGGCGACTCTCTCTCTCCTCTCTCAGGTATGCTCTCTCTCCCCTCTGTTTAACATATAGGGTCTCAGGTTTGGGGGGTCGACTGTCGCTGGGGCCGGCAGGGTAGGGAGAGGGAGTGGGGACGGAGGGAGAGGGTATTGAGGACGGGGGAGGGATAGGGTTTAGGGTTTCGGGCAGGGGTAGGGTTTTGGGGGGGGACGGCTGTCGCGGGGGCCGACGGTGAGGGGGGAAGGGATGAGGCGGGAGGTGGATGGTGTTGGGTGCAGCGGAGGCGGCAGGGTAGGGTTTAGGGTTTGCTGTGGGGGGGGGGGTGAGGGGAGGGGGTGGGTTGTTGGCGGGGGGAAAGGGGTGGGTGGGGGTTTGCTGTCGGGGGGGGTGTCGGGGTGGGTGGGGGGTGGGGGAGGGGGAGGGGGGGGTGGGGGGGGTGGGGGAGGGGGAGGGGGTTTACTGTCCAATGGGTTAAGGGAAGGGGTGGAGGGTATTGGTGGTTTTTGAGGACCATTCTGTGAGTATCGATGGTTTCAGATCTGAGTATCGGATCGGGAGAGGGGGTATAGGTGGTTTTCGATCAGACCAATCCTATGAGTATTAGATCGGGGGGGGGAGGGGTATCGGAATCGGTATCAGAATCGGAATCAGTATCGAATCGGGGGAGGGGTGGGGGAAGGGGTCGGGTAGGGGATGCTGTCGGGGAGGGGGGGTTGGGGAGGGGGGGTGGGGATGGGTGCTGTCGGGGAGGGGGTCGGAGAGGGGGGAGGGGGTCGGGGAGGGGATGCTGTCGGCACCACACACACAACACACACACACACACACACACACAACACAACACACCACAACACACACACACACACATATATATATATATATATATATATGGGTGTGTGTGTGTGTGTGTGTGCGTGTGTGCCAAATTATATATATATATAATATATATAAATTATAATATATATATATATATATAGGAGTATATATACATATAGAGGAGTCTATATAAACTTAGTACGTTCAAAACCAAACTGAAATCAAAACCAAAACCAAATCTGTATCGGTATCGGGCTATTCCTATGAGTATCGGTATCGATATCGGACTATTTTGTTGAGTATCGGTATCGATATCGGACTATTTCGTGTTATCGGAATCGGTATCGGTATCGAACTAATATGTTTAGTTTGTCTTGCGATACAGATTTTCACATCCAAATTGAAATGGATCGTTACTTCGTTGATTACATGGATGTACAGCGGATCAAACTCCTCGACCGTAGGTATTATAAGTCTTGATCGTATCGGATTAGTATCGGTCTATCGGTTTGGTATAGGCCGTATCAGTTGTTATTGGTCTTAGAGAATTGGTATCATCCTATCCGATTTGTATCCGCCGTATAGCTCGTATTCGTATGGCCTTATCGATTCGGTATCGGCCATATCCGATAGGTATCGACATATCAGATTAGTATCGTCAGTATCAGTTTAGTATGGTAGAAGGTTAGTAAAACTGTACTTGGATTTCTCTCTTCTAGACTAGATTACCATTGCAAGAGAGTCACGAGAGCGAGCTGGCAGTTACAGAACATACATGCCTCCTTTTCAATCTCGCTTTTTCTGATGGAAAAGGAAACATGTATGTTACTGTAACTGGCCAATCACGATCTGGTGACTCTCTTGCAACGGTATTCTAGCTCAAAAAGAGAGAAATCCAAGTAGTTTTTCTAAACCTTCCACGATACTAATCCGAAATGGTCGATACTAATCCAACACGGTCGATACCTATCGGATATGACCAATATCAAATCGATAAGGCCAATATAAATCCTAGATATGTGGACGATACATGTACATATCGGATAGGACGATACCAATTTGTTAAGGCCAATTCCAATCTGATACGTCATATACCAAACCGATAGACCGATACTAATCTGATACAGTAGATACTAAGTACATCCGGCCTATACCAGCGGATCCACCAATTACTGCACGATAGGTCCAACGACTCCAGTTACATCCGGTTATAGGTGAGTACTTGATTACATAGTAATTCTGTTAGTCTTGTGATACAGATTTTTACCTCCAATCTGCGATGGATCGTTACTTCTTTGATCATACATGGATGTACAAACGACAACACGAGTGTAGCAACATATAAGTTTTTGTACAGTTTAGTAACAATCTAGCTACGAATTAGTCAAGAATAATTATAATTAATTCAGGATTATTAATTCTTGATCAAGATCATCAATCAAGGTCAAGAGTTGATAACCAAGATTAATGAACAATTAATCAGGATGATATAACATAGTGTAGATGCAACGTATAAGTAGTGTACAGTTTGGCATGTCTCGCGCCGATACTGACCGATACCGGTTCGATACTGTCCGATACCGATACAGTTTGGCATTTCTCGATATCGGTATCGGACTATTCTTATGAGTATCGAAATCGGTATCGATATCGGACTATTCCTATGAGTATCGGTATCGGGCTATTCCTATGAGTATCGATATCGGACTATCCCTATGAGTATCAGGGGTGGCTGGCCGCGGGGGGTCGGAAAACAACACGTACACAAACACACACACACACACACACCAACACACACACACACACACACACACACATATATATAAAATATATCTATATTCGAGGAGTTATATATACAGAGGAGTATATATTAACATTGGACCGAAACCGAATAAGTAAATTTAATATATTCAAAACCGAAACGAACCGATTTTTTAAAATCGAAACCGAAACGAATAAGTAAATTTAGTAAAATTTAGTATATTAAGGCTCTCGCCTGTACACACACCCACCCTTAACACACACATTTGACTAGGACACACCCACCCTTCCACTCTTTCACTCTCACTGTACACCCTCATGCATCATGTCTAGGACATAGATTTTTAGTTACCACGGCCAGGAATTCATAATGAATCTGACTAGGTTAAACAAACTAGAATGATCAAGTAGTTCATATAGAGAGATTTTCTAGTTACAGGCGATCATGTTATCTCGACCACACCTGTGGACTTGTAGCCTGTCGCGAGTAGGGCACATTTCCAGTAATAACCCTAGTAACTTGATAACTCTCGTAACTTTTGCCTGGATAGTCTACAGTACTTGTGGACAAAAAAATCTCAAGTCCATCTTGTTAGTAACTAGTCCTGTAATAACCCTAGTTAGCTAATGATAGCAAGCCATAGGACTTGATTGGCCGTGCCTGAACGATTGTCTCATGATTAACATGGGAATTATATTCCAACTCTTGTTCTTCCCGATGCAAGTAAGTATGTTCATTTTTAACTCTTGTCTTTTACGTTATTATAGTTATGTTGCTTGTATCAGTTTCTTCTATTCTTTATATGCTGGTTTTAGTTCATAAGTGGAGCCTCCCTTGTGGTACTTGCTCTTTCTGGGGTCTGACCCAGCAGGTTTTGTATGGCCATATTTCAGAGTGATACCGAGGATCTAACTGCTTTTCAGCCAGATGGTGAATACCAGGAGTAACCGTGGCAACGAGTGAGTTTCTTATTTTGCTTTCTCACTCTACTGTCACTTATTCTTTCGAGCCATTTAGCCGTCGAGCGTGTGTTAGCTTGTGTTGTAACATTATTTCTGTCTACCTAAGGACTGTAACATGATTAGCTTATCCTAGGATTGATCATGTATGACTTAACTCTTGCTAGTCATTGCATTTTGTATGAGTAGCTTCATGATCACCTGAATATATAATGTTTCTGACACCTTAATTTTATATGTCTAATGATCAAATATCTTGTAACATTTTTTGCTTGCTTGAGATTGAGACACTAGGCTTATTCTTGACCATAAAAGACTGATGGATTGCAGATAAACCCTCATGTATCTTGACAGCCGTGACCATATTGCGAAGTGTGTTGCACTCCAATGTACGTAGCTGTATGTGTTTGTCCTCCGCTCTCTAATTCTGGTGCTGGGACATAACACGGTTTAAGTGGTGGCCCATACAGGTCTTATAAATTAAGATGTGTGAGGGTTTTACTAAATAGATGTCTCAATCAGCATTCACCCTTGATCTCTACTCGTGTTTTTTAATCTTCCTGAATCTTGACCTGATAAGGTTCTTTATTTTTGATCTATCTTGGTCCTTCCTTATTGTTCTCCATGTCATTTTTTCAATGGCATTATTCCTAGTCCTACCGATCAGCCGGACGGGGTGCCTCCTATTATCCAGCAGCAGCAAGTAAACCAGCAATAACCTAAGGACCAAGCCTAGTACTCAGGGGCAACATCCCGAGTCATGTCTTCCGGGGAACAAAAGCTACCAGTACAGCATGCATAATAGAACCCTGATAGGATTCATTTGGGACTTGCCTGATCACAAGATCGTCGAGGTGATGCTCTGGAGCAGACAGTACAAGCAGTTATGGGCAGAGTTGGTTATCAAAGGAACAATACAGCAACAGCTTCAAGCGCCTGAACCCTCCTTTCTCTGACAGTAGTGAATATGCTATTTCTATTGATGCTTAGCTTGAATTCAGGATATAGAGGTTATTCTGGAGACAGCTCAGATTTCAGAGGAAGAGAAGGTGGTCGTTGTACGACTACAATTGTTGGACTTAGCCTGCAGCTGGTGGATGATGCAAGCAGTTAATTTGGTGACGTCTATCATGTGGGCGGTATTCAGCGATATATTTCAGACGAAGTACTTTGATGCAGTAGCTTGCTATGATCTACAGACAAGGTTCAACAATCTCAAGCAGATGGGAAGGATGGTCGATGGAAATGCGGTCGAGTTTTCAAGATTTAGTCGGTTTGCTCCTACCTTGGCGGCAACCGAATTGGACCGAGTGCAGCGATTCCAGCACGGACTTCCCCTAGATATTATTCTTGCAGTGGAGCAGTTTGAGCACCAGACATTCGATGTTGTTTTGCGAGCAACTAGTAGGCATGAATATACTTCACAGAGGATAGTAGATCGAACTGGAGGACGAAAGTGGCCCCACGGACAATTATTCCAGTTATCAGCACCAGTCCTGACAGCTAGGGCATTGACTATTGGAGCTCCTAGGCGGGCGAAACTAGTTTTTTCCATTCAATACTCAACTTTGACGTACCCTCAATATTTGAAATAGAAGCAGTCTTCTGCAGTGGGCTGCTCTCATTGTAGGAAGCTTGGGCACGTGATTTCAGAGTATTGTAGAGCACAGGGATTGTGCTAAGATTGTAGGACATCAGATCGCAGAATTGGATCCTGCTCGAATAGAACCAGTTCATCTTTATCAATGCTAGCTAGTCAATCGGTTGGCAAAAGCACCAGTGCAGCAGCAGCAGTACCAGCCTTCGAGGACATTACCGCCTCAGGCTCAAGCATTCCAGCAGCATAGGTCGCAGCAGTATGCTCAGGCCCACTATAATGTGGTCCTAAGAATAATACGGTCTTGTGAGAGTAGATAGAGTCTTTTTCTCGTATCGAATCATAGTTAGCGGTAGAGAGTTCCCCGCTAGATTGATAGAATTTTCGATAGCCAACTATAATATGGTTCTAAGAATAAATTGGTTGAAGGATCAGTATGCAAGAATAGACTGCCATGTTGGCAGGATTATTTTTGGTATTCCCGACGAAGAAGAGTTTTTTGTTTCCAGAGGCAAAGTAGAACCTTCTCTACCAGTCTTGCGAATAACAGTAGCAGAAGCAGTTCAATTTCCCAGAGTAATAGAAGAATTTCCTGACGTATTTCCCGAAGAGCTTCCAGGCATGCCACCAGAGAGAGATAGAGTTCACTATTGATTTGATTCCAGGGATGACACCAATATCAGAGAGTCTACAGAATGGTACCATCAGAATTGGAGATCATGTACAAAATGATTGAAAAACTCAAAACTAAAGAATTTATTCGTGCTAGTGGATCACCTTGGGGAGCCCCGATGCTTATTGTGAAGAAGAAGGATGGTACGTCAAGATTATGTGTGGATTAGTACCTTGAATTTTGTAACAATCAAGAACAGATATGCCCTACCAAGGATAGATGATTTATTCGATCAACTCAGTGGGGCAACAGTATTCTCGAAGATTGACTTGCGGTCGGGGTACCATCAGATCAAAGTCAGAGAGCAAAACATCCTGAAGACAACATTTAGATCTAGATATGGATATTGGAAATTTCTCGTTATACCATTCGGAGCGACCAATACGCCAGCAGTATTTATGGATCTCATGAATCGCATATGCATGCCCTATTGGATCAGTTTATAATAGTGTTTATAGATGACATCTTAGTCTACAGCAAGAGTGAAGCAGAGCATGAGCAGCATCTCCGAGTAGTCCTTCAGACTATCAGAGAGTACCAGTTGTATGCGATGTTCAGCAAGTACAAATTTTGGCTTGATCATATTTCATACTTAGGTCATATCATCACCAGAGGTGGAGTAGAAGTGGATTCCCAGAAGATTGCGGCTATAGAGATATTGCCAGTACCTAGCATCGTCGCAGAAGTTTATAGTTTTCTAGGATTGGTGGGTTATTACCGACAATTTGTATCAAACTTTACTCGAATTTCAGAGCCCTTGACGCAGTTGACCCGCAAGGATGTGTAGTTTACTTGGACATCGGAATATCAAAGTTCATTCGAGAATTTGAAGCAAGGATTGATGACGGCACCCATTCTCACGCTTCCAGATGGAACTGAAGGATTTTTAGTTTATTGTGACGCTTCAGATAAGGAATTAGGATGTGCCCTAATGCAACATGGTAAGGTAGTAGCTTACGCGTCATGTCAGCTTCATGATCACGAGAAGAATTAACCAACACATGACTTGAAGTTAGCAGCGGTGATTTTTGGACTCAAGCTTTGGAGACATTACTTGTATGAAGATCGGGTATAAATTTTCACCGACCACAAGAGTCTCAAGTATGTGTTTACCCAGAAGGATCTCAATATGCGTCAGAGAAGATGACTAGAGTTACTAGTAGATTATGACATCAACCTGTAGTACCATCCTGGAAAGACCAACGTAGTTACAGATGCGTTTTGTAGAAGAGTAGGAGCTTATTTCCTAACAGCACAACCCGGGTTATTATCGAATCTTCAGAAAATGGGAATAGAGATAGTTCTTTCTAACAACGTGGCATTGATGGCCAATATGCAAGTTCAGTTCAGCGTAGTTGAGAGAATCAAGATAGCTCAATCAACGAATTCCAAGCTTCAGCGGCTTAGGACAGAATGTGAAGCGGAACGAAGAGCTGAGTTATGCATTCACGAAGACGACACCCTCTGGCATAGAAGACATCTTTGTGTACCCAGTAGTGATATCATGTAAGAGATCATGGCGGAGGCTCACAGTTCATAGTATTCAATCCATCCTGGTAGCACAAAGATGTATCGTGATATTCGTCAACATTGCTGGTGGAATGGCATGAAGAGGAAGATAGCTCGGTTTGTCTATCGTTTTTTGGTTTGCCAGCAAGTCAAGGCTGAACATCAGAGAGCAGTTGGACTTCTTCAACACCGATCCCAGAATGGAAATGGGAACACATTACCATAGATTTTATGACTGGGTTAACTAAATCCCCAACTGGGAGAGATGCAATATGGGTTATAGTTGACCGACTCACAAAAGTAGCTTTTTTCTTTCTTTTTTTAAGAATTGGTTAGTCGATGGATTAGCTTACAAAGATGTACCTCAGGAAGATAGTCAGATTGTATGGAGTTTTAATCAGTATTGTATCCGATAGAGATTCGAGATTTACATCAAACTTTTGGCGGAGTCTTCGAGAGAGTTTGGGGACTCGTCGTAAGTTTAGTTTAGCTTATCATCCGCAGACAGAAGGTCAGTCGGAGCACACAATTCAAAATCTTATGGATATGTTATGATCCTGTACACTTGACTTTGGTAGTTCGTGGGAAGATCACGTGCATCTAGTGGAGTTCTCCTACAATAATAGTTTTTAGGCCAGTATCCAGATGGCACAATTTGAGGCACTGTATGGAAAGAAGTGCATATCACCTTTAGCCTGGGACGATATAGGCGAGAGGCAGATGCTTGGTCCAGAAATGGTTACTCAGACTATCGAGGTGGTTAGACAAGTTAGAGATCATCTTCGAGTTGCCCAAAATCGTCATCACCATTGGGCCGATTCTTATCGGCGTCCAGTTAAGTTTTCTATCGGCGACCACGTATTTCTTAGGATCTCGCCTACCCATGGCGTTATTCGATTCGACGTACAGAAAAAGCTTAGTCCTAGGTATATAGGATTGTTTGATATTTCTCGAGCGAGTAGGTGATGTGTCCTATCGTCTCGCTCTTCCGCCATCATTACATGAAGTACATAACGTATTTTATGTATCCTAATTATGACGGTATATCCTGGATCCGAGCCATATCCTTGATCATTCAAAATTAGTGGTTGGTGCCAACCTTTCGTATTAGGAAAGGCCCATATCCATATTGGACTGAAGAGAGAAGGTACTCAAGAACAAGACTATTAGTTCAGTCTGTATCGCTTGGGGTCATCACTCTTTGGGTGAGTCAACCTGGAAACGTGAGGATGATATCCGATCATAATATCCACACCTGTTTGACTCATAAGTTACAATATCGTTCTTATGCCTTATGTCTTAAATTTCTTGCTTGCATGAATGATTGCTTGATTGACCGCTAGTTATAGATTGCCTGTAGTTAGTATTGCTTGCCCCGATACCTCTAGCTACTTGATTAAATTCCAAGAACGTAATTCTTTTAAGGTGGGTAGAGTTGTCACTACCTTTTTTCGTTCTACGTATTTTTGGTATATGTGTACGAATTTCTGATATTTGTCACGTGACCCCTAGTTGGACTTGTCTTGCTTAGTCTTGGCTTGGTTTAGTTTTGGTTTGTTCCTGGCTAGTCTTTTTTTGGTTTACCATGGTTCTACATGACATGCTGGCATGGTTTGGTTTAGTTTGGGTTGGTTTAATATGTTTGCCTTAATATATACCAACTTCTTCTCTCTCCTCTCATTCATTCTTCATTTGCTCTTCTCCATTACTCCTCCCACCAACCCCAACCTAAGGCAAGTATACTTGCTCCATGGAGAACATGATGGTTGTCCACTTTTTATTGTTTTATTCTCTTCCTTGCATGATTCTAAGTATCTTTAGAGACTTAAAACTTTTGGTTTTGATGGTTATATTTTTATAGAACTAAGTTTTAAAGTTTTCTTATTTTTCTTGGTTTTGATCTCTAAAAACTTGGTATTTCCAAAAACTAGTGGTTCCATGTTGTAGAGAATTTGATTTCATGCAGTTTTTGCTTTTATTTTGCTTGATTTCGAGTTCGGATGAGGAAGTTATGGCTATGGCAAGTTTTTGGAACTTCCATAGCTGAACTTGATGTTTGGGGACGATGACCCCCATGCGCTCGGGAGGCCATGCACCGAGAGGTCATGCGCCGTGAAGTCCTGGCAACGCATCCTTTGACTCCGAGCATGTCATGCGCGTAGGTACCCTATGTGCATGTACTGAAGATGCATCGTGATTTTTTCTCAGGCGTGGATTTGTGCAGGAAATTCCCATGCGTGGATTTGTGCAGGAATTTTCCATGCACAAATTTGTGCAAAAAAGTCTCATGCACCAAATTTTCTAAGAATTCCCATGCGCCTGATTACCCAGAATTCCTATGCGCCGGATTACCCAAAATTCCTATGCATCAGATTACCCAGAATTTCCATGCGCCGGATTGCCCAAAATTTCTATGCACGAATTTGTGCAGGAAATTTCCATGCGCAAATTTGTGCAGAAATTCCCATGCGCAAATTTGTGCAGGAAATTCCCAAGCGCGGATTTGTACAGGAAATTCCCATGCGTCGAATTTGCCCAGAATTGTCCATGCACGAATTGTACTATTTTTATCTGTTTAAGCTATTTTGTAGCTAGAATCTTGTAAAACTTAAAACATGACAGTTGTAGATCTTCATCTTGGCTTTAAAAAAATTTCTGTCTTACTTTAACTAGAGTTTTTTTGTGATTAACAGTTTCAATCACCCATGGATGTTCTTGATCTTTCTTGTATGTTTTTCTATACTTGGCCTAAATTGTGACGACCCGACTTGATAAGCTTAAACTTGAACTTGAACATGATAATATGATCCTGTCTTGATAATATTGCTAGTGGCCCGTCGAGGCGCACTCCTGACAAGTATTCTTGATATGACAAGTAACCTGACATGACATATATAACCCTGAATGTTGTTGCGACAGCTATTACAGTCTTGCTAGTGTAACTCTTGTCTTGACTCCGTGATTGATTTTCATGATTGTGATTGTATAAGCTACATGTCTATCTTGCATCATGTCTAGGACATGGATTTCTGGTTACCAGGGTCAGAAATTCATAATGAATCTGACTGGTTAAACAACTAGAATGATCAAGTAGTTCATATAGAGAGATTTCTCAGTTACAGGAGATCCCGTTATCCCGGCCACACTTGTGGACTTGTAGCCTGCCATCGAGTAGGACATTTCCAGCACACTGTCATATGCTTCACTTCTTGTATCCTAAGTACTCAGGTACACCAGAAATCTTGATAACTTTTGTAACTTGATATCTCTCGTAACTTTCGCCTGGATAGCCTGAAAAGTATACAGGACTTGTGACTGCGGGAATGTCTCAACTGCATCTTGTTAGTAACTAGGCCTGTGATAACCCTAGTTATCTAATGATAGCAAGCCATAGGACTTGATTGGCCGTGCTTGAACGATCGTCTCAGATTAATACAGGAATTATATTCCACCTCTTGTTCTTCCCGATGCAAGTAAGTATGTTCATTTTTAACTCTTGCCTTTTACGTTGTTATAGTTATGTTGCTTGTATAAGTTCTTATATTCTTTATATGCTGGATTTAGTTCATAATTGGAGCCTTCCTTGTGGTACTTGTTCTTTCTGGGGTCTGACCCAACTGGTTTTGTATGACCAGATTTCGGAGTGATACCCGAGGATCTAACTACTTTCCAGCCAGATGGTGAACACCAGGAGTAATCGTGGCAACGAGTGGGTTTCTTTTTTTGCTGTCCCACTCTCACTACCAGAATATCACCTTTTAGCGACGCCCAAAAACGTCGCTAAGTTCATTTTCTAACGTATTTAGCGACATTTTATTGTTATCGCGGAAAGCTTGATCGCTAACAGGAAAAACGTCACTAATCGTTGCTCTTACCGACGCTTACCGACGCACAAATACGTCGATAATCCTGGATCATTTACCGACGTTCACCGGCGTACCGTCGGCAATATAGCAACGTTTATTACGTCAGTAAACGTCGGTAAATCCTGAAACATTTAGCGACGTGTAGCGACGTTTACGACGCTACATTACGTCGGTAGGCGTCGATATACCTGCTGACATCCCGACGTTTATCGACGTTTTCCTGCGTCGGTAAGCGTCGATAATCGTCGCTAAACAACACTAAACTGCCAAAGAAATAAAAAATAAAATTACAGAATGTCATTTCTCCACAGAATCATATTTTCTCCCTGTAGTTTAGTAAATAACAATAAATACACTGAAGCACATTTTCTCCCTTGGTTCGCCGACCCCTTCGGTGGAACACTCAACATCGATAAATCACAAAAAAAACTAAAAGTATACAACCAATATCCAAAGTATACTGTAGCTCCCCTTCCCAAAAATTTAGAAAATTTTATTATTATTTATTTATTTGAATGGTTATTTTAGATTTTATAAATAATTATTTAGATTATTACTACGGTAGATGATTTTATTCATTGTTTGAAATTTGAGTACAAAGTGATTAGAAATCGTGGCACGGACAGTGCAGTGGCGTACTTTGACTAGTGTATTAGCCTAGGTAGGCATGTAGTATGTGCAAATACCCATATAGGCATGTTTTAAGTAGATGCATATACATCATATTTATTCGTGGGAATGACGAATATTTTCTAAATATTTGTTAATTTATATTTATATGATATTTTAATGGTAGTATGTGCAAATACCAAATAGGCATGTTTTAAGTAGATGCATATACA
>JANAVB010021796.1:16878687-16991187 GCA_029216955.1 Iris pallida | reverse complement strand
GCAGTGCCATGCCACCTCCTTCCCTCGACGACCCTCTCCAAGCTCTGGGCGCCGCCGCGTGGGGCTGCCGTCGGCCAGGACCGCCGAGGACAGCGCGCACAGGTGCGGGCGACATCAGTGATGGCAATTGCAACAACCAACTTCACGGTAATATCCCGATCTCGATACTTAATCATTTTGTGAATCATAAATTGGTTTGGGAAGCCAACATAACCGCCTCGAAACCCCAGTAATTAGATTACGTATAGAATGCACGACCAGTCCATGGGATCGACCCGAAGTTGGTCGAAAACCTGTAAAAATAAAACACGAATGAACTGTCATGAGGCCGTATTGGAAGGCGATTGCTGATCGATCTGTTGGGAATTTTAGAAATCTATTGAACACATTCACAGACAACATAACCATGATCAAAAACCTTCTTTTAGTTTTATTTTTCATGGATTATTTCACATGTTAAATTGGTTTAAAAATAGGAAAAAAACCTAGATAAATTATTTTGAAAAAATCATAAAATTCATCGATACGACGTGCGTTCCGCCAATCCGGACGACATGGTCATGAACCAATAGCATCGAAAGGTGTGTAACGTCTTCATGGACGTGTGGGCTTTGATGGAATTCAAATTGGTCGCGTGTGCACAACAAATTTGATGCATATCCGTCAAAATTTACCGTATCGGCCTCTGTATAAGTTTTTCAATTACTTGTACACGTTCGTCAGATCGAGACGAAACATATGCCAACAGGACCGTATCATTTTTTTGGTCCTGTATGCCAAGTTTGGTCCAATTCTGAGACAGTTGAATCGGAACGCTGTTTTACGGGCCTCACGGTCCGACTCAACGGGCGATTTTGTGCACGGTCCGCCGAAATCCAACTTTGGACATACGGTTGGATTTGTATCAGAAAATTGGACCTGTTGACATATAGTTTGATGACTTTAGAGACCATTGACTCTGGCACAATTTTCGGTGCAAAGCGGGTCCAACGGCGGACATCGTTTTTGTCCGAAATTACCGTTTTGCCCCTGTATCCAGAATTGGACTTAAGGACAGGCAATCCTAGCTAATTTGACTATTCTGAGAATGTTGGTACTGTTTATTTCAGCATCTGGAGACTTTTTGTATATGTTAACTTTAGTGACTCATCTGATGTGGTTGTACTATCGGTTTCTCCAACTAAGGATCTCAGGCAAGTTCACTTTCTGATTGCTTTCGATTCATAGTAATCTTTTCATTTCATGTCTATACATATATCTTGCTGCTTGTTGACACGCTCGTCATACGGAGTAGTTGGGAGGGTAAATATCTTAGTAGACATGTGGACCACCCATAACTATCCCTTGAGTCTATTCTTGAATAATAGCAGCTGCACACGACACGTGCAGGGTGCCGAATTTATCCCCTAGCCGTTCACATGTCCAAACGGATATTTTACACCATATAGGTAGATGTCGTTTATTTATTTTTCCTTTTCTTCTCCACCGTGCCATGTCATCAGTACTTTCCAGTTTTCATATCTCATATGTTATTTTCATGTATTGTTAATTCTATTGTGTTTTTGCATTGCCGTCGGTTTGTGTACTTGTTCCATTCCTGACTGAAAACCAACATTTTTTAGGTTAGCCATGGATTCACTTAGCTTGGGAGATACGGGTGTGCTTGCAGGCAGAAACCTAGAAATAGATAGCAGTTGTATTTATTTTCATTAATTGTAAAATCTTGTATTTTTTTTAATTATAAATGTTGTAAATGTTGTAACAAATTTAGAAATGTGAAGAGCAGCAAATGTAGTAATTTGAGCATTTATTTCTTGCTGGCTTGACAGCGTTCTACCGCCGACTCTGCGGCATAGGCTGGCTTGGACACGTCTCGTATCCGAAAAGCGGGTACGGGTCGTGACAAGTTTTTGTGGTGACCCATACAGGTCAGTTTTCGCAAAAGATTGCGAACTTGTGATGGTACTTAAGTTAGTCGTACCATTGCGGGCCTACGACTAGAAAATGCTTATTCACAACTTAGGTTAAATTGATTTAAAAAAAGGACTAGGAGTCCCTTGTTCAAATTGACCGTTGGGTAGTTAAGGTTATTAGATAGGCCGTGTAGTTTAGGATTATTAAAATTAGATAGCTTGCCCGATCTTTACAGAAATGCTACTACTCTTGATATGACGACATGATCCAACGTGGGTATACTACTCACTTGGCTAGTTAGACTTTTCCTAGAATTAAGGCTATAATCTTGATAACATGTTCAATTTCCTTTACTCTCTTAGATATAAACATCACTTCATGAGTTAGAATTGCCTATTTTTAATTCTATTTTGCGGCAAGGAACTGGTTTATAATTTTTTTATGATTCTGTTATTCGCATATGAATATCGAGGTAGATTGATTTGAGATTTTTCCTCAACCATTGAAATGCACATGAAATAGATACTAGAATGTTTGTATTCCTTTCGTCTTTGGTTATTTCTTCAATGTTAACTCTTTTATTTTAGGTGTTGCGACTGATAGGACAAATACCTACGCTTTTTTTAGTCAACTTGTTGAATCTCTAGAAGCTCATAAATTTTTACGGATAGAGTTAAAAGAATATTAGTTAACTAATAATGGTTAGACAACAGCGCACTGTCGTCAATTATTTGAGAGTGAAGAATGTGGGTTCACTGCAGCCAGTAGCGCACTGGCGAGGCACAACCCATAGAATTGAAATCATTTTAAAAAATTGTAGCTTATGGATCATTGCTAAAACTATGTCTCCATTGACCTCTTTAGGCCCTTGTGTCAATGTAAGGTAAAGTATCTGATAGCCTATCATAATTGAATCATGGAACCAAGAGTTTGCCACAGCCAGAGTATACAGGCGAGGCATAATTCTCGGTGAAATAATTTCAGACGTGATTACCAGTTTAGAATACCATAGAGAATAGAAAAATGCCATGTGTGTCCCATAAGATCCAAAGCCAATACTAGTGAAAGTTTTGTAAGTTGGATAGCATGTCTCCCAACCTAGCATTCCTTGGTCCTTGTGATCCGTTGATAAGGTAATTGACTGACCCTAATAGGTTTACCTAGAATATAGAATTCAGAAGCCCATAACCCATTGGTCGACCAAGGCCTTATGGATAGGAAGATAGTAGGAAGACGGTATGAACAAGAACACCAGGTAAGGTTTTGGTTCTCTCAAAACTCGAGCTACTTACCCCTCCTTCCAAAAATCATGTATGCTTGTATTTTGACTATCTTGACCAATGCTGCTATTACAGCCTAGTTTTGTAAGCTTACTCTTTTATCGAGCTTGATTCGAGACATATTTGTTGGGGACGCCAGCTAATATATTGTCTAATCAGAATTATTGTATTGCGGTCTGATCAACCATGATACATTTGGTTCGCTTTTTATTAACTATCCTACGGGGATTGAGATGTAGATGTCTCTAGGATCTCATCCGCGACTGCTTTAACATTTTCCCTTGAATTATACATTCGCCTTTGGATCACATAATTGTATTCAGTGACATCTCTCTTGAACGCTTTAACGTTTTGTCTTTCACTGATTGGAAAGACGAAAGCTCGTAATTGATAGATAGATACAGAGTATCCCCCGTGGCTATGGTAGTTGTATACACAAGGATAACTTCCATTGGCCAGCCAGGTGACTAGAACCTTGCCTTGAGTTACTCGTCCTCCCTTCGATACTAAACCTACTGTTATGATCTTCTAGTCATTGGAGTCCGAGAACGATTAGGATCTTTCCCTTGATCAAATGCCAACCTAGGAGACTACCTATTCTCAAGAGACCAAATATTGTGAGCCTCTAGTTATTTATTGAAGCTTGCTTTAACTAGAACCCTTGTGACAATAGTCTGGCAGGTTTGACACAAATAAAAATTTGCGACTCAGTTATTAGAAACATTTTCATATGATGTGCCTTAGAGTTGGTTACCCCATCGATAACTCTTGTATACTATGGACGTGTATATCTCTCTATCTTATCGACCATGTGTCATTATACACACTTGTTTTTCATTTATTGAGTAATGATCCTTGACTTGACTTATATCTACCGTATCCCGTTACGCCTTGCTTTATTCTTATTAACAAGAGTCGAGGTACAATACCCAGACTTTAGAACCCTTCTAACCCCATTATTCCTAAAAACCATGTCTTAGTTTCTAAGGTGGGTAGACAGTAAGCCTTCTAAAATTTTGGGATATACAAGGATTACCGAGTGATTAGAATAATTCCCACTAGGATAATAATTAGTGTCCCATGGACTCCCACTTTCCATTTAGATCATTTTAGTGTCCTCGGCCATGTCAGTAATATTTGGAGCACGAGACCAGCAGTTACCTTCCAACAAATTTTATATGCAAGAGCTAGACGAGTCTACCTTCATCTAGGAATATCATGTCCCACTCAAACCCATCCCCTTGTACTATATTTTTGTGCTACGACTTTCAGGTTAAAAGTACTAGCTATAACCCTTACCATAGTACCTACCCGGTATACTTTTCGACTTCCATTAAAGCCTTAACTTCGACTCAATTCCTGCGACCCAATATATGGTTGTGATCTACTCGAAGCCCACTACGCACATGCTACTAGTATGCCACCCAATTGAGGCCTCCTGTGCTACGTAAACACATAAGTCACTGAAGGCGCATTTTTGGGCTTATGGATCTAGCTAACCAACCCGACTGGCAACTAGCTCAACCACTTGGGTGGAATCCTATTCTAAGTTACCCTAATCTAGTAGAACTAGTTTCATCATTGGGATCTTGTTCCGTCAATATAGATTGAAATCCAAGGTTCATCCAACCAATGAGTGACGTCTAATTAGGGAACCCATTAAGACTCAGTAAAAACCCATCCATGCATACCACCATATTTGGACTAGAAAACTGAACTACTTGAAATAAGTCCTTATACCTATTACGTAGCCTCCACTTCTTAGGTTGTGAAGTCATTTGTAACCCTTATTCCACCAACCTGGACGTCGCGATACGATCTTGTATTGCTTTCATATCCCTTGCTCATGTGTTCAAATAACCATGAAAAAGATCACAATCTTGATTCTGTTCTATTTTGGAATCTTGTTTAGAACTTCAAGAACAAAATTTCTGTATTGCATGGATTGCAAGCCCCTCTAAGAAACAAGTGTTCTTCGATTTAGCAAGTGACTAGACTGGAGTAGCCCAATCTAGCAAATAATTCAATGGTTCGTAAACTTTCTCTCTACCTGCATCATTGGAAACTCTCTACCGCTCTTGATACTTCATATTTGCTCTCGATTATTCTCCCTTATCTTCATGTCCTTCCTATTTTGGAGCGACGAATGGTCATACTTATTAGAGTTTATCAATATTTCTTAGCTACTTGTGTAAGTTTGTTGCTTGTTAAAATTCGGGTTGCTTGATAGATACGAGAGGATTATAGATACCATATGTCTAGATATTTGTTGGTAGGATTATTAGCAACCAGTTAGAAGATTTTAAGATTTTAGTTTGAGGAGTAGTGTAACCAAAGGTGGGTAGAAGTCCTGGAGGCTATATGGCTAGGAGAAGAATACAAACTATTTTTGAGGAATTAAAATTTGAGAAGATTGTGGTAATAGTGGATCTATTCTTTTACTTTTATTTTTGAATTTTTGGCATAGTTATGAGTTAGAATTTCGAGGACGAAATTATTTTTAAGATGGGTAGATTTGTAGCTCCCCTTCCCAAAAATTTAGAAATATTTTATTATTATTTATTTTATTTGAATGGTTATTTTTAGATTTTATAAATAATTATTTAGATTATTATTACGGTAGATGATTTTATTCATTGTTAGGAATTTGAGTACAAAGTGATTAAAAATCGTGGCACGGACAGTGCAGTGACCTGCTTTGACTAGTGTATTAGCCCAGGTAGGCATGTACTGTATGCAAAGACCCATATAGGCATGTTTTAAGTAGATGCATATACTTCATATTTATTCGTGGGAATGACGAATATTTTCTAAATATTTGTTAATTTATATTTCTATGATATTTTAATGGTGGCACGATTATTGGTGGACCAATTACGTAGGAGTGCATGGTGTCACCCGAAACTATACAATTATTAGTTATGGTATTTTGTGGTTATTATTATTATTATATTACTAGTATTCGTCTATTTCGATAATTCATTATCAAATGAATTATACGTATACGTATATATATATATATATATATATATATATATATATATATATATATATATATATATATATATATATATATATATATATATATATATACATATTTATAAACTATATACAAGAAATTATTATTAATATTTTGGTTATGGAATATTTATCCATATATATAGATATGTATTGTTATAAGGATATGTATATGTATATATAAATAAATATTAAATATGAGTATGTGTGTGAATATATATATATATATATATATATATATATATATATATATATATATATATATATATATATATATATATATATATATATATATATATATATATATATATATATATATATATATATATATATAAATATATTGTATGTGTATGTTTATGTTTATGTAAATATAAATATACATATATAAGTGGGTATATATAATTCATAGGCATTTACGTGTGTGTATATATATATATATATATATATATATATATATATATATATATATATATATATATATATATATATATAGGGTGGATGTATATCTCTTATACAAATCATAAAGGTTTTTGAATCCTAGGGCTTACTGTGCCAAGATAAAGAGTGGTTGGGATTTAATCTTGGTGAATCAACGGTTGTGGGGTTTTATGGGGAAGAGCATTATTGGGAGTGGGGTTTTATGGGGAATCCAAAGATGAGGATTTAATATTTTGATGGTTGGGATTTAATATTTTGATGGGGGCCTCATAATGGTTGTGGATGAGCATTATTGAGAGTGGACTTTTATGGAGAATCCAAAGAAAATTCACATCCAGCAGTGGTTGGGATTTATTATTTTGATGGGGGCCTCAAAATTATTATTGTTCGTTTAAAATTGTGGGTCCAAGATTTTGAGAGAGAATACCTTAAATGAACCATGCCCTATGGGCACGGGTTATGACTAGTGTATATATAAATATCTAAATATATAAGTGTATACGTGTGTATATGTACATATATGTATAGTTATAATAGAAGAAGATATAGAAAAAGAAAAGAAAGAAGAAAAAGGAAAAAGAATAAAAATAACCAAGCAAAGAATAGTAGCATCTCGGCCCAACCCCGACTAATCCCCCACAGAGCCCAAACCGAGCCGAACACAGCTGCTCTTCCGTTCGAAGCCTCAACCCGACTCTTCACCCTATATATATATATACACTCGGAAAACCCTAAAACGGATTAATAGAGCAGTGCCACGCCACCTCCTTCCCTGAGCGACCCTCTCCAAGCTCTGGGTGTAACGCCCCAGTCCCAAAATACGTAGGACTAGGAATGTAGTCATGCCAGCTGTATTCATAGGAAGTACACTCCAATATATGGAATCCTCGTATGAATACATAAGCTGTAAAATGCAGTAGAACCATAACTAATCTCATCCACACAAAATAAATGAATAGAAGATCTCATATAAAGATAATGAATTGTCTTGATACAATATGTTGGGCGGAGACAAATCCACTACCAACAAGTAAAGAAAAAATACATGAGTAAAGAAATGAATTTGGCGAGCGAAGCGAAGACGATCCAAATGCAATCATCCTCGAAGAAATAGCGGTGATCACGACTAGAGCTAAAGCACATGCGAAAGACAAGAGCACACACCTGGAGAGATAACCAGGTCCTCAGAGGGACGTAACAAGACACATAATATCATGCCATATAAACTGAATAAATATTGCTCAAATAAATAAGTAAATCGAATTATAACATGGTCCAATACGCACCTACTAAACGAGCGTACCATCCCCCCAACCAAACAAGGACATGAGATGGTAAACTAATTCACGGTGACGTATCTTTCCATGCTATGAATCCAATATGGTATCCGGACCCCAACAAGGTTCAATACCTTCTCATCGAAGTAGTAAGTCACACCTACAACCAAACAAGGACAAGATGTGACAAACTAATTCGCGACAAGTTATTGTTCCAAGCCACGGTCAGATACAAGTACCCAAACCAAAAGTACTCGTACCTAACGGATAAGGTAGCCTAACCGTTCTAAGTGAAATGTAGTTAAGAACAATCCTTCCTACGCATGGACCCTGGCTGAATAGGATCGACATAGTCCCCCTTGGGCACCAGAGGCCCCATCAGTAAGAGCATAACGTTCCGCAGAATCGTCAGTGGCCGTCTGTAATCATGGGTCATCAACCCCGTATCTACAGCGGAGAGTCCAGGTCACAAGGGAAGTGCATCGAAGCCCATACGCTAAGGAATTGTCCTTCCCGTCCAATGCCTACTGTGTTGTATCCACAACACAAACCACTATAACCGCTAAGTCAAACTAGCATGCAATCTCTATTAGCGGTTATTCCTATCGCACGGCTTGTATGTACTGGTGGCCAGCCAATCACGCACTTTCGTGTCCTACATGCGACACACAACTTCGTGTTACAACGTGTCAAGGCCAATGAATGCAACACACAAGGTGGTCCCTTAAATCTAGGTTTAATTTGTAAGAAAAATAATACACAGCAGGAAATATAAATGAACAGTAAGTTCTAACAGTTATGCCATGTATCACAGTTTATTTTACATAAAGAAAATAAATAATGCATGAAATATGAGCTAAAATAAATAAACAGCGAATGGCAAGGTGTCTTGCCTGGTAGGGCGCCTGGTGTGCTGCGAAGATCAAGGTGGCATGAATGGCGACTTTGGATAACAACTACATAATGTGATCTCTGATAGTGGCACGGATAGTTCCATCGGGTCCAGGACGGTCAAGTTAGCTATGATCGGTAGGAGGAAGGACAGAATTGGTTATTGAATAGGAACTATGGGTTGGTCACGGACAGGAGGATAATCGGAAAGGTTTTGTATAAATATACATTTATTTGGAAAATATTTATTATATTTTTTTTTTGAAAACTATATGTAGTGGAATAGTTTTGATAAATACTCAAGTCATGAAAAAATGTTTTTACATCAAAACTAGGTTCTACTTAGGTAGAAAATATTACAACCATACCAATAAAATAACATAACATATTTTGGTCGAAAGCTTAGTTTAAAATACCCCAAAAATATAATAATCTTTTTAGCTTCTAAGCCAAATAGCTTGAAAATATAGCCATAACATTTATAACCCAAATTTATATAAAAAAATTTTAGGCCAAGAGTCATATTTAAAATATCACAAGTATTCACTAATACTAATGGTCTTATTAATATATACTTAAATAATAATGACTAATATTACTATTAATCTCAGTCAACTGTAAAATCATAATAATAATGAAAAGTTATTAGTAATAACCTACTGTCTAGTCTCACTGTGTGTTCTCGGAAGAAGAGTAGGCCAAAATTTGCTTTTGAAGAAGAGAGAAAAAAAGAAACAACAAAAAGAAAAAAAAGAAGAAAATAATAATAATAATAATAATAATAAATTAAAATATCAGCAGCTAACAAAGAGCTACTGCTCTACTATTCTTCTCTCGGGGAGAGATTAACAAAAACTAAAAAAAGGGGATGAAAGGAGAGGCGAATGACACAGAGAGAGAGAGGGATCGACGGAAGGATTGGGAGAGAGGAGAGCGGAAGAGAGGCGGCGAGCTTCGCTGGAGGAAGTGGGGGCGGCGCCGGACGATCGGAGAAGTAGGCGGCGGAGGCTCGACGCTGGGTCGGGCGGTCGGGATCGAGTGCGGCGGTAGGCGGTGGCTCGCTCGGCGGAGGGGTTTTCGGGTGGCCGAGGGAGCGGTTGGTCGGTCTCGTGCTCGGGGGTGGCGCAAAGGAAGGGGCGGCGGAAGTGTAGAGAGGGCGGAGGCGATGCTAGCGGAGGCGGAAGGGTCGATCGGCGTAGGGTTTGCGCCGGCGGGCGCGGCAAGGAAAGGGGTCCGGCTATGCTCGTAGGCGACCGCGGGCTTGGCGTTCGGCGGATGCTCAGGCGGAGGGTGAGTTTTAGGGTTAGGGTTTTCTTTTGATGTTCTTTTCCCTTTTTTTTGCTGGGTGGTGTTTGGGAAAAACGGCCGGCCTCCGGCCGGTGGCCGCGGTGGGAATGATAATGATGGTAGTTTTATCGTCGGTGGTTGTGGGGTCAGTGACAGGATGAGGATGATTGGTTGGAAATGGGTTTGATTATGGTGATGGTGGTGATCTGTCAATTGTGGCCGAGGATTTACTGTGGTGGTGTGATGGAGACTGGACTCGTGGCGGATGGTCGGGGATGTGGGGGTGACTGGTGGTGGCGTGTTGGTGGGGTTGATGCTGATAGGGAGACGAGGTGAAGATGGTCGGTTGTACTGGGATCCGGCGATGGTGCTGGTGTTTGCAGGGAAATCGTAGACGGGTCGGGGAAGAGGAACGGGTGGCCAGGAGATCGACCTAGGGCTAGACGCGACTGACGCGAGTGGGGACGCGGTTTAGACTAGGGATTAGATTTAAGGATTTATTAGTGTCGGGGTGTGTCCGACACGGGGAAGGAGAATGTAGGATGTAAACTATGGAATAAGATTATGGATGGTGGAACACGGACACGATGCACACACGTGGTTGGAGAAATATTTGTGGATGAATAATGAATTGGAAGAGTATCTGCCTATTTATAGGACGTAGAAATTCCCAATTAGATAAGGTTTAGGAGTAGTTCAAACCCAATTTAGATAATTAAGTTACTAAATTTAAATCAATTACATAATCTAAATCCAAATCAAAATCCAGTTCAAATCTAATTTAAATTCTATCCTTTATTTTAAAATTAATTAAGATAACTCAAATTCCAAATATAGATATTAATGTACTGTAGGTCCTAAAAGATCAAGTTGTATCAATCGACAAAGTCAAAGAAATCAAGATATACATCATTTTGGTGAATTGTGCAGACAACAAATTGTGCAGCAATCCAATTGCGCACACTGTTTTGCGCACACTCCCAACTGTGCATGCTGACGTGGCAAGAGTCATCATTACCTAAATCAAATCAAATCTTTCTGACAACTGACAGCACGGAGAACGAGGAGACTGTTCGTTTATTGCGCCGCACAGTGCTCGAAGGCGGCTGACAGCTGGCAGCACAATCCATTTCTGCGCAGTCTGATTCTGCGCAAACCAAGGCTACGCAATTCAGCCTGCACATTCTATCAACATAACTGATAAATTACACGTGGCATTCATGCCATCAATTGTTCATTACGTGGCAACGGTCTATGCATGATCATGCGCATTTCAATCAAATGATGCCATGTGTCCATGATAGTTGGCCCACGATCCAGCAACTGCCTGCGCAGTCCAATGCTGCGCAAACTAATTGCTGCACAAATCATCCTACGCAGTCCAGAATAACTGAAAGTTAGTTATTTTCAGAACTCTATAAATAGAGTTTCAAGTCTTCATTCAAGGAGATCAGATATCAAGTATTCAGAAATCAGAGATCAGAGAGTCCAGGAGTTCTTGCCCAAGTGCTGCTGCATTCTTCCGAGACTTTTGCCTTCAACTTCCGAGGCTTTTGCCTTCAACTTCCGAGACTTTTGCCTTCAGTTTCTAGAGTTGTTCTCAACTTCAGAGGCTTCGTCTTCAAAGTTCACATCGTCTAAGAGATAAAGCAATCGTCATCTAGATTGGATTCCTATAGTTGTAATTTTTCCCAGAATTCTTGTAATCTTTATTACACAGTTTGTATCAATAAAGTTTTATACTTTTGTTTTTGCAAACAAAATGACGACTCTGCTGGGGACAATTTTCTCCTCCGACGAGGAAATAGCAACTCAATGTGACGTAGCGTCTATCGGAAAGACGCAGAAGACGCTGGTTATTAAAGTCAACCAGACAGCCTATGAGACGATGCTCAACTCCAAGACCTCTCCCCGTACTTCAGCCACTTCTGCCAAGAGCAAAGTGCGCTCAGTATTGGTCTCCAAGACTGCTGCACAATCTGGCAGTTTTGCCACCAAGGATGCTGCACACTCTGTTGCACAATCTGCTAGCCAGACTGCTGCACAATCTGCTGTGTCAACTGTTGCACAATCTGCTAGCCAAACTGTTGCACAATCTGCTGTGCCAACTCTTGCACAGTCTGTTTCAACAACTGCTACACAAACTGTTTCAGACACTGCTGTGCAATCTGTTGTAACTGTTGCACAGGCTACTTCATATGCTGTCTTGTCAAAACACAAGACTCCTATGACTCTGGCGCAATTGGCAATGGCTTTTCCTGCGCAAACCAACACTCCAGCAACCAAAGTACATCCCAAGCACTCTAAAGCAAGGACTCCTGATGCGCAAACCACAGCTTCTGTGGTCAGAACCAATGCACTTTCTGCCAAAACTTCTAATGCACAAGTGGCCAGTGCGCCATCCACCCATGCGCAAACCAAGCATGCGCAATCCAAGAGTAACAGCCCTTTGGCTAAACTCTCCTCTTCTCATAACAAAGGGAAAACCTCTGTTCCTTTCCTTAAACACTCTGCTGTTCCAGCACAATCTACTGGGGGTAGTCCTTTGGCTATTCCTCTTCCTCCTCAAAATAAAGGAAAAGGCCTGTTGGTCTTTTCTCAAACTTCCTTGTCTCATGACTTGGAAGACAACAGAGGGAAACGCTCTTTAGCTAACCTTTCTTCTCAAAATAAAGGAAAAGGCCCTTTGGTCTTTTCTCAGTCTTCCTCGGTCTTTACTGAAGAAGATCAAATTGAACGTGTTTCGGCACCTGTCAGTACAAGAACTCCTACAAACAAGGATTCTTCTTTCCTTCATGACAAGGGAACTTGTACTGATCAAAGAGGTATTCTGTCTACCCCAGTAGCAGAATTCCAAGACCTTCCAACTTTCAAAATATCCCGTTCCAAACAGAGAAAACTGTTGGGGTCTCAAATAGAAATCCCTGGGGGTGAATTTGCAGACCTAAGAACATATCTTAACAGGTCAACTTCGGCAAAACGTAAGCAACCTATGCTGAAGGTCAAGCCTCAAAGACAAACCTCCAGGAACAAAAATCCTGATACCTATGCCAATGAGGTGAGCACTTCCTTGTACACACAGGGGACAAAACATTTGAAGAATCGGAACCATGTTCCGAATGTTGTTAAAGAACATATTCCTCGAACCTTTTCTCGTCCTGGCATGGTTTCTGATCTCCGAGAATATCTCAGGCAAAAACGGGATAATGCCTCAACTCCTTCAGTTCAATCATCTGATCATTATTGCAATCATAAAGTCATCATCCAATGTTGCTGTCAAACAACAAAACGATCTGTCTTTGATCGTTTGACTTTTGCTAAAACAGAACCGATGTCAGAAGATGAAGAAGTATTGTACGCTTCTGTTAACATGACTTCTCGAGACACTGGGGGTAGAAGGTGCTCTAAGCACGACAAATCTCGTAAACCAAGTCAACGGTATCTGGATCTACTTTAAGAATCTTCTGAGGGAGTATTCCAACATATCCGTTCCCGAAGCCGAGATACAATCGGTCAAAGGAATCTTCCTTAAGATTCTTCTGGTCATTTTCCTCTTTCTCAGTCAGGAGATGACTCTTTCTCCGACTATGATGCATACAGCAAAAGTTCTGAACAGACAGTATCTTCCACTGTACCAAAAGAAGTGACATCTTATGTTGTCACTGATGATCAAGATGCTTCAACGTCTGCAAATCAAGAACAGCGAATCGCTGCACTTGAAGACAAGCTAAAGACCATGGCTGAAATGGTCACTAGTATGCATTCTATCATTGTGGCCCAACATGCCACACCACCAACTATACCTACCACAAGTCCGGAGATCATAGCATCTTCAGTACCTGTCAATGCTGGGTTGGGAGTAATGTCTTCTCAAATGCCTCCTGTACAAGTACAAGTTCAAACTACACCTAGTCAGTCAGCTGGGGGTAGTGCTTACAATGCTGTTCCTCCTCCTACTACTCTGACTCCGCCGGCTCCTTCTTCATCATCTGAAGACACCAATGAAGCTGTCAAACTCTTGCAAACTCAATTCGAAGCCTTCAAAGAGAAGGACAATTTGTAAAAGGTTGGGAATCAAGCAGCCATACCCAGTTGAATGGAAGGAAGTTTCATTTCCTCCTAAATATAAGATTCCAACAATCTCTCTTTTCGACGGCAGTACCTCACCAAGCCAGTTCATCAATCACTTCGAGGTAATGACTGTTCAACTCCAACCAAATGACGCTTTTCTTATCAGGGTGTTCGTCGGTTGTTTAGCCGGCGTAGCATACGACTGGTACAGAAGTCTGCCCGATGGTTATATTACTTCTTTTTCAAGACTTAAGCAGATCTTTTTGGAAAGATTCTATGAGGGATTCAATGACATAACTATGTCTGCCCTCAATAAAATCAAACATAAATATAATGAAACTGCTGAGAGTTTCATCGAACGTTTCCGTCGAGAAGCCTTGAAGATGCCTCCAGGGACTCCTGCTGCTGTTACCATAGACACTTGTAAGGCAAATCTCTTGCCTATCATCAGTATGTGGACAGGCTCAACTCAGTTCCAAGACTGGCCATCCTTTATCGTCAACGCCAAAGCAGCTGAAGTGAGTGCTGAAAAGTTCAAACAGCTGGGGGTACAGACTAACCCAGATCGGGACGAACATCAATCATCAGGTGGCGGTAATCGTCAGACAACCGCAAGAACAAGGAAACTCTGAACATTAACCTGAAAAGCAAAGAGTCCTTGGCTGTCAATGTAGCTCCGCCTACATCTACTTCTACTCCTGCTGCAACTCAACCGAGGGAACCTCGCCCTAAGGTAGAGTATTCGTTTGATAAAAATGACACAGTAAGCATCTTCGATTGCTTACTCAAAAGCAATAAGATCCAGCTCCCAGATCCAAAAAAACCTGATGAAGTCGGTAAGACCGATCATCCTAAGTATTGTGTCTACCACTGATTCATTGGACATCCTACTCGAGCATGTTATGTGCTCAAGGGTAAGATTCAAGAGCTTGTCAATGCTGGAGTTGTTATTCTGCAGCAAGATGAGAAGACTGTCACTACCAATATGGTTTCAGTCCAGTTCGGTAATTTTTCCCCACAGATGATACAGCATGGTGTCATTCCTATTCCGAAGGCTACTCTCGAGATTGAAAATCTTCCTTCTCCACCAAACGAAGGTCTCGTTCCTTTGTCTCTTGACAATGGCGAGGTTATGTGGATCCATCCCGATCTTACTTCAGAGTTCGAGGATTCTTCTTCTTCCAAGAAGAAAGGTCGCTCCAAAAACAAGACCAAGATCTGCAACATGGTGTCTTTTGACCCCATAGTTGATAAATAAATTCTGTTGGGCACCAGATCAGGGAAAACTTATCTGAAAGATTACTCTGAATCTCAAGAGAATCCTGCCTCTTCTTCTGAACCTGTCCCAGCACAACCTGCTGCTATTGAAGAAATTCCTTCTACATCTTCACCAATTGTGGTTCCTATTCCTTCCAAACCAGTGGCTGCTGATAAAGGCAAACAACAAGTCCGCTTTGATAAACCCTTGAAGAAATTATCCCCTACTGTGCTTGAGAAGCCTTACAACTTTGATATATTGGCTCAACTAGCTAATACCCCAGCAAGGCTATCTATCTTTGAGCTCTTGCGTCTTTCCAGAGAGACGCGAGAAACTTTAAGTGAAGCTCTTATGCAAGCTGAGACTTGTTTAGCCTTTCTTAAGAAGCCGGAAGCAAAACCAGTCTCTTGTCTATATTGTCATAGTGTTATGGAGTTGATTCCGAACATTACTTTCACACAAGATGACATGCTGATGGAGGACAATAGGCATGATCGTCCTCTCTACTATACAGGATATGTTGATTCGATGAAAGTCGATCGTATCCTGATAGATCCAGGATCTGCTTTCAGCATCATACCGAAAACAATGCTCGATGCTCTGAAAATTCCTGTACATAGTCTCTCCACCACAATCACCACCATCCTTGGATTCAATCAGGGAAGGAGTGAACCTTTGGGCAAGATTCGCTTAAAACTCCAAATAGGCAATCTTCGCACAAAAGTTACCTTCTATATCATTGACAATCATGGTTGTTCTTATAATGCTCTATTGGGGAGACCATTCTTACATGAGCATAATATTGTTCCATCAACCCTTCATCAATGTTTCAAATATGTTGATGATAAGGGAGAGGTCCATAAGGAAGTTGCGGATCTTTATCCTTTTAAAGGCATTGAAGCATACTGCAATAACGCTCGGATATACAAGGATGAATTCATGAAGATTGTGTTAGCCTTAGACACTGAAGAAGAACAAGAAGCAATGCCCAAAGACACTCTTATCATACCTGTCAAAGGACGAGTTTCACATCCTCGGTCTTCTAAACCATTGGCTATTCACTTGCCAATTCAAAAGAAATCAGTTGATGCTGATCAAGATCAAAGGGAGCTCACCTCTTCTGAGCCACTTGTTATCGACCTACGTCGTAACAAGGACAAAAAGCAGCTCACTCCTTCTGAACCACTTGTTGTTGATCTCACTCGCAACAAGGAAAAAAGGAAGATCACCTCCTCTGAGCCACTTGTTATCGACCTCCGTCGTAACAAGCCTCCCCCACGTTCTTCTTCTCCCCCTCTTGTAATTAATCTGACCAAGCCTGCTAAGGCTAAAGGTCCTGTTGTAAATACTGATGTACAAATCAATGAAAAAGCACCTACTTTCCAGTACACTGATGTTATTTATTATACTAAATGCTATTTGGATATGTTAGATAGCTTCCAATCAATTACAATGGGAGTTGTACAATCTCTTCAGACAAAAGTCTCACTTGAAGATCCAGATGATTCTTACCGTATTCACCCTTCTCGAAAGAAAGGTTAAAGTCCAATACTTTTTAGTAAAGGACCAGAAAAATAATTCAGCTATACGGATGATAGCAAACTTAATGATACGGGACGTCTCCAGTTCCATCGTTATAGTCAACAATCAAAAGACATCATCCGGAAAATGGGCTATGACTTCAAAAGTGACCTCAATTACGGTAAAGGTAGACGAACTCTTATCCGCACGACTGTTCCAGAAGGAAAGTCGGAAATGTACTACAGCAGGACTAAGAAAGGTCTCGGATATACTTCTCCTCCACTGTTATCCCCAGCAGTCTCTGACTTAGACAGTAAAGAACGCTCTAATTCATCTGATTCTAGATCTTGGGATTCTGATACTAGCATTGGTGAAGTTCACAGGCTGATCGTATCATCTAACATGGTCTCCGGTGAACTACCAGAAGGCTATGATGAAGACGTTGAAGAAAATCCTGAAACAGATCCTTGGGCTCAACATATGGATAACCAATGGGTACTTCGCTTTGAACAAAGTGAACCTCCTACTGAAGATCAATTAGTTCAAGTTGATGTAGGGGAAAGCGAGTCGCCTCGTCCAATCTTCATCAGCAGGAATCTTCCAGAAGCAGACAAACAAGAGTTGATTCTTCTTATTAAAGAATACATCGACGTCTTTGCTTGGAGTTATGAAGACATGCCAGGTTTAGATCCCAAGATTGCTACACACAAACTGAATATTTTGCCTAATGCAAAACCAGTTAAGTAGCAACAACGACGTTTTAAACCAAAAAATGATGGATGCAATCGATGATGAAGTCAAGAAGCTCATTGCTTGTGGTTTTATTCGAGAAGAGCAGCATCCTGACTGGGTGGCCAACGTCGTTCCAGTTCTAAAGAAAACTGGCAAAGTTCGAGTCTGCATCGACTTCCGGGATCTTAATGAAGCATGTCCAAAAGATGAATTTCCTCTCCCTATCACGGATGTCATAATTGACAATACCTGTGGGTTCGAGCGAATATCTTTCATGGATGGATTCTCTGGGTATAATCAGATCAAGATGAATCCTGAAGATGAAAAGCGTACCTCTTTCCGTACTCCTCGTGGTGTCTATTGCTATACAGTGATGCCATTTGGTCTCAAGAACGCTGGTGCAACCTACCAACGGGCTATGAGTACCATCTTTAGATAATATCTTCGCAAGACAGTCGAATGCTATGTTGACGATATCGCCGTCAAAAGTCGTCTAAAAGAAGATCATATCCAAGATCTGAGAACAATCTTCAATCTCATGCGTCAACATCAGCTCAAGATGAATCCCACCAAGTCATTCTTGGGTGTCTCTAGTGGCAAATTTCTCGGCTTCGTCATTACCTCTAAGGGTATACACGTGGATCCCAAGAAGATCAAAGCCATCCAAGAGATGCGTCCTCCACGCAACCTAAAAGAGCTACGAGGATTCCAAGGCCGACTTGCGTACATCAGGCAATTCATTTCAAACTTGTCTGGACGCTGCAGACCATTCACTCAACTAATGAAGAAGGGTGTATCTTTTGTTTGGACTGAAGAGTGTCAACAAGCATTCGACGATATCAAACGATATCTTATGAATCCACCAGTCTTGGTGCCACCTATCTCTGGCATTCCATTCTTGATGTATGTCCGTGCTATGGACCATTCATTGGGTGCTTTACCTGTCCAAAAGAACAAAGAAGGCCATGAACAGGCTATCTATTATCTTAGCCGAACTATGATTGGTGCTGAACACCGTTATAGTCCGGTCGAAAAGGAATGCCTGGCTCTCATGTTTGCTGTACAGAAAACGAGACATTACATCATTGGCCAAACTATTCATGTCATATCCCGAGTTAATCCTCTTAGGGTACTCATGAAGAAGCCTAGCACACTTAATTCTCGGCTGGCTACATGGGCAATCCTGCTAGCTCAATATGACATGGTGTATGTTCCACAAAAGTCTGTCAAAGGTCAAGCGCTGGCGGACTTCTTAGCAGCTCATCCTGTGCCTGTGACATCTAAACTCTATGACGAAATTCCAGACGAGACATTGGAAGCCAACATGATCTCTGAAGAATTTCCAATATGGCGTTTATTCTTTGATGGTGCATCAAGAATTGGACCAAATGGTGCTATTGTAGCAGGAGTTGGAGTGGTCCTCATTTCTCTAGATGGGTCAACTATCCAAAGAGCCTACTCTTTAGATGAACCTTGCTCCAACAATACGATGGAGTACAATGCTCTACTCATCGGCCTTCAGTTAGCTAAACAACTGAATGTTGAATATCTCGAAGTCTACGGCGATTCTAAGCTGGTTGTTAATCAGGTTAGAGGAACCTATGAAGTACGTCATCAAGACCTGGTGCCTTATCATGAAGTAGCAATCAATATAGCTATATCATTCAAAGCTTTCTTCATCGACTATGTTCGAAGAGCTTGCAATACCGAAGCAGATGCTTTGGCCAATCTTGCAGCTGTCTTAGCCATCCCTATCAAAAGACAGCAGGTGGTAGTTATCTCCAACCGAGAATTGTTCTACATCCAAAATAATCGTAATATTGAATTCAACAACTTTGCTGAAGTCAATGTTATCGATGAAGACTGGAGAACTCCTTTTATCGACTTCGTAGTTCATGACATACTCCCTGAAGATCCTAAGGAGGCTACGAGTGTTCATCGACGATCTCTCCGATTCTATTACAATCAAACTACTAAGACCCTCTATCGACAAACTTATGACGGTCTTCTCCTGCGCTGTCTCGCTGGTGATGAAGCTGAACAAGTTTTGCGTGAAGCTCACGATGGTGTCTGTGGAGCACATCAACCTGGTCCTAAACTACAGGATCGCATTAGACGCATGAGTTACTACTGGCCCTCTATGGTATCAGATGCCATTGAATATGCAAAGAAATGTCGTGCTTGTCAAATCCATGCAGACTTCATTCATCAACTATCGGAATTCCTTCATCCGACTACTTCTTCCTGGCCTTTCGAAGCATGGGGCATGGATGTCATAGGTCCCATCAATCCTCCTTCTTCTAGAGGACATCGGTTCATATTGGCAATAACGAACTACTTCTCCAAGTGGGCTGAAGCTATACCTCTAGCTGAAGTCCAGACTAGTAGCGTCATCAACTTCGTTAAACACTACGTCATCTATAGATTTGGTGTACCTCGAAGAATCATCCATGACAATGGACCTCAATTCATTAGTCAGAAGTTCACCAGATTCTGTGATGATAATCGGATTGACAACATTGCCTCGACAGCATACAATCCTGCCGCTAATGGTTTAGCTGAAGCTTTTAACAAAACCATCATCAAGCTCCTTAAGAAGTTTGTATCCACTAACAAACGGAACTGGAGTGAGAAACTCGGCGAATGTCTTTGGGCCTACCGAACTACGGTCCGTAATCCTACAGGCTTTACACCTTTCTCTTTGGTGTATGGCTGTGAAGCTGTTCTTCCTTTGGAGCTGCAAATTCCTTCTTTAAGGATTGCCATTGCTAACGAGCTTACTACAGAGAATAACGATCTTCTTCGACTTCAAGAATTGGAAGCACTTGATGAGAAGCGATTAATGGCAACAGCATATTGAGTTATACCAAGCCCGCTATGACTCATATGAGCAAAGGGAAATTCGATACGAAATGGGAAGGTCCCTATGTCGTAAGCAAAGTCTTCTCAAATGGAGCTTATCAACTCTCAGAGCTTGATGGTCGAGTTGCTATGATGCCTATCAATGGCAAGTTCCTTAAGAAGTATTATGTATAAATGTAAATGCTTGTAAATCATCAGACAGAATCAAGTTCATAAATAAAAGTCAAATTTTATTTCATTATATGAGAGTACATGATATTAAAGATCACTATCATCTTTCTCTACATTGGGACGCGGGCCACTGCCGTCCTTCTCGAAAACACGATCAGCAAAAGAGCCGAGAACCTTCTTGCTGGAACCCACGAGGAACTTGCAAGCGGCCATCCTTATGGCTTCTTCTTCTTCAGTCCTTCCTGGTTCGAGCAGGAAGTCCAAAATGTCTCATGGCGGCTGGGGTGCAGACGAACCTTCACCTGTTTCTGCCGCCTTCGGTTGAACTGGATCAGCAGGGCGTTCTTCAGTACCCTTCTGAGCCTTCGGGACGATTTCAGCCTTCTTGGATGCTTCTCCAGACCACATTTTTATGTTGAAGAGTAGAAGTGTTCGTTCCGGTCAGATTTCTGCTATATTTATAGGCAGAAGTTCCTCAAATAACGAAGCGACACATTCATCTGACGATTCGCCCGTTCATTAATGCCTAACGGTTCATCCGTTCATTTATACATTCATTCGGCGGTTCATCCGTTCATTAATGCCTGACGGTTCATCCGTTTATTTATTACATTCATTCGACGGTTCATCCGTTCATTAATGCCTGACGGTTTATCCGTTCATTTATTACATTCATTCGATGGTTCATCCGTTCATTAAATGCCTGACGGTTCATCCGTTCATTTATTACATTCATTCGACGGTTCATCCGTTCATTAATGCGTGACGGTTCATCCGTTCATTTATTACATTCATTCGACGGTTCATCCGTTCATTAAATGCCTGACGGTTCATCCGTTCATTTATTACATTCATTCGACGGTTCATCCGTTCATTAATGCCTGACGGTTCATCCGTTCATTTATTACATTCATCCGACGGTTCATCCGTTCATCCGTTCATCACTTGAAGGTTCACCCGTTCATTCACCATCACTTGACGGTTCATCCGTTCATTCATCATCACTTGACGGTCTTCCCGTTCATTAATCTCACATACATTGACGATTCATCATCGTTCATTAATCCACATCAGCAACTTGTCATTTTCGACTAAGTTGTCAAATCGAAATAATAGTATTCAATATATTCTGCCACGTCCATATTACCTCTGAGTAGATATAATGAATATAATTATTTTCTACCAAATCATCAAGAAATATATCATGTCTTGCACCTCTGAACATATTTTCTATCTCTATTATTTATATCTAAATAAGATATGCAATAAATAATGGAGCCACAACAAAATGTCTTTTATTTTTCATATGAGGTATTACAGAAATGCATCTACTGCAATAAACACAAAAATACAAAAAGTTCTATTAAGAAGGAGGGATAATCAGATTGTCAATTTGCTGCTTCAGTGTCTGCAGCTCTTCTTCATGAGTTGATGTTACCCTTCTTCTTGCTTCTTCCATCCCGCTTTTTTCATCAAAAACGGGCATATCTATTGTCCGGCAGGTAATTTCTGCGCCATGAGTTTCTTCATACTCACTCCTCTCCTGAATTAAGGCATTGAATTGTTCAATCACAAGTCGGTGATTAGCAGTTTCCTCTTCAAATTCTTGCTGGAGGCGAGTAATCTCTACTTTCAGCTCAGCAAGTCTCTGTCCTTTGCTTTCAGCCATTAAAGTAACTGATTCTATCTTAGAGTTGTATTCAGCTGATTTTGCAGAATGAGCCTCTAAAAGATTTTGAAGGTTTACCCTTTCTAGATCAGCAGCTTGAGCCAGTCGCTCGAATTCAGCCTGCACTAAAGTGTCTATCTCCTTCTTCTTGAGCTCCTTATATTTCTTTATGGAAACTTCTAATTCGTTCAATATGTGTTCAAGGAGAGTGGCCTGAGCCTCGTCTCCTTGCTCTCTTATGGCTCTTATTAAGAAAGAAGTTGGCTTCCTAACCATAATGAAATCAGCTCCTTCTTTCTCTATCATTTTATGAACAAAAGATCCCAGCGACTCGAAGAAGCATCTGGTAAATGACTGGACGACTTGTTGATTAATGGCCAGAGTTCCAGGAGTCGCTGCTACTCCTGTTGATGATGATGTAGCAGGTTGCTCGATCCTTTGTGACTGAATAACAGGCTCTTTAAACAAAGGAGCCAGAGTGGAGCTAGTCGCCCCTCCTGTTTGTTCCTCTACAAAAGTAAAATTGTTATTTTACTAATTGTTTGCCAATGAACAAGAAGATCAAATAAAAACAGTCTTACCTTGGTTTGATCTTGCAACAAGTGCATCCCCTGCTGGAATGGACTCCCGTTGAACGGAAGTAGCTTCAACTGCGACAGCCTGACTGCTGCCCGCTTCAGAACCGCAGGATAAATGATGACTACTACTAACAACCACCGTTGGTATGGGCACCATAGCCAGGTCCATCGGAGGTGTTGGCAGAGTCTCAAGATCTGCAAGAATTGCAAATGAAGATATTAGCTATCAATCTATTTTAAAAGAGAAGAATGCTAAATATCGTTTTATACCTTGAGGGTCGGTGGCAGAAGTTTCTTTCAGAATATCTTCATCGGCCGCTTCTTCAGGAGATATTTCTATCTCAACATCTTCATCAGGGTTTAAAGTATCAGCAACTTGTTCTGCAGGCGCCTCCGCTTCAATATCCTTTTTAGGATCTAAAGTATCATCGGCATCATCAGGAGATATATGCTCTTCATTATCCTTTTCGGGATCTTGTATATATTCATCAACATTTCCAGACGAAGAGCTTTCCTCGTCTTCTTCTTCTTCTTCTTCTTCTGCATTCCTGCTGTCAGTTGCAGTCTGATCCTCCTGCTGGCTATAACTGCAATCTTCTAAAGCTGCGATCACTTCACGGTCTTCTTCTTCACGAAGAGTCCTAGAAGTAGGAGGAAGAGGAGTTGCCTCCGCAACAGGCGAAAGAGGTCGTACAACATTTTGTTCTTCCTCTGTGATGTTTTCTCTGGTCTTTTCTGCCTCAGTTCTTGGGTCAAGATTTTCCCTCTGTTCAGTCTCTTCAAGAGTTTTGCTCCCAGATTCAGAAACAGGTGTGGGAGATGACATTATAATTCCTGCTGCAGCATCTACTGAAGTCAGGATTTCCCTGGAAGAAGATTCTGCTAAATTTCTTCTGGTGACCACCCTCTTCTTTCTGTGTAGAGGTCTGTCAGGACTCTCTATATTTATTAGTTCTGCTTGTTTCTGCACGGAAGTTGGTGTAGTGGCAGTTTCTTGATTTGTCTCGGCCAGCTGCCGAGATTGAGACCTTGTGGTGACCTTTTCAGAAGAATGATCTAGGATCAATTTCTTCTTTGCTGCTGGAGCAGGAGGCTCCTCTCTTCTCCTTTTCTTCGCTGGAGATCTACCCACTCTCAGAGAGATATGCATTGCTGCGTTTACTTCTTGAGGGAACATCATATCCCTCGAAACTTCCAAAGGAGCATCGGCCGGCTCGTGTACCTCCTCATTTATAGGAATCGACATAGCAATTCTCCCTCTCTTCAATCTTGTTGCAGAAGCGAAACTATCTGCGAGATTAAAATTCTCGGCAAAAGTATTCGCAGATGTATAAAACACTGAATATGTGAAGAGCATCCGAGGACCCTGGGGAGTACTCTTTGCTGGCATTGAAAAGGTGGCTTTTGTATCACGGGCATTGTAATAGGCCCAAGCTCTGGCCCCGTCTATCAAATAACCTTTGCCTTGGAGGCAGGTAATTGCATTCCCTACATGAAACTGATCATACCCAAACTGCCGAGCAAATCGGCTGGGAAGATATATTTCTAAATAGCATTCTTCTTCGAACCGGTAAACCAGATGAGATGGTCGAATCGTCTTCAACCATTCAAAGGCTGCACGGGTCAGAGGCTGCATCTTCGAGTCTACCATATTTGTGGGCATCTGATCGTACCCAGCAGGAAAAGGAGCACAACAGAAGTTCCATCCTCTATTCAGATTCAAAACATATCTACACTCACTTAAAGAAGTGTATTTCTATTTTTCTTGAGAATATCTTCGGAGAAAACTGCCATCAACCGGTCCCATGCCGGGGTCCATTAAGGTTGGATAGTGGAGGAGCAACCATCCAAATAAATATGTATATGACAATTCCAAGCGAGGGAACTCTTTCTCTCCTTTCGCCTTCAGCATCAAGTCGATGTATAAACGAAGACTAGCATTTAGTTTGTAGGTCATTGCTGATAATAAGTCCATCTTATAGCCGAAGACTAACTTGACAGCAGCAAACAGAACACCACGGTGAAAACGATCCGCAGCACTGGATCCGGGAACCACAAATCTCCGAAGCCAGTATGTTAGGAACCCTGCCAGTTGTGCTTCTTCTGACATGGGTCTATAGCCCATTCTTAAGTAACTCTCCAAAGTGTCCCCTGTCTTCAAAGGAGGATACTCATGATCATCTTTCACTTTTTTATCAAAGTTACCACTCTGTTCTATCAGCTTTATAACCTCTGTGTTGCTCAAAGGTGTGAAGAAGTTAGGGTAGCATTTGTCATTCTCCTTGGTCTTCTTCTCTTCTATGTGATTGAGAAACAGATATGGTAACCACTTCGAAGAGTAACAAGTGTTGGCGGTAGCACTCTTATAAAACAGAGAGCAGATCTTGTAATGGCATAGTAGTTCTTCGAACACTGCTACCATTGTTGTATTCTCTTTTCTAAGCTTGTCCAGCTCATCATTTGTCGGTACAAACTCCTCATACGGAGCATCTGCCATGGGCAGGTACGAGATATACTTCATCTCGTGGAGTGCAAACCCCATCTCTCCATCCGGGGTCATGAAGGTCCCCGTCCTATAATTGTACCTCTCAGCCAAAGCTAAAAACATATATGGGTTGGGAGTAAAGCCGTATACAGTGGCGTGCACTGCTTCATACAGATTGATCTGTTGGAGTGTGTCTTGGAATGTTGTCAGAATCTAATTCGCAATATAGTTCCATCGCTTGTAATCTGGATTCACCAATCCAGTCAATCTGATGTCTTGTTCGGGGTATTTTCCTTCAGCCTTCGCAAATTCATTTGCGAATATTGGTGTCCTAACAGGCATCAGCATAGAGGAGTTCTCTGGTAGAATGCAGCCAGGTCTCAAGCCTCTCAACAAGCAGCTATATCTATCAGAGGAGCTATAAAACATATCTCTCTTGTTTGGCCCTTTCTTTACGAAGATTTTCCCTGCACGGGCATCCTGAAAAAGAGTGATGTTCCACTCTATCTTCCTTGGGTAGCTCGCATGAGCATACCGCGACAAAGGGAGGCAGCGAACAATGTCTGGTATGAAGAATGATTTATTTTCCTGGTGAACTATTCTCTCCTCCATCCTCGGCCTAGGCTGAGAGACTTTCTCGAAGGCGTCACCGAACAGGAATAAGGGTTTCTTATGAATAACAGCATCCGCTGACTCTAGGGGCTGTCCATTCATCAAACACATTAAAGTCTCATTATCCTGGGAGATCAGTATAGCCTGACGGGAGGCCGACAGATCGTACTGAGGATAGTGAACATGAGACAGATTTTCTTTATACTCAGACTCTGAGAGGGTTCCCACAAAATGTTCATAATCTGGATCTTCATTGACCTCAACTGCATCAACAAACAGATAAAAATTAGTACAAGTCAAAGTCTCTATTTTTAAACACAAAACATTAGAGTGCACAACTCCTCAGATTGCGCTGACATGACTTGCGCAATATCAGATTGCGCATCACAGTAGGATGTACAAAGTAATAGTTTGCGCTGACATCCTGCGCAAATCAATCGATTGCGCTGACTTCCTGTCAGCACAATTCAACAGATTGCGCAGGAATGCAGCCTTCATAAAAATGAGGACTGACAGTTGATGCAACCAAAACCCTAAAAAGGGTGGCACAATATGAACTCATCTCTAAAAAGAGATGAGTTTCGAAGATCAAAGGAAGTCGAATCACCCTAAAAAAGTTTTTTTCGATCGGTTCAACAACCTCTCAGAGCAGGGTGCGCGGATTCGTGTCGAGATGCTCGTCGTGCAACTCTGTCAGATGACTCGGCCGGGGCTTTGCCCTTCGCGGCGGCGGCAGTGGTGGAAGATCGTCGGGGTGCCATAAAAGTCGTCGGAGGAGGAGGACAGCAAGGGTTCGGGGGGATTTCTCTCAAGAGCTCGAAGGATGCAAAGTAAAGAAATGAAAATGAAGAAGAGGCTATTTATAGCTTTCGAAATATGAAACGGCTGCCTCGGATTGTGCCTAAAATTAGGGGCTCTTCGCTTTGCGCAGACAGCTCATCATCATGCGCAACTTGATTCAAAATTCAAAAATTCAAAGTATTTCGAAACTTTGAATAAAATTAACTTTCGAAAACTTTGAAGGGGGTCTTATAGGTCCTAAAAGATCAAGTTGCATCAATCGACAAAGTCAAAGAAATCAAGATATACATCATTTTGGTGAATTGCGCAGACAACAAATTGCGCAGCAATCCAATTGTGCACACTCCCAACTGCGCATGCTGACGTGGCAAGAGTCATCATTACCTAAATCAAATCAAATCTTTCTGACAACTGACAGCACGGAAAATGAGGAGACTGTTCGTTTATTGCGTCGCACAGTACTCGAGGGCGGCTGACAGCTGGCAGCGCAATCCATTTCTGCGCAGTCTGATTCTGCGCAAACCAAGGCTACGCAATTCAGTCTGCACATTCTATCAACATAACTGATAAAGTACACGTGGCATTCATGCCATCAATTGTTCATTACGTGGCAACTGTCTATGCATGATCATGCGCATTTCAATCAAATGATGCCATGTGTCCATGATAGTTGGCCCACGATCCAGCAACTGCCTGTGCAGTCCAATGTTGCGCAAACCAATTGCTGCGCAAATCATCCTGCGCAGTCCAGAATAACTGAAAGTTAGTTATTTTCAGAACTCTATAAATAGAGTTTCAAGTCTTCATTCAAGGAGATCAGATATCAAGTATTCAGAAATCAGAGATCAGAGAGTCCAGGAGTTCTTGCCCAAGTGCTGCTGCATTCTTCCGAGGCTTTTGCCTTCAACTTCCGAGGCTTTTGCCTTCAACTTCCGAGGCTTTTGCCTTCAGTTTCCAGAGTTGTTCTCAACTTCAGAGGCTTCGTCTTCAAAGTTCACATCGTCCAAGGGATAAAGCAATCGTCATCTAGATTGGATTCCTATAGTTGTAATTTTTCCCAGAATTCTTGTAATCTTTATTACACAGTTTGTATCAATAAAGTTTTATACTTTTGTTTTTGCAAACATGTACTTTTTAAAATATATCCATAAATCAAATCAGGATTTAAATTGGTACAATAATATCTTCCAAATATATTTTTCAAAATACCAATAATAATAATTTCAAAAATAATAAATATTTTTAAATATCTTTTTGAATAATAAAATATTAATAAATCTTGAAAATTATATTTTTATTTAAAATAGACTAATAAATAATTTCAAAATATATGTATGCACGAATAATGCATACATGATTATGCTTTTCCTAGTATACAATAAAATATTATTTATGATTAATAACTGCTAAAAACAAAAGGCTTTTTATAGCAAGAATAATTATATAATATTTTGAAAGTGTATAATAAAATAGAGAAAAATATTTTTCTAAAATATGTACGCTCGCACATATTCGCACTCAACGAGCAACTACGAAAAATAAAATTTTGTGCACGACGTATAATACGACTATGCGACGTACAATACAAAATTTTAAATTGGTACTAAATTTAATAAATAAAAAAATATAGTAGAAAATTTAGGGGTTTTACACTGGGCGCCGCCGTCGGCCAGGACCGCCGAGGATAGCGCGCACAGGCGCATGCGACAGCAGTGATGGCCGTTGCAACAACCAACTTCACGATAATATTTCGATCTCGATACTTCATCATTTTGTGAACCGTAAATTGGTTTGGGAAGCCAACATAACCGCCTCGAAACTCCAGTAATTAGATTGCGTATTGGATGCACGACCAGTTGTAATTCCTGTGTTCGTATTGCGTATTTTTGGAATACGTGTACGTATTTTTTTTTCTTGTGTTGCATTTCCTTGGCCATGGTTCATCTTGGTTCGGGTTGGCTTGGTTCGGTTTTGGGGTTGCTTTTGGTTCATCATGACCCAAAGGAAAACCCCCTACCTACCACCACTTACCCCCATTTATATCCCAACCACCTTTCTCTCTCCTCATAACTCAGCATTTATTCTTCTTCTTCTTCCTCCATCCAGCGTAGAGCTCCACTTAACCCCACCGGCAAGTGCAACTTGCTTCATGGAGGAACTCACATTTTATTGTTTCATTTTCTTCTCCATACGATTCTAAGTCCCTTTAGTACTTAGTGTTTTCAAATTCCATGGCTCACTTCATGCAGATCTATGTTTATTTCATTTTCGGATTTCTTGGTTTTGATCTACTACAATGGCTTGTTTTCGAAAACTAAGAATTCCATGGAGTAGGCCTCATAATTTTATACAAGTTTGGTCTTGGGATGGCCGAATTTCACCAAGTCCTAGTCGAGATGGAGTTTATCAGCTTTTACGCATGGTTGCGTTGACCGTGTGAAGAAGATGGAGTTTTACGCCCACGCATTGCGTGCCAGCATATCCTCAGCTTTTACGCCCACCTCTTAACGTGTTAGCGTAGTTCCCTTTTGCGCACATGCATCGCATGATAAGCGTACCTCATTTTACGCTGCTTGAATTTTACGCTTGGGACTCTCCCGCCAGCATAAAATCCTGCTAGCGTGAAGCCTTGCCAGCGTAAACCCTTGACCCGAGCCAACCCTTGCTAGCGTAAAAGTTATGCTCAGGTGTTCCTCGTATGGAATCTCAATTGCAGAGAGTTTTTCGCACGTATAATCTGACTAGCGAAAAAACCCCTCCCGCATGCACTTTGTCACGCCTCAGAACCAGAATACTGGAGAGCGGGGGCGAGCATAGGCAGCTACGTATATTGAAATGAAGTCCATCTCGCTATACGGTCACGGCTGTCTAGAATATGAGGGTTTACTACAAGCCAACGGTCTCTTATGGTCAAGCCTATTGTCTCAATCTCAAGCAAGTAATATAATTACAAGATGTTTGACCACCAAATATACAATAAAAGGCGTCCCAAATATTACATATCCGCTGATCATGAAGCTAGTCGTACAAAATGCTAGGACTAGCAAGAGTTAAGTCATACATGATCAACCCTAGGATTTGTTAATCATGTTTACAGCCCGTAGGCAGACAGTAAGTAAAGTGCATCGAGCTAACAGGTGCTCGTCGGCTAAACACCTCAAAAGAATAACTTTACAATAGAGTGAGCGAAACAAAATAGAAAACCCACTCTTAGCCCAGGTTCCTTCTAGTCGCCACCATCGGGCTGGAGGTTCGGAAGATCCTCGGGAGCTGCTCCGAAATCTGGCCACACAAAACCAGCTGAATCAAACCCCAGAAAGAGCAAGTGCCACAAAGGAGGCCACGAAATAAGAACAAAAGCCAGCATATCAGAACATAAGAAAATAAAAGAAAAGTACAAGTAATCAAGAGCACATCAGGACAATAAACGACTAGGGACGTGGAACCATTCTGGGAGCCAGGTTACAACCCGTAAACCAAACAAGGACCGAGGTTGTAACCCTTCGCCTGAATAGCACTCTGTCTCCACCCATTTATTGTTTAATAATAAGTAAAACAGTCAAGTTCAAGAGTAGTTAGGTACTGGTACTAGACAAGACTTAGACAAGGCTGGAATCCATCCATTCACAAGCGGCCAAGCAATTACTACGGCTTACTACTTAACTAACTAGGGTTATCATAAGCCTTAATTACTAACAAGATGCAGTGAGAATTTCTCAGTCCCAAGCCCTGCAGACCATCCAGTTATCCTTCCGCGGGTTGAGAGTATGGTTGGGTACATCGCCCCGGAGACGATATACCCTTAGGTGACTTAGAGGGTGCAACACATGACAGTGCGCTGGAAATGTGCTCTACTCGTCGGCAAGCTACAAGTCCAATTAAGAGCGCCCAGATAACGAGATTGCCTGTGACTGGAAATTCTCCATGAACTATAGTTTGATCTAGTCATTAGCCTAATCCAGATTCAGTACGAATCCCTGACCGTGGGAAACCAGGGAGTCACGTCCTAGACATGATGCAAGACAAGACATGTGGATTGCACAAGCAAGCAAGCAGGAACACCTACGGTGTCAAGTTGATTATACGAGTCAAGTTAGCCGTCGCAACAGCATCAAGATAAATCATGTCATGGTACTTGTCAGGAGTGCGCCACGATGGGCCACTATCATGTCAGGTTGGTCATGTCAAGAGTGTACCACTACGGGTCACTGTCGTGTTATGCTAGTTCCTTGCCATACCATGCCATGTACAATAGTCATTCCAAACATATTAAGTAAAATCAAGTTCATGACAAAAGGCGCAGGAATATCTAATATAATATCAATATACAGGGCTATAGAAGAGCCAAGCTAAGGAAAAAATAAAACCAAATCTCCATGATTGGACAGATTACGCAAGGGTCCTTGGGGTCGGGTTGCGCAGGAGTGGGTGGCGCAGGAATTGTTGGCGCAGAAATAAACTGTGCAGGAATGGTTGGCGCAGGAATGAACTGCGCAGGAATGGTTGGCGCAGGAATGAACTGCGCAGGGTTAGATTGCGCCGGAGCCAACCGCGCAGGGGTGAGCTGCGCAGGGGGCTGAGCGCAATTCGCCAAGGGGCAAGTAACGCGGTCGGTGCTGCGCTAAAGAGCGCAGGCCGAGAGGGGATGCGCAGTCCAGCACTGCGCTAAAGAGCGCAGGCTGCTGTCTCCTTCTCCAGGCCGAGAAGAACACTCCAAGAACTCCAAAGTTCAAATCTTCATATCTTTATCAAATCAAAACCAAATCTGGATTTTCAAAGGTCTAACTTGAGTAAAATTGAATTCTCTTCCACATGGAAGCATCAAAACCCACAATATCTCAACTAAAATAGATTAAAACCATGTAAATCTGAAAATAGAGAAACTTAGATCTAGAACAATAGAGACTCCAAATCACAAAATGCTAAGTTCTAAAGTTAATCTCCATGGCCTAATCTAGCTAATAGACAAATAAAAAGTGGTTCTCATGCGGTGGCAAGGTGCACTTGCCTATGGGTGTTGGTGTTGTGTAGAGGAAGGAAGAAGAAGAAGATGGAAAAAAAATAAGAGAATTATGGAGGAGAGAGAAAAGTAGGTAGAGTTTTAATGAGGGTGGGTTGTGTTGTGTTGAGGGTGGAGTGTAGGTTAAAGTGTTCCAATGCATGTTAAACCAAACCAAACCAAATCAAACCAATTCTCCTCCACAAAATAAACCAAGCCAGGTAAAACCCAATTACGAGAACCAAAATCTGCAAGTCAAGTTAATTACATATACAGGCCAAAATCCGAGAAAATAAAATACAGGTCCGAAATACATGCAAGCTTGACAAAATACGTATTCAGAATATAGGTGTTACACACTTTGCTAGCGTAAAGCTATCTTACCTTGTTCTTGCCCGCGTAGTGCTGTTTACGCTCGGGTTTAATTGGCCTAGCGTAGTAGTACACGCGTAAACTTGGGTTCCTATGGCGTACACCTTTACCCCTATGGCGTACACCTTTTGTCCTAAAATTACGATTTGATTGGCATGATTGAAGTGACTATTGTACTTGACGTGGTGTGACAAGAATTGACATTGCAAGGCACGACAGTAACATGACATGATAGCGGCCCGTCATGGCGCACTCCTGACAAGTATACCTGACATGATTTTCTCGAATAGCTGTTGCGGTGGCTCCATGACATAACATGACATAACCTGACAAGAATGAACAACCTGGACACCGTGGGCAATTGTGCTTGTACAAATAAACCAGTATTGTCTTGCATCATGTCTAGGATAGGGACCCCTGAGTACCGCGGTCAGGGGTACCTACTAAAATGGACTAAGGTTAATAACTAGATTTACATAGTAGTCATGAAAAAATTTCCTAGCTACAGGCAATCCCGTTACCTGGGCGCTCCTGGGATCTGTAGCTTGTCGTCGAGTAGGACACATTTCCAGCACACTGTCATGTGTTGTACCCTTCAAGCTACTTAAGGGTACATACGTTTCCTGGACGATGTACCCACCTGAATTCAACCCTAATCTTTCGACCTGGGTAACCTGGATGGTCTGCAGGGCTTGTGGCTGTGGAATAATCTCACTGCATCTTGTTAGTAATTAGGCTTATGACAACCCTAGTTAGTTAAAGTATCAAACCATAATTCTTGCTTGGCCGTAAAATGATTGGATGGAGTCTAACCAGTCTAGTCTTGCCCTGATCCTGTTCCAGATTACTGCATGACCAGAATGCCTGTATTTATTTTACCGATAAATGGTGAGAATTCTAAGTTCTGTTCAGACGAAGGGTTATAACCCCGGTCCTTGTTTGGTTTACGGGTTGTAACTTGGCTATCTGAATAGTCTCATGGTTACCTCATCGTATATCACCCTGTTATGCTTTTCTTAAACTCTTGTCTTATTTATTACCTTATTGTTATCTTGTTCTAATTGCTGGTTTTAGTTCCTAAGTGAAGCCTCCTTTGTGGCACTTGCATATTCTGGGGTCTGACCAGCTGGTTTTGCATGGCCAGATTTTGGAGCAGCTCCAGAGGATTTACCGACCTTCCAGCCAGATGGTGGCCACTAGACGGAACCCTGGCAACGAGTGGGTTTATTCTTGATCTTCCACTTTATTGTAAAAATATTCTTTTGAGGTGTTTAGCCGACGAGCACCTGTTTAGCTCGATTGTACTTTACTTACTGTCTGCCTACAGGCTGTAACATGATTGACAGATCCTAGGGTTGATCATGTATGACTAAACTCTTGCTAGTCCTAATATTTTGTAACGACTAGCTTCATGATCAGCTAAATGTGTAATATTTGGGACGCCTTATTATTGTATATTTAATGATCATACATCTTGAGACTTGTACCTACTTGCTTGTGATTGAGACACTAGGCTTGTTCATGACCATAGGAGACTGTTGGCTTGTAGTAAATCCTCATGTATCTAGACAGCCGTGACCGTATAGCGAGATGGATCCCATTTCATATACGTAGCTGGCTATGTCTTCCCCCGCTCTCCAGTATTCTGGTTCTGGGACGTGACACCAGTCCATGCGATCGACCCAAAGTTGGTCGAAAACCTGTAAAAACACAACACGAATGAACTGTCATGAGGCCGTTTTGGAAGGCAATTTCTGATCGATCTGTTGGGAATTTTAGAAATCTATTTGAACACATTCACAGACAACATAACCATGATCAAAAACCTTCTTTTAGTTTTATTTTTCATGGATTATTTCACAGGTTAAATTGGTTTAAAAATAGGAAAAAAACCTAGATAAACTATTTTGGAAAAATCATAAAATTCATCGATACGACGTACGTCCCGCCAATCCAGGCAACGTGGTCGTAAACCAAAAGTATCGAAAGGTGCGTAACGGCTTTGTGGACGTGTGGGCTTGTCACCCCCAGTTTCCAGAAACAGGGATATTTTTGTCATTTTTTTCATTTTTTTATTATTTTAAAATTATTTATTTATTTATTGTAATATTTTGGGGTTATTTGAGTCGGGTTCGAATTTTATCTCAATCTGACTTGAAACGGGGACCCGGAGTAGTGTTGACCCTAGTGGACCCACATACTAGTTAGCCATGGCCCACATGTCATTTATTTTAGTTAGTGACTAGGCTAATTTAATTGGATTAGGATTTATTTGATTAGTGAGTTAAAATGACCAAACTAGCCCCGACTTGAACTCTTTCTTAATGTATTGTCAATAGGCTAGAGGGGGGTGTTTTTGACTTTTCATTGGAGCCTAATAGCAGCCATAGTGGCCGACCACCTATAGGAAGGGATAGGCATGAGTCCTTTTGATATTTCCATACTTTTCCATCTCATTTTCTCTCTCTTGTTCTTCCCCAAATTTCTAGAGAGCACCCCTAGTGATTTCATCTCCAAATCAACTCCTTCTTCCACCAAATCTTCTTCTTTCCTCCTCTACTCCATGAGAGGAAGGTGCTAGCCAAGTTTGGGAGGATTCGGAGCTCGTTCGTGTCCTATTGGAATCTCTACGTGTCGGAAGGCTTTTTCTCTTGAATCTCTCTCCCGGAAGGTATAACCTCTCCTCTAAACCATTCCTTCATGCATATAGGTCTATTTTGAACCCGTAGGAATGACCCCCATGGTTTTGTGTCCATTTCGTGTCCATTTGGACACTTGTAGAGGTGTCCTATGTGTAGGTTTGTGTCCATGTGGGAAAACCCCTATTTGGACACATGGGGAATTATTTATATATTGATTTTGTATTGATCTAATATTTATTCCAGATTTTACAATGTGTTTAGATTGAGTTTCCTATGTATCATAGTGTATCATATTACCTATATCTATATATGTATATATATGGTGATATATATTAATCTCTATATATGTATATATATAATATGGTTATATATATATGTGAATATATATTATGGCATATAGTATGTGTTCTTGTGTTGTGGATTTGGTATGTGGTCGGCCAAGTTTGGAGGATAGTATGTGTGTGTTAGTGTGAAGGGGTGGTGTTTGATAATATGTGTGTGTGTGTTTATGTATGTGGAGAGTATTGAGAGAGTTAGAGATTAGAGTGAGAGAGAGAGATGAGAGGACTTGAGAATGGTGTATGATATATATATTGAGAGTGGTTGTGTATTTGTTTTGAGTGAGAGGTTGAATGGGGGGAACAGGGGATCACCATTGTAGCCAAACCTGTCCCCAGGTTTCCAGCCTTGTCAGTCATCCAAATACCTATCCACATAGCAGTATTTTGTACCCCAAACCACTCCTTAACACAGCCTACTAGCAGCTCTTTGTACCAGTCCATAGAAGCATAAATACATGTCCCCAATCCAGGCCTACACAGCAGCCCCAAACCTGCCATATAATACTCCATTCCAGTCCCTTAGAACCATACTTGGCTATCCCAATAAACACCACAAATATCAGTCCAGGTTTCTTCATGTGCTGTCCTGTTTCCTGTCCATATAATCACCCCCACACCCTATCCTTTGCAGCCCCAAAATCAAGCTAAAAACCTGTCCCTAACAAGTCCCCATATCTGTCCCTCACTTCAGCAAAGCCAACCCCAAAACAGGTCCTAATTTCAGTCCCCCTTGCACCCTATTACTGTCCCTTGTGAAGTCCCCCATAGCAGTCCCTTACTTGTCCTATCATTGCCTATATTTCAAACCTATACCTGTCCCAAAACAGGTCCTAAAAACCAGTCCCATAGCAACTTCATTCAGTCCATAAATAGCCAAACATACCCCCTTGATAGTTGTCCCAAACTTCCTCTTTGTTCACCCATTTCACCCTCTTAACAGCCCATGTAAATCAGTCCTTACACCCTCCATTAAATCAGTCCCTAACCCTCCACTAGATCAGTCCTTAAGCTCAGCATTAGCAGCCCAAACCAAACCCAAAACAGTCTATACTTCACAGCCTAGGTGTTGTCCTCATTTCCCATATCAAATCAGTCCTACACACCCCTAAACAGCAGTCCAGTGCTGTCCAAAACAGGTCCAAACCATGGGCAAACCAACCTATTGGATCCCCCACATTCCAGCCATGTTAACACACCCACAAACCTGTACAACCAGCCCCCCCTTAAATCAAATGTTTAGTCCACTATTGGCTGCCCCATATGCATTGTCCCAAATCAGCCTACATGTATTATGGGTGGCATATATGTAGGTAGATATGGACCCATAGCCTATATATTGTGTCCCATTGCCTGTGTGTGTGTGTACAAGCTTAGTGAGTGGTTGTGAGCCTTGTATTTGGATATATGTGTGAGTCTAGATATGGATAAATAGTGAGACCATATGTGAGGGTGTATTTGTAAGGTTGTGTGTGTGAGTTATATATGTATTTGGGAGAGTGAGTGATATGTGAGTATAACTAGTAGCCTATAGGAGGGCCTATATGTAAACCTATAGGTAGAGCCATGTGTGACCATGTGTAAGTGAGTATGGTACCATGATTGTTGTGTGTGAGTGAGTGTTAGGGAGATGTGAGAGTGATATGTGATATTGGTAAGGTATAGGACAGGGTAAAGGGTAGATAACCAACATGGGGTCTAAGATGATTTAGATGACCTAGATACTAGGATTTCTTGGTAGGTAATGTTAGTATAGGATAGTATCTAGCTATCCTAGGAAGCCTAGGCTAGTATTCCTAGGTTAGAGTGGTATTGAACAAGGTATTGGTATTTACCTTGGTAGGATAAATATAGGAAATGTCTAGAAATAGGGTATTTGAGTTTGGAGTCTAAGATAGAGTTAGAACTTGGTTCCCTTGGTTGGTAATGATCAAATATAGTGCTCATAGACTAGTTTTGACGTCGTTTGACCATTTTTGACCAAAAGTCAACAAAAGTCATCTGAGAGTCAAACTTAGCCTTTAAGCGACCAGATTTGACCAAAACCAAACCAGAGTTGACCTATTGACTGAAAGTCAACAATTGGTCAACATATGACTTGTTTGACCTAGGGTTGACTCCGTGTTGACCAGAGTTGACCAGAGTTGACTTTTTGACCAAAAGTCAACCTTTGACCCCCGATTGACCTAGTTTGACTTGGATTGATTTCCTGTGACCTTGTTTGACCTTGGTTGTCCTAGTATGACCCAGTTTGGCTCAGTATGACCTAGTCCGACCTAGTTTAGCTTAGTGTGACTTAGGTTTGACTTAGATTTGACCTAGATTGACCTAGATTCATTTAGGATGCATTGTAATGCATCTTATTATCATTTTTGGACTCATAGTGACTTGTACTGTTCTATAGGAGACAGACACCACTCCTCGGACAGTATATTCTCTTCAGACACTAAGTCTATCAGACGAGTACATTCTCTGACCGTTTCATACTTGTCTTGATTTATATTTTTGCTCTAGATTACTGTACTTGATGCTGACACGATCATTATCATGGATTGGTACTATAGGGATCTTCTTCTGAGATGTTATCTCCTTGTATTCACTAAATACATATTGTGATGTGCGTTTCACTTACATATTGTATTTATTGAATACCCTTATCATTGTACAGTCATTGTGCATATTGTACTCTCATTATCACATTGAGCCACTATACAAGCCATTGTACAAGCCATTGTATAAGATAACGTAACTGAATTGGATCCTTGTGTATTGATTGGGAAGGGAGAGTAGAAGTGGTTATGTGATCAATCCTATTGTATAAGAAATTGTATATGTCCATTGTACACTCACGTACAAAGGAGTCCTATTTTATTGTATAACCTAACCCGTTTACATAACCATATTGTACTCTAAATCACAGTAGGCTTACAGTTCTTACTTATCATATTTAGATATTTCATGTTATCAAATCTCTACTGTTTTTCATATACTTCTTTCTTTCAGCGTTTCATGTACTTTACTCTATTGTATGCTTTATATTTCCTAACTCGATATGAACTACGTGAGATGTTTTGTGCTCGCTCCCGTCCTGACTGGACCTGTTGAAAATATTACAGAGGATGAGGAGGAGGCCTGCGTAGACACCTACTATGGGGCAGCTGTAGGTGCCATGTGTGACCCAGATTTCTAGCCTGATCCACTAGCTTAGAGACTGAGGCTCCCTAGTCTAGGTTTTCTATTTCTGTCATTTGAGATCTAGATTGTATATATTCTTTCATTTCAGTGTTAGAGTCTTGTATTGAGCTGGATGTTCTGATTTGTTATGTCAGTAGACACTTAGACTCTCTGGTTGTATTTATGTGGTTTTTCCTTCATTCCAGTATTTATCTATCTATCTTCCTATCTTTCATTCTGCTTTAGATATGATTGAGACTGTATATTGCTATGTCACCTCCATTCGGAGTGTATATACTGTACAGGTACCTTTATATTGTTAGATGATTGACCTAGGACAGCGTTCTACCGTCGAGACTGCGGCGTAGGCTGGGCGTTGTTACGTTCTTGTACCCTCACAGTGGATGCGGGTCGTGACACGTTTTTAGTGGTGGCCCATGCAGGTCGAGTTTATGTAGTGGTATTCGAACTAGAGTATCACTACAGCCTGCAATAGGATTAGGATATTTTGAAGGTACTCAATCACACTAGAAAAAACTCATATCAAATTCATACCATCTCAGTTCTTGCTGATATTGTTCTCCTTGAATATAACTGTCCTCCTTTGCTATTTCGACTCATTCTCAGCAATTGTTTGTTTGATCTGTCTTCAGGATGGTGGAGACGCGATTACAGCGTGCCATTCATGGAGATACTGTAGAGGGGACTGCTACCTCTCAGCCAGTTCAGCAGGGTCGGAAGGCTACAGCTCCTGCCACCTCTGCTCATATTGGGACTTCAGTAGCAGCAGCAGCTGAGGGTATGCCTTCACCAGTTCGGAGACAGGACCCAGTCATTCCAAAGGTACCGTTCCAGCAGCTGCCGCCTACAGGAAACGTAGATGCGGCACAGATGTTCGCGTACTTTCAGCAGTTTATGGAGATACAGCAGACCCGGCAGGAAAGGGGCATGGAGTTGGTCATTTTGACAGTTGCAGTCCGACCAGTGGTGCAGCAGCCAAAGACACCGGGGATCGAGCAGTTTCAGAAGATGAGCCCCAGAGACTTTCTGGGGACAGAGGGGATCCTATATGCCGATGAGTGGATCGAGCATATAGAGGAGATCTTCTGCTTGGCCAGGATTTCAGCAGATCTTCAGATCGAGGCCGCAGCTAGCCGGATGCGCGATCTTGCTCGCACCTGGTATCAGTCGAACCCCAGGGTGGGAGTAGCCGGACAGACTTGGGAGTAGTTCAAGGGCTTCTTCAAGAAGAAATTCTTCCCAGATTCAGCGCTCAAAGCTTTAGAGTCGCAGTTTGAGATCCTAGTTCAGGGGAGCCTGTCAGTGGAGGAGTACGCTGGGGAGTTCGGCCGCCTCAGCAGATTCGTAGAGGGTTTGAGCGAGGCGGCGAAGGCCCAGAGGTTTCGGAAGGGTCTGGTCAGGGAAGTCAAGTCTTTGACCAAGGGCAACAGGGATGCCACATTCGCGAAAATTCTGACGAAAGCTTTACTGGCTGAGGATGATCTTGAGCTTAGGCTCAAGAGAGGGCGAGACCCAGTTGGGGGCACCAGCAGCGGAGGACCGGCCAAGAGGCCGCACGTTCAGCATCAGTTTCAGCAGCAGTATCAGCAGCCGATGCCAGGCATACAGTTTCAGCAGCAGTATTAGCAGCCGATGCCAGGCATACAGTTTCAGCAGCAGTACCAGCAGCCGAGGGCTCAGATACATCAGCTACAGCAGAGGCCTGTTCAGTATCAGGGTCAGAGACAGGTGCAGTATCAGCAGGACATCGTGTGCAACTTCTGTAAGAAGCCAGGCCATTGGTAGAACGATTGCAGGAAGAGACTGGATATGTGTTTACTTTGTGGGTCAGCAGTGCATCAGTGTAGAGAGTGTCCCCAGAACCCGACACCATTGGCTCAGGTAGCACCAGGAGCTAGGGCTCCGGCAGGGCAGCAGAGGGGACCACCATTGCAGACTCAGCAGCAGAGGTTTGTCCAGCATCAGCAGCAGGCCAGGGGAGGCCAGCCAGGGCGAGCTTTCGCCATGTCAGCCGAAGATGCTCAGGCCGTTGGAGATCTAGTTGCAGGTTCCGTTCTTTGATTCAATTCTGCAATTCCTATCTTGAAATTCAGTTCCATCTATTCCTATCTATTTTTTATTGTTGATAAGTTTGATCTGGTGTTTCCTTATGATTTAATTTTCTTCTGAGATAAGTCGTATGGGCTAGGTCGCCTCGATTATGAGATTTTAGAATCCTCTAGGGTCATGCTAGCAGGCATAGTGAGGACATATAGTCGGACTATGGACGTATTTCTCGGGTGTGGGAATTTAAGGTTTTTGCTGCCAAGCGCGCGGCAATGCAAAAATTTTAAATACCATAGTTCTAGAGGTATGTACCATAGTTAAGGACTCTGTGATTATCGTAGCCTTGCTCACTGGCATGACAGAGATTCTGAGTATAATGATGATTGGATAGACGCATACGATTATCGATTTGTATAATTTTCTGTGGTTACCTTATTTTAAAATTTTGGGTGATTTCTTTTAAGGTGGATAGACTTGTAGCTTCTATTTGAGTGTAATTTTAAATTTTATAAATTTATTCATTTAAATTCTTGCTTTGATTTTCGAGATTTTGATCATTTTAATTTTTAGCCATGACTTGTGATTTTGATGTTTTACTATGGTTTGATTTTAAATTTCGAGGACAAAATTATTTTAAGGTGGATAGATTTGTCATCCCCAGTTTCAGAAACAGGGGTATTTTTGTTATTTTTTTTACTTTTTTATTATTTTAAAATTATTTATTTATTTATTGTAATATTTTGGGGTTATTTGAGTCGGGTTCGAATTTCATCTCAAACCGACTTGAAACGGGGACCCGGAGTAGTGTTGACCCTAGTGGACCCACACACTAGTTAGCCATAGCCCACGTGTCATTTATTTTAGTTAGTGACTAGGCTAATTTAATTGGATTAGGATTTATTTGATTAGTGAGTTAAAATGACCAAACTAGCCCCGACTTGAACTCTTTCTTAATGTATTGTCAATAGGCTAGAGGGGGGTGTTTTTGACTTTTCATTGGAGCCTAATAGCAGCCATAGTGGCCGGCCACCTATAGGAAGGGATAGGCATGAGTCCCTTTGATATTTCCATACTTTTCCATCTCATTTTCTCTCTCTTGTTCTTCCCCAAATTTCTAGAGAGCACCCCTAGTGATTTTATCTCCAAATCAACTCCTTCTTCCACCAAATCTTTTTCTCTCCTCCTCTACTCCATGAGAGGAAGGTGCTAGCCAAGTTTGGAAGGATTCGGAGCTCGTTCGTGTCCTATTGGAATCTCTACGTGTCGAAAGGATTTTTTCCTTGAATCTCTCTCCCGGAAGGTATAACCTCTCCTCTAAACCATTCCTTCATGCATATAGGTCTATTTTGAACCCGTAAGAATGACCCCCATGGTTTCGTGTCCATTTCGTGTCCATTTGGACACTTGTAGAGGTGTCCTATGTGTAGGTTTGTGTCCATGTGGGAAAACCCCTATTTGGATACATGGGAAATTATTTATATATTGATTTTGTATTGTTCTAATATTTATTCCAGATTTTACAATGTATTTAGATTGAGTTTCCTATGTATCATAGTGTATCATATTACCTATATCTATATATGTATATATATGGTGATATATATTAATCTCTATATATGTATATATATAATATGGTTATATATTATGGCATATAGTGTGTGTTCTTGTGTTGTGGATTTGGTATGTGGTCGGCCAAGTTTGGAGGATAGTGTGCGTGTGTTAGTGTGAAGGGGTGGTGTTTGATAATATGTGTGTGTGTGTGTGTTTATGTATGTGGAGAGTATTGAGAGAGTTAGAGATTAGAGTGAGAGAGAGAGATGAGAGGACTTGAGAATGGTGTGTGATATATATATTAAGAGTGGTTGTGTATTTGTTTTGAGTGAGAGGTTGAATGGGGGGGAACAGGGGATCACCATTGTAGCCAAACCTGTCCCCAGGTTTCCAGCCTTGTCAGTCATCCAAATACCTATCCACGTAGCAGTATTTTGCACCCCAAACCACTCCTTAACACAGCCTACTAGCAGCTCTTTGTACCAGTCCATAGAAGCATAAATACCTGTCCCCAATCCAGGCCTACACAGCAGCCCCAAACCTGCCATATAATACTCCATTCTAGTCCCTTAGAACCATACTTGGCTATCCCAATAAACACCACAAATATCAGTCCAGGTTTCTTCATGTGTTGTCCTGTTTCCTGTCCATATAATCACCCCCACACCCTATCCTTTGTAGCCCCTAAATCAAGCTAAAAACCTGTCCCTAACAAGTCCCCATATCTGTCCCTCACTCCAGTAAAGCCAACCCCAAAACAGGTCCTAATTTCAGTCCTCCTTGTACCCTATTACTGTCCCATGTGAAGTCCCCCATAGCAGTCCCTTACTTGTCCTATCATTGCCTATATTTCATACCTATACCTGTCCTAAAACAGGTCCTAAAAACCTGTCCCATAGCAACTTCATTCAGTCCATAAATAGCCAAATATACCCCCTTGATAGCTGTCCCAAACTTCCTCTTTGTTCACCCATTTCACCCTCTTAACAGCCCATGTAAATCAGTCCTTACATCCTCCATTAAATCAGTCCCTAACCCTCCACTAGATCAGTCCTTAAGCTCAGCATTAGCAGCCCAAACCAAACCCAAAATAGTCTATACTTCACAGCCTAGGTGCTGTCCTCATTTCCCATATCAAATCAGTCCTACATACCCCTAAACAGCAGTCCAGTGCTGTCCAAAACAGGTCCAAACCATGGGCAAACCAACCTATTGGATCCCCCACATTCCAGCCATGTTAACACCCCCACAAACCTGTACAACCAGCTACCCTTAAATCAAATGTTTAGTCCACTATTGGCAGCCCCATATGCATTACCCTAAATCAGCCTACATGTATTATGGGTGGCATATATGTAGGTAGATATTTACCCATAGCCTATATATTGTGTCCCATTGCCTGTGTGTGTGTGTGCAAGATTAGTGAGTGGTTGTGAGCCTTGTATTTGGATATGTGTGTGAGTCTAGATATGGATAAATAGTGAAACCATATATGAGGGTGTATTTGTAAGGTTGTGTGTGTGAGTTATATATGTATTTGGGAGAGAGTGATATGTGAGTATAACTAGTAGCCTATAGGAGGGCCTATATGTAAACCTATAGGTAGAGCCATGTGTGACCATGTGTAAGTGAGTATGGTACCATGAGTGTTGTGTGTGAGTGAGTGTTAGGAAGATGTGAGAGTGATATGTGATATTGGTAAGGTATAGGACAGAGTAAAGGGTAGATAACCAACATGGGGAGATGATTTAGATGACCTAGATACTAGGATTTCTTGGTAGGTAATGTTAGTATAGGATAGTATCTAGCTATCCTAGGAAGCCTAGGCTAGTATTCCTAGGTTATAGTGGTATTGAACAAGGTATTGGTATTTACCTTGGTATGTTAAATATAGGAAATGTCTAGAAATAGGGTATTTGAGTTTGGAGTCTAAGATAGAGTTAGAACTTGGTTCTCTTGGTTGGTAATGATCAAATATAGTGTTCATAGACTCGTTTTGACGTCGTTTGACCATTTTTATCAAAAGTCAACAAAAGTCAACCGAGAATCAAACTTAGCCTTTAAGCGACCAGATTTGACCAAAACCAAACCAGAGTTGACCTGTTGACTGAAAGTCAACAGTTGGTCAACATGTGACTTGTTTGACCTAGGCTTGACTCCGTGTTGACCATAGTTGACCAGAGTTGACTTTTTGACCAAAAGTCAACCTTTGACCCCGATTGACCTAGTTTGACTTAGATTGATTTCCTGTGACCTTGTTTGACCTTGGTTGTCCTAGTATGACCCAGTTTGGCTCAATATGACCTAGTACGACCTAGTTTAGCTTGGTGTGACTTAGGTTTGACTTAGATTTGACCTAGATTGACCTAGATTCATTTAGGATGCATTGTAATGCATCTTATTATTATTTTTGGACTCATAGTGACTTGTACTGTTCTATAGGAGACAGACACCACTCCTCGGACAGTATATTTTCTTCAGACACTCAGGCTATCAGGCGAGTACATTTTTTGATCGTTTCATACTTGTCCGGATTTATATTCTTGCTCTAGATTACTGTACTTGATGCTGACACGATCACTATCACGGATTGGTACTATACGGATCTTCTTCTGAGATGTTATCTCCTTGTATTCACTAAATACATATTGTGATGTGCGTTTCACTTACATATTGTATTTATTGAATACCCTTATCATTGTACACTCATTGTGTATATTGTACTCTCATTATCACATTGGGCCATTGTACAAGCCATTGTACAAGCCATTGTACAAGCCATTGTATAAGGTAACGTAACTGAATTGGATCCTTGTGTATTGATTGGGGAGGGAGAGTAGAAGTGGTTATGTGATCAATCCTATTGTATAAGAAATTGTATATGTCCATTGTACACTCATGTACAAAGGAGTCCCATTTTATTGTATAACCTAACCCGTTTACATAACCATATTGTACTCTAAATCACAGTAGGCTTACAGTTCTTACTTATCATATTTAGATATTTCCTGTTATCAAATCACTACTATTTTTCGTATACTTCTTTCTTTCAGCGTTTCATGTACTTTACTCTATTGCATGCTTTATATTTCCTAACTCGATATGAACTGCGTGAGATGTTTTGTGCTCGCTCCCGTCCTGACTGGACCTGTTGAAAATATTACAGAGGATGAGGAGGAGGCCTGCGTAGACACCTACTATGGGGTAGCTGTAGATGCCATGTGTGACCCAGATTTCCAGCCTAATCTACTAGCTTAGAGACTGAGGCTCCCTAGTCTAGGTTTTCTATTTCTGTCATTTGAGATCTAGATTGTATATATTCTTTTATTTCAGTGTTAGAGTCTTGTATTGAGCTGGATGTTCTGATTTGTTATGTCAGTAGACACTTAGACTCTCTGGTTGTATATATGTGGTTTTTCCTTCATTCCAGTATTTATCTATCTATCTTCCTATCTTTCATTCTGCTTTAGATGTGATTGAGACTGTATATTGCTATGTCACCTCCATTCGGAGTGTATATACTGTACACGTACCTTTATATTGTTAGATGATTGACCTAGGACAGCGTTCTACCGCCGAAACTGCGGCGTAGGCTGGGCGTTGTTACGTTCTCATACCCTCAAAGTGGATGCGGGTCATGACAGGGCTTTGACGGAATTTAAATTGGTCGCGTGTGCGCGACGAATTTGATGCGTATCCGTCGAAATTCACCGTATCGGCCTCTGTGCAAGTTTTCTAATTACTTTGTGCACGTTCGTCAGATCGAGACAAAACTTACACGAACTCCTATATGCCAAGTTTGGTCCAATTCTGAGACAGTTGAATCGGAACGCCATTTTACGGGCCCCACGGTCCGACTCAACGGACGATTTTGTGCACGGCCAGCCAAAACCCAACTTTGGACATACGGTTGGGTTCGTATCGGAAAACCGAACCTGTTGGCATATAGTTTGACGACTTTAGAGACCATTGACTCTGGCACGATTTTTGGTGCAAAGGGGGTCCAACGACAGACTTCGTTTTTGCCCAAAATTACCGTTTTGCCCCTATATCCAGAATTGGACATAAGGACAGGCAATCCTAGCTAATTTGACTATTCTGAGAACATTGGTACTATTTATTTCAGCATCTGGAGACTTTTTGTATATGTTGAATTTAGTGACTCATCTGATGTGGTTGTACTATCGGTTTCTCCAGCTAAGGACCTCAGGCAAGTGCACTTTCTGATTGCTTTCGATTCATAGTAGTCTTTTCATTTCATGTATATACATATATCTTGCTGCTTGTTGAAACGCTCGTCACACGAAGTAGTCGGGAGGGGAAATATCTTAGTAGACATGTGGACTACCCAGAACTATCCCATGAGTCTATTCTTGAATAATAGCAGCTGCACACGACACGTGCAGGGTGCCGGACTTACCCCTAGCCGTTCACATGTCAAAACGAATATTTCACACCACATAGGTAGATGTCTTTTATTTATTTTTCCTTTTCTTCTCCACCGTGCCATGTCATCAGTACTTTCCAGTTTTCATATCTCATATGTTATTTTCATGTCTTGTTAATTCTATTGTGTTTTTGTATTGCCATCGGTTTGTGTACTTGTTTCATTTCTGATTGAAAACCAACATTTTTCAGGTTAGCCATGGATTCAATTATCTTAGGAGATACGGGTGTACTTACAGGCAGAAACCTAGAAATAGATAACAGTTGTATTCATTTTCATTAATTGTAAAATCTTGTATTTTCTTTAATTATAAATGTTGTAAATGTTGTAACAAATTTAGAAATGTGAATGAGCAGCAAATGTAGTATTTTGAGCATTTATTTCTTGCGGGCTTGACAGTGTTCTACCGCCGACTCTGCGGCGTAGGCTGGCTTGGACACGTCTCGTATCCGAAAAGCGGGTACGGGTCGTGACGTGTACAACCAATACTCCAAGTTTACAACCAACCAATATCCAAAGTTTACACAACCAGTGAAATCGTCATGTATAGAAGTCTACAACCAATATCCAAAGTGTACAACCAACACAAATAATACTTAAAGTATACGAACACTAAAATATCATCTCATTAAACAGTCCTAACTTGGACTACTGCAGATCTGGAGGAGGAAGGGCACCGCCGCGCCTCATGGATAGAAATATCTCGTACTCCTCCCGTGAAATCATCACCGACGAAGAAGGTAGTGACTTCGGTGGAGCCGCTATCGATAAAGAAGGTAGTGACGCCGACAGAGTCGACGACGATGAAGGCGCACCCGAAGGACAATAACGCTCCAACGATGCTAGTGGCTGGTGGTATGAATCTATGGTAGATAACAGCCTCGTACTGCTATCAACCATCGAATCCTGCATCAACGTCAGCCTCTCGCCCATGGGCAGCTGTGATGCCTGCAGATCCATCATGCTGCGCTCTGTCGATGCTCTAAGATCAATGACGCACCGCTCTGTCCTTTCAATCATATCCCTGAGCTTCATAATATTACGATCGAGCGTATCCAATCGTGCTAGAAGCGCAGCATCGTCCGTATGATGCTGCTCCTGGATCCGTCGTAGCAGCTCATCACGGACAGACTCCACCATCTGCTGGACTCAGGCAGACACCTGTGAGGGCTGTGGGCCATGCACACTAGCAGGGGAGGTCCTAGAGGACTGTGTCGCAATTAGGGCACCATAGGATCCCATACCGTAGTACATACCCATGTGGAGACCACAAGCGACGGTCACCCACAGCTCGTCCTCCGACGGAGCTGGAGCAGACTGCGAGGAAGTATCGGCCTCTCCCGCAACAGGTGTACTAGCAGCCGCCCGCTCCTTAAGCCGTTGAAACTCGGCCTAGAAATCATGGATACTCTATAACTTCTAATGTCTAATGTACTTATTATTACTAACTATATGAATATTTATTTGCATGTATATTTAAATAGAATTATAATACTTATATAGGCCTTTTCGGTCCACTCGTTAATAAGCTTCTCGCCCTTCCGATGTGTTGCCAGGAAGACGGTTACCATATTGGCTTCCCCACCCCTATTTACCTGTAATTAAATATATCACCTTTTACTAATTTATCGAACTTGCATTAAAATAATATTTTTGAAATAAAAAGACATACCAAACGATGGAAATGTTCTGTCATCAGAATCGACCCACTGCACCACATTGATCCTTGCTTCCTAGCCACCTTGGCCTTCTCAGACTTTTCTTTGTACCTTGGCTCGTCGAATCGAGCCTTCATTGCAGTCCAGTGATCAGGGATGATCCAACCTTGGATCGGCTTTTCGGCGTGATCACGAGTCTTCTGATCATTAATAGCGTCGCAGATCAGCTTAGCAGCGATGGCAGGAAACATCCCCTCGATCAGCTCGGCCCGGTACGGTAGATAGAAAAATATAGCCTAGAAGAGTACAAACCAAATATTTATCAGCTATATATAATATGCATAAATTATATGATTCATGTTAAAAGAAAATATATTTTAACCTTGAAACGCGCAAACCAGTAGGCCTTCCTATCGTCCGGAGCATCAGAGTAGTTTATCCAAGGAGCACCATAATTATTCCTCAATAAGTGGCCTATGAGTCTCTATACCGACGGTGGATGATATCTATACAAACATATTATATTCATGAAAAAAGTTAATTTATGATAAACATAGAAAAAGAAAAGATAAACCAAAACACTTACTTTGTACCGTCGGCCCCGATCTCCGTCTTCGTCTCCTCCGGAGGTGCATCATCTGCCTGATACTATTCGGCCGTCAGCTCAGCCTCCTCCATCTGCTCATCTGTCTCCATCGTCGTATCAACAGGAGGAACGCTAGACTCGGAAGCAGTCTCAGGCCTGGAACTACTCGTCCCAAGAGATATGCCACGTAGCGTCGTGGCAGGCAGAGGTACTGTCCGATACATAGGAGTACTCGACGACGAGGATCCAGATCCGGTACTAGTTGGAGGTACCGAAGGAGAACCCTGTCCTCTGCCAGTACCAGTAGGAGGTACCGAAGGAGAACCCTATCCTCCCCAGTTGGGACATGGGGAACGATCCACGATGACCTATCATACCTGATAACAACATATGATGATACAACAAATAATAGAGACTAGAAGTATGAAAGTACAACAAAGACAAGATAATAACCAAGACAACATATGATGATATATTTTACAAGAAACATCTAAGTCCAGATATTATATTCTACAAGAAACATCTAAGTTCAGATAATAACCAAGACTAGATAATAACCAACTCTATATAATAAGAAAATGGAAGTATATCTCTCTCAATCATCTTCAGACTATTCATCTTGTTCGTCTTCCTCGACCTCATCTTTCTCTTCCTCCTCATCTTCACTTTCATCTTTGCCTTCATTGGCTTCGTCTTCATCTTCGGATAATTCTACATCTTCTATATTAGTCGTGTAATGCGTAACTTTCGTGGAGTCCACATCAACAATATTGGTTACAAGAGGTAGGTCGTCCTCCTGATAAGCTTTTTCGCCAATATCAAAAGTATCTCTAGCTTTAGTCTTGCATACTGCCCACCAGTCAGACTTCGTTACTCTCCATCTCGGATAAGCTGTGAAGTACACGAGCTGAGCCTGAGTTGATAGGACAAATGGTTCGTAGCCTTGATATCTGCGCTTGTAGTTTATATCCACAAAACCATGCTTGTCAATTTTTCAACATTAATTTTCAATCGAATCGAACCATTCACACTTGAACAATACGATCTTTGCAGGTTCTCTGCCATAATTATATGTCAACTCCACAATCTCTAGCAAGACGCCAAAGAAATCATTTCCTGGATCGACGTCTTTGTAGTTCGAAGATTTGATACACAAACTATTTTTTGTGGAATCAAGATCCAGGAAGCTGTCAATGATCGGAGCATTTGTCGACTTGAACCTAAAGCCATTCACATAGTAACTTGGCCATATTTTAACAGCAATAATTGGTCCCTTGGCAAGAGTTCTAATTAATTCAATCTTGGGTGAAATTAGACGATCGACCTGAATACCAAAGAAGAGATAGTAAGTTATTTATTGCGCAGTTGCATTATAAGAGACCAGTAATTACCGAGCTGCTTACATATTCGCTCAACCAAGAAGGAAAATGACATCTCATTTCTTGTTCTAATGCTTCGTCTGTTAGGTAGGGTCTAACCGACCTGAACTCATCATTATATGTGCTGAAAAACAACGAAGCAACCGACGATTAGTACAATAATATTAGCTTATACTATTACATTGAGATGACGTAAATTCATCATTAATTACTTACCCCTCTAGCTTCTCCACTTCATCCTCATTGCAATTGAGTAATATATACAACTGAGCAGCCCTTAGCTATTGGTCATTCAAATATCTCTTCTTTATTTTTCCCGAAGGCTTTCCAGACGCATTGAATACTTTCAGTATTCTATCATTAGATTCTCGATATCCGTCGTCGTTTCTCGAAGCCCTCGTTCTATTCGTAGCAACATGAGGTTTAAAATACATTAAGCAAAAGTTTGTAACATGGCGGTAGATTAGCCTTCTCCATAACGCCAGCATGAAAAGTATTCATGTTCCTCTGGTACAGATGATCCTTCGACAAAAATTGTCGATGACAATCGAAGAAGCACGTTTGCCTCCGTATTTCAAACGAAAAACCTTAGTGCGGTCCTTGTAATACGGACATGAAAGACGACCATGCGTGCTCCATCCAGATAATATTCCATAGGCCAAAAAGTCGTTGATGGTCCACATAAGTGCTGTCCGCATCTGAAAATTTTGTTTTCTAGAAACATCGTACATGTGGGAGCCTACTTCCTACAGCTGATTCAACTCATCAATCAATGGCTGAAAATACACATCGATGTTCCTTTTCGGATTGTTCAGACCTGGAATAATAACGGTGAGGAACATATACGGAGTATTCATGCACATCCAAGGCAGTAGATTGTACGGAGTGACGATCACAGGCCAGCACGAATACTGGGATCCAAATGAATGTATAAACACATGAGTATTAAATGAATGTCGTAACGTGTTCAATATCGGCCTTTCTCTTCGAAAAAAATTTTCTGCAACCCTTTTAAGGCTTTCAGAATTCTATGCATATGTTGCAAATAAAATGTGTATATTTTGAAAACAACTCCTCTGTTTTGAAACCAACTTTGGTAATTTAACAACTAGTAACTTTGGACGCAAATATAATCAATTTGTGTATAAAAATTTGTAATTTTTAATATCATTTAATCACGATTTCAACTTTGGACCCTATCCGTTATACAATAGAAATAGTCCAACCGAGCAAACCGAATTGTTATTCAGTTATAGATGACATCGAGTCCTTGAATCATTTTCCTTCCCCTACTTTTTGTCCGTCCAAACAAAGGAAGAAAAATTAACTTTACCTTCATTTTACCCTCCTCCATTTTTCTTTCCCTCAAATTTTTCTTTTCCTCCCCACAAAAGTTCCCAAACACAGTGTAAGACACATATTTTCACTGACACTTGAATCCCCCCTCCCACTCACTAGTACACTAATACAAAGACACTTAAAACACTCACTAACTTAGGACATTAGCACAAGATACTCACTAAATATAGACTATAGCATAGGTATACAGTTCACACTCACTCACAAACCTGTTCACAACCATGGTTGATAGCCTAAAGCCAAGGTAATAGCCAAAGGCCAACACTCGAATGGTGGTTCACCACAGAACCTAGCCTCTTCTTCAAACATGACCATGTTCCTCTCTTGCTACCACTGCATACATGGCCAAGTGCAGTGAGCTATTGGCCCAAAACAATGAGTGCCTTGCTGCCTGCTTGCTGTGGCTTGCATAGCAATACAAAATGCTGCCATAAAATCCTTATAATAAAATCCTTATATATATATATATATATATATATATATATATATATATATATATATATATATATATATATATATATATATATATCCTAAGGTTACAAACACAAAATACAAACCATGGCCACCCTCCACTTGACTCCATGATATATTCTAACTTATCAATACACCCCATGGACTTCACATTAATGATCAGTACAATATCTGTGACTGATAACTCAAATTAATGACTGATACCTAAAATCAATGATTGATACTTGGACAATATGGACTTCACACTTGTCAAAGATGGATGTGAAATTAAAGGGATAATGTCCAAATTTGAACCAATGGCTATTAGGACAGTAATAACTAATGAATACAATATGTCCCTGAAGGACAGGGCAAAGAGCAAGACTTGAGTTTTTATAGAGACAGAACAAGGAGGTATCACAGAGTGTCAATGCAGTATCAGAACATTGTTAAACCAACAGAGAATGTGAAGTACAATAGTATCTACGTGCGCAGTGATGTGTGTCGATGAATTGATGAGTGCAAGCAGTAAAGTGAGTAATGTGGGCATGTATCAATGTGCAGTAATGTAACCCAAGGTGTCATGTGTGTGTTTGTAGTGATGTGCACAGACAGGTATGAGTCAGGAGTGAGGTGAAAGTGTCAAACCAGTGTGCCAATACGTGTCAACATGGTATCATAAGGTGTGTCAAATAGTGTGAACATGTTAGGGTGTGTGTGTGTCAAAGTGTTGTGTCCTGTGTCAAAGTATCGTATCCGAAAGAGGGTTAGGGTTTACCTAGTCAGGGCCGGAGGAGCGGGTCTTCGAGGGGGCAAGGGGTCGCCGGTGGGGAGCTGGAGACGGAGGGAAGCGGGTCGTCGAGGGTGAGCGGGGTCACCGAGGGGAGCGGGGTCGCCGAGGGGGTCGCCGGTGGGAGCAGGGTTGCCGAGCGGGATCGCGGAGGGTCGGGGGCCGGGGGAAGGGTCGCCGAGGGGGGAGGTGGTCTCCGAGGACGGGAGAAAGATGGTCGCCGAGGGCTGGAGGGAAGGGGTTTCGGTGGGATACGTCGAAACGTAGTTGCAATACGTCGCTGATAGTCGCTAATAGTGACGTATTGCGACGTTTCATAATTATGTCGCTAAATTGTTAAATTATAGCGACGGATTTGTTAAGCGTCGCTAATTATGTCGCTTATATGACTTATTCTTGTAGTGTCTACTATAACTTATTTTTTGAGGCGTTTAGCCGTCGAGCATGTGTTACTCGTGTTGCAACTTTATTTCTGTCTACCTAAGGGCTGTAACAGGATTAAAAATTCTAGGGTTGATCATGTATGACTTAACCCTTGCTAGTCTTCACATTTTATATGACTAGCTTCATGATCAGCTGAATATATAACTCTTGCTAGTCTCCCGCTCTCCAATATTATGTTTGCTGTATTTTGCTTTCGTTTAGTATTTATTAAAAATCACATCTGTCGGAACACCGTAACTCCGAAAATCATGTGTTCCTTGTATCCAAAAGCTTTGATACTTCATATATCTTTACTAAATTAATTATTGTGCAAGGTTTAATGGTAAAAATAATATTGTAACTAATTTCTATAATTTTTTCCGAATTTAATATTTTAAATTATTTATTGTTTCGGGACTCAATTAGTGGGCCAATTGTGGTATTAATGTTGTAATATTGACATGGAACTATTGTGCTTGAGTTTTCACCATTAAATTAATATTGTTAGTAATATAAAAATATTTGTAAGTATTTGCCAAAAATTAAATTATTATTTTATATTAGTTATACATTATTTTTATAAGGAAGTTAGTACTTTATATGTTGTATGGTGTAGTATCGACGTTATGACCAATTTTAGAGTATATATATATATATATATATATATATATATATATATATATATATATATATATATATATATATATATATATATATATATATACATTTTATATATATATATATATATATATATATATATATATATATATATATATATATATATATATATATATAAAGTCGTTATAGAGTATTAATAATAGTATAATTATTATAGGTGAACTTGGCGGAAGTGCCAAAGACATTGGAGTTGGTCAGACATACACTCAGACAATAGTTACAGGCAAGTGTACCATGCCTCGGTTACGGATTGTTTCTTTTAATTCTTGTTGATTATTTTGTTAGCATTAGCATGACGTAGGATCGTTGATACTTAGTGTCCGTTTCAAAGACAGGTACTGATGTCATGATGATGGCACTGAGTATTGACATTAGGCATTACATGAATATTATTGTGTCAATTGACATAAATGACCACAAGACAACGACATATTCATGATACGAGGTTTACATGACTAGATTGTTCATTGTTCTTATTTTAGAGATGACTGTATGGACTTGACATTGCTAGATACTAGACATGGGGTGGGGAGAACTTGACTACAGTATCAGACTTATTGTATTGTAACCTGTTATTGTGAGCCTTTATCTCTGTGGCAGAGTTTTGGCTATTGTAGCAGAGTTTTGGCTATTGTTATTGATTGTCCTTGGTCCCACGATACGGTAATGGAGACAATAGCTTGCTGAGAAGCTTGTGAGCCTCAGTGGCGAGATATGATATTCTAGGAATTGTTCTCAATTGCATAGCACATAGACCGAATATATTAGTTTGCCTTAGATCATATTTTCCATATCTATATCATGGCATGTATATTATGTACTTTACTAGTCTCCTAAGGACCTAACTATTTTCCAGGCTCAGACAGAGCAGAAGACTTCCATAAGATTTACGGTTCGAAAGCTGAGACCAGAGACGAACTTGTATAGGAGGACGAGATAATGTTAGAAGATTTTTCATTATCATGTCATTTCCTTATTTAGACTTGCTACTTTGTTTCTATTCAACTCAGCAGACTTATAGTTGATTATTATTTTATTTCTATTTTCTGTGGTTTCGGTATGTCTTTTTTTTTTGCACAGTCATTATCACTTTTATTGCTGGATATTTGTTATATTTTTCTTATTGGACTTGATTACTTTGTGGACTATTACTCTGTGGATGTGATTAGTTATATACTTATGGACTGTGTTATGTTTCTGGATTGATTATCATGATTTACAGCTTAAGCATTTTGCTGATGGGCTTGTTATGAGGTTTGGTCCATTGATGACATGCTACTGATATGTATTCGTATACCTGGTCCTACGTATTTGAGGACTAGGGCATTACAGAGATGTTATATGTCCCTATACGAACTGAATGATGTGATAAGTGTTACAATGTGATGAATTGATGCATTGTGAAATAATTAGGTTTGAGATTGATGAGATCACCAAGTATAGGAATGATGTGAATGATGGAAATTATAAGTTGTTGAACACGACTTAGATAAGATGAAATGATGCACTGTTGCCTTTAGTTACTTTTAATATTTTATCATGCAATTATGTTCACGATCGAGTCGGATACATACTCACATGATCATGGAAAAGTTATACACAAGGTGATATTTGTTTTCTTGGACGGTATGCCTAGGGCACTGGAGTCGATCCGACCTGGGGGGAAACGTAAGCGTACTTTGGTGGCATAAGGTATTAGAACATTCATTGAGGCTAGCTACCTACTTTGAATAGCAGGGTTGGCTAACTCGGGCTAAGCATATATACCAAGATTGACCTTAGTAGAGTCGTATGCGGAATTCAAAATGTGTCGGGCAAGAATGGGTTAAACTTGATTCATAAAAGTATTGGTTAGCTGCGATAGGGGTGCTATCGTGAGACGATATCGTCAATGCAATATAAATTGAATGTGCTTGAAATTGAGGAGTGCTTCGAACGGAGATTCGAAGAAATCGATTGTGAATCGAAGGATAATTTAGAGGATGTGTCGAATGACTTCATCCCAGAGTAGTGTATGGGATAGCCTCGGGGATGTCGATCGATTGAGGATACGGGGTGCCAATGAGTCTATCAGCAAGCGTCGCATATATGTAAAGCCTTAGATTGAGTATCATTGAGTAAGTTGTAATCTAAAAGTTTATGATGAGTTGATTTTAACAAACTAGAAATGACGTGCACGAGAATTGAATTGCACAAATATGAATTGTGAATATGATTGAGTAGATAGATTGAATCGAGAAAAAGTTAAGGTGTACAAACGTATGGCTCGATCAAGGAAATCAATATGAATCATATACAAAAAGTTAGCGCGATTGGATGATAGTGTGCATGGAAATGATTCGAATATTTGAGATTGACTCTAAGGATTGGAATAGATGTTGCTCGATGATTTGAGTTAGCATAGATGGAGACGTTTTAGGAAAATATGTTGCTCGATGACTTAAGATAGATGGATGAACATATGTGATTATGGATTTGAACGAATTGATCATGTGAAAAGTTTGGAGATTATTGAACGAATTTTGATCTTAAATATCGAAGAGATTGTGGTATATCCAATTCGGATGATAGCATCGGTTGCACGACTCAGAATTGTAGAAGCATGAAAAAGATAGAGTTTATACGGATCACCATTCCATGCGATCAAGAAAAATTAGGCCGCAGAGGGAAGACTCTCGAAGATCCCCTGCGGCCAAGTAAAACTAAGCCGCTGAAGGAGTGCTCCTGGAGACCCCATGCGGCAAAGAAAACTCGAGCCGTAGAAGTAAGCCTCTCGAAGACCCCCTACGGCTAAGTGGATTCGAGCCGCAGAGGGAAGGCACTCGAAGATCCTATACGGCCAAATAAAACCAAGCCGCAGAAGCAAGGCTCTCGAGGATCTCATATGGCTAAGTAGAACCAAGCTGCAGAAGTAAGGCTCTCGAAGATCCCATGCGGCCAAGTGGAGCTGAGCTGCAGAAGAAAGATTCCTAAGGCCACTATGCGGCCAAGACGGTTCAGGCTCTACTTTGTGGGAGGGGACACGTGGCAATTTGACCAAGTCCCAACTGCCCGGATTTATAATAAAAAATCTTAACAACCCCCACCAACTGGCAGCCCAAGATCGAGTCTTTGTGTGCTGTTACCGACACGTGGCCACGTGGCCCTCTATGCGGCCCGAAATCTGCTTTATGCGGGAATCACTATAAATAGCAGGGTTCCACAACCATGCTAAAGGTTGGCAATCAAAGGCTGGCAAATTTCTTCAAAAGCAAAGACTGGGTCTGATAGTCCAAGGAGTAAGGCAGAGTTGCTACACTTTCTCAAGCCTCCATCGTTACCCCCCAGAATCAAAAATTAAACAATTGTACTTAGATTGTTTCCTCGAATTTCTTTCTAGACTTTCTTTTCTACAAGCGAGTTTGCAATCAAGTTCAATTGTAATTCTTGTTCTTGATATTTTAATGGCAAACACGATGGCGACTCTGCTGGAAACTTTCTTCTCCTCTGATAAGAAGTTGGTGAGGTAATCGGATGCGTCCAAGCTCGGCTCTACGCAACAAATTCTTGTGGTTCATTTTGACCAATAAGCATTCTAAGAAATGCTCTCTGAAGGGAGCGCCAGCCCGTCAAAAAAGCGAGCCAACCCGAAGAGAACCCACAGGACGTCGAAGCACAAAACTGTTGCCCTTTCCCAGGTTCTCAAAGAAGCTCCTTCTGCGGCCCAAGACGGTGATCAAAGCACTCATGCAGCCATGCTACCGACCGCAGAGAACCCAACTGTCCCTAAATCCAGCAAAGGAAAATACTATAATGCTAAGCTTTTGGGGGTACAAGGAAAATCCATGCAGACGAAGAAGAGGCCGCATAAAAAAAATGGACAGTCTGCCTATGCGATAGCCAACTCTAGCCGCAGACAGATGGTCCATACGACAGCCAATTCTGGTCGCAGACAGGCTGCCTCATGCGGCCCTGTCAGAAGCTTTGTATTCGACCATCTTTCATGCGGACCCGACCCCACGCGGCCTATTAAGAATGTGGAATATTCCAATCTGGACTCTTCTTACTATGTGCCTTCGGGTGCTAAGTCGAAGAAGTCTAGGGTAGTGCGGGCCCAACAAACCCAGTCAACTGTCCAAGCTGTTGACCGTCAGCGGGAACCGTTGATTGTTGTATGGGCTCCTGATGAAAAGTTATACAGAACCACCCACGTCCAGCCCTCCGGGGCAAACAGACAGGGTAGGTCCCAAAATTCTCTCGATACCGATCGAGAGCAAGTGCTTTTACTAGCCTCAGATCAGGGAACAAAAATAATATCTACGCACCCGTGCGCTCAGGATACCCGAGCCCACAAAACGGATGCGAAGGTAGATCAATCTGCCCTTGACTTACGAGAAGTACGCATTCACAAACGCAAAAAGAAAGAGGCAACCTTGGCATGCAGTGAGCCCTCCCTAGGACATCAATGTACCCAAGTTGTCATCAACTGCTGCTGCGACAAGTCGACAGCACCTGAAGATCGGCAGTCCATTTTTCAACGACTGCACCAGCCAGCACCTGTTCGACGACAACTCGAAAAACAGGTGCAAATTTTGAAAGACGAGAAATTTCCTTTCGCCTCATGTAATTCAACTCGGAAGGTTCCTACCGACAAGAAAGAAAAGAAGATAGGCTCCTCCAGCCCGGCAATCTCAGCCAGCATTGTAAGAAAACTCTCATCTAGAGGATTGCCGTCGACAACCACAAGGGGTGTCTACCTGGGCACCCGTTCCAGATAGAAGCTTCCAACACTCGAGGGTGCATCCTCGACCTCCCTGGGGGTAGATGAAGCTGGGGGTAGCAGTCCCCTCAATGTATGCGACAACCCGGTGTTCCAGGAGGAGACTCACGGGGTAGTAATCCACTGAAATTATGCAACAGACTTCAATGTCCCCGAGGATGACTGCCTTCGCCAAGATGATGCAGCTTCCTGCATAGGGTATGGCACCCCTTCTAAATCCGAGGAGGAGGACATTCTGACATTTCTTGATGATTTCTCTGTACGAGGGTACGACACGGAGAGCACCTCTTCTACGGTCCCTTCTACGTCTACCCATGTGCAGACAGTCTTTATGGCCGACGATGATCATGAAGGACCTACTGATCGACAACGTCTAGAAGTACTTGAAGCCATGCTCCAGTCCTTGGTCAAGTCAGTAGACAAAGTCAAATCTGCCTTGCCGATTCAACTAGCAAGGACGTCTGGACAAACAAGCTTGGGACCCGCAGTTAATATGGACTCCAACACGACCGCTCCTTCTTTGGGTGACAATCCTCTAGGAGCATCCGCTCCTTCAGCTGCAGACGAAGCCAGGAAGGCAAAAAGGGAAGTCCAGGAGCTTCGAACAATGTTCAATGCCCGAGACTCCTCCCGGAACCTCAGAATACGACAGCCGTATCCCGTTACGTGGAGAGATGTTCCTTTTTTGCCACGGTACAAACTATTTCATATCGATTTGTATGATGGGAAGACCTCTGTCAGCCGGTACATGACTTATTTTGAGGTCACAACTGACCACTTGCCATACAGTGACGCCATCCTCACACGATTATTTAACGAAGCATTGGAGGAAATCGCGTTCGACTGGTACCGCAACCTTCTGGACAACTATATCCATTCCTTTGACGGCTTCAAACACATGTTCCTGGAAAGATTCTATGAAGTGGGACATGATGTGACGATGTCGTCTCTCATGGACGTCGTTCCAGAAGAAAGGGAGCTAACGAGAAACTATATCGAGCGGTTCTGCCAAACCGCAATGAGATTGCCCCAAGTCAATCCCGAAAGCTCCTTGATTAAAATCTGCCAGAAGAAGTTGCTCCCTACAATCAGCCTCTCGATGGGCAATGATCAGTTCAGGGATTGGACGACCTTCATCATAAGCGCTACCAATACGGAGGCAGAGTTAAAGAAGGCTCGCCAGCTAGGATTACATATCCCAGATGGAAAGGACATGGGCAAACGTCCTAGTAATGCCCCCGAATAACAACAACAATGGCGGTACCACCAATAACAGGGATACCAAAGGCAAACAGGCCATGGTTGCTGGTACGACCCAAAAGCCTAAAAAGCAGGTAGAAGCTCAGTGGCCCAAGGTGAATTACTCATTTAAAGATAGTGTGAGACCCTGTCTCACTGTATCGGTATTTATATACGAGTACATATTTTGAGCCGTATTTCGTAATTCTTAGTTTTCAAAATATTTTAAAAATTTTCCAAGGTATAATTTTATCTTGACTTGGTTTAATTTGGTTTGATTCAACCTAGCTTGCTTTATTTGGTTTGGGTTGATTTTATATGAAAAATGATTTTGTATAAAAACCCACCCCTCTCTCTCTCTCCTCCATTCACTTTTTATTTTCTTCTTCCTTCAAATTTCTTCTCCAACCTAAGGCAATTACATCTGTTTGCAAAAACAAAAAGTTTTATTCCAAACTTAAAAAAGAGTAGTACAAAGTACAATGAATTCTGGAAAAGTACAACTGTAGAAATCTGATCAGAAGACGATCACTTTATCCCTTGGACTATGTGAACTTGAAGACTGTAGCCTCTGGAGAATACAGCAGCAATTTTACAAGAGTTCTTGATCTTTGTACGTATATATCTGATGATTTCACAATAATTGAAAACTCTATTTATAGAGTTCAAGAAATAACTGTTTTAGCAGTTATTCTGGTGTGCGCGAGGCTGGATTATGCCAAATTGGGTTGCGCCAACCTCCTGTTGTGCCAACTTTTATTCAGTTTTTAAGTCGTGTACTAACTGTATTTAGATGCGTGGCATCATGTGATTGAGATGCACGTGGTCGTGTACAGGATAGTAGACACGTCTTGAGAGATTAGTGGCATGTGTGCAACGTCATCCTGTTTTAGAATGTAAGTTGTCTTAACTTCATTAGGTTGTGCGAGCTTCGGTCAACTGCGCCTGATTGAGCTGCGCCTAGACACGTGGCAGCTTTTGAGCAGAAGTCATTCGGATTGTGCCTAGGCGCAACTAAATATTTTGTCTGGATTGTACCTTGGTGCAACTTACGAAGTGTACAGGACAGTTGTCTACCAACTCCCCTTGAACGGCATAATTTACGGGATTCGAAAAGATTTTCCTCGTTCACTATGGTGTCAGTTGTCAGTGTTGTCAGGTAATGATGGCCATTAAGTGTTAGATGCCAAGTAGATTCTAGCACAATAAGACTGGACGCTGTCTGATATGTGGCATAACCTGTTCAGCGGCGTAGTCTGTTCTCTGAGCTTCATATCAGTGGCGCAACCTGATCTTTAGGGCGCAACTTGATCACTGATTAGTATGTTCAGGGCGCAACTTAATTTATAGGTCCTACAAGACTCCCTTCAAAGTTTTCAAAACTTAAAAATGTTTCAAAATTTTGAAATACTTTGAATTTTAAAAAAATTTGACTGAGTCAAGTTGCGCCAGTTTCGCACAATCTGTTATGACCAATTACGATTCATCATGCACGATTCAGGATGACTGTTAGGATTCTGACTTTCTGGCTATAAATAATCTCTGTTTACTCCACTGTGATTCTTTACTTTCACTTTTAATCTTCTGAGAAAATTTATATAGCTTTTGTAACCCTCTTTTCCGACCATCTTCTTGACGACATGGCCTCCAAAAGGATTGTTGCTGACAAAGAAAAGGCCATCGCCACCCCTTCAACTCGTGTTCCGTCTGCCCATGTGCCACAATATGTATCACCCTCTTCTTGTCGAGAGACAGCCAACCCAGCAATGGAAGGTGATTAAGGGCGAGCCGATTCGATTTATGAGCAATGATTTCATCAACGATTGATTTGCGCCCCTCTTTTTAGAGTGTGGAGTATTACAAACTTTGTGCCACCCCTTCTTAGGGTGTGGTCACCTTTTTCATGAACACTGTTCATTCTTACGAACTGTATCACGCATGTTGTTTGCATAAAACCTAAAATATTGCACAGCCAAATTTGAGGCACAACTCAACATGTGGCGCAACCTGAAATGTCATGCAACTTGAGTTTTGTGCAACATAGCTTTTGGCGCAACTTGAATTGTTGCGCAACTCAGAATGTTGCGCAACTTAGACTTTGCGCAACACCTTACGTGGCACAACTCAGAATGTCTGTGTCACTTAATAAGTTGTACAATTTATTTTTGCTTCTAATTTTTTGTTCATATATCTCTTTGCAGTTAATCTCAGGGAAGACCCGAATGCAGAAAGGTTTGCTTCAACATTTAACGTCCCAGAGTATAGAGAGAATTGTCTCATGTAACCTTCCCTCAATATGATGGCCCTGAAGCACGAAGAACTCTACTCATAAATCAAGATAATCAAACTCTTTTGAACTTGATGAACGGTGAACCTCTTCAGAGCTTGGATACTACAGTCCACAAAAAACTTGCCTTTTTATTCGGGGATGCTATCAAGAAAACCTCCCAACCTAAGGCAAAAGAAAGACGAGATATTTCTTAAAGGGAAACAATGCCATACATCTAACAGAAATATCGAGATCTGTGACATTATCCCAGTATGCTTTTGCTAGCTATCCTAGAAGGATGTCATGGGATTTAACTCCTCTCCAACAAGCAAGAGTCTGCCGAATCTGTTATAAAGTGGGTCCATAGAACAAAGACCTTTTTTACAGCACTTCTGAAAAATATAGCACACACTTAAGAGGTTTAAGGCCTAGCTGCATCCCTCCTGAGGATTCTTTCCTGCTTCTTCCAGTCAGAATACCTATTTTTGCAAATACATTTACAAAAGCTGAAGGAAGATATCCAGACTGCGCTATGCGCATGACAGGCCTGGTAAACCCTGGAATGAAGCGTTAGAGTAGCTTGTCTATATGGATTTTGGAGGAGTTCAAAGACAGGCTCATTGATCTGGGCCTCTATAATCCCATCTGTACTACGGTATATGGCATTCATCTAAACCCTCACATGTTCTTGGCTTTAGTAGAGAGATATAACAAAATCACTGGGACCTTCATGACACCTCATGGAGAAATGGGATTTGCTCTTAACGAGATGGAATATATCTCTCGTCTGCCGATGGGTGATAATCTATATGAAGAATATGTACCTACAAATGATGAATTAGATGCTCTAACAAAGGAGAATCCCCAGATGATCTCAGTTTTCCAAGAGCTACTGTGTTACTATAAAATCTGCTTACTCTAATATGAAAGTGCCACTGCGGGTACTTGCTACATCACAAAATGGATGCCATATCTGTTCCTAGGTCATGTGTGGGAAGACAAGCCACTGGACAGTCAAGCCTGTACGTCTCGTTTCTTTGAACCTTTTGATAGAAGTGATATACAATTATTGATAAAAAAACATAATCATGGGGATGTCACCGTGACTGAGGACTCGGGTCTGTTCAAGGCTGACGACGTTCTTCAAAGTTATCTTAGACAAGGTTACAGACTTATGTCTCCAGAAGTCCAACTGGTAGGCTTTCTATCTTTATAGTTACGGCATTTTGTAATTCCGGGAGCCAGTACGGTTGACAGATTCTACCGGGGTATTTTGTTCGCTGCAACACGTCTTGTATTTGGATACAGGATGGATCTCCTATCAGCCATGACCTGTCACCTGAATGCTGGATTGCGTTCTTTTGTAGACACCATGCTGCAAGATAAGGAAAGTCGATCGGATTTCCCCCGTACTGAAATGTCTTCCAAAGATTTACTTGCTCTGAAGATAGAAGAAGAAACCGAGATACCCCCTACTGAGCCTCCCTGCCTTCTCGAAAAGAAAAAGGCGAAGGCTCAACTGCTCCTCCTGCACCAGGGCAGGATTTGATCTCCAAGTTAGTGGAACCTGGGAAGACTACCGAAGAAGAGGCATTGAGGATGGCTGCCTGCAAGTTTCTTGTGAGTTCAGACAATGAGATGTTTGAACTGTTGGCAAACTATGTATTTAATCATGAAGGATCAGGGCCTCCTCTCCGTCCTTAATATTTATGTAATTCCATGAATAAAATGAACTTTTATTTACATCATGTTTCTGAAATAAAGTATATTTTGTCTTTATACATAATATTTTTTAAGAAACTAGCCATTGATAGGCTTCATAGCAACTCTGCCATCCATATCTGTTAATTGATAGGCTCCATTGGAGAAGACTTTATTTACCACATACGGCCCTTTCTACTTTGCCTCGAACTTGCCTTTGCTCATAAGTGTTATAGTCATAGGACGTCTGATTGTGAGAACCAACTCGCCTTCTTGAAATGTTCGCACTCTGACTTTGCGATTGAAAGCTTTTAAGATCTGGGCTTGATAAAGTTCAATATTCTGTTGAGCCAGTAACCTTTTGTCATCGAGCGCCTCCAACTCTTAAAGCCGAAGACGATCATTATATTCTGTAGTAAGTTCGTTAGCAATAGCGATTCTCAATGATGGAATTTGAGTTTCCAAAGGCAGAACAGCTTCACACCCATATACTAGAGAAAAAGGTGTGCAACCTGTAGGATTACGGACAGTAGTACGATATGCGCATAAACATTCTCTAAGTTTATCACTCAAATTACGTTTGTTGATAGAGAAAAACTTTTTAAGGAGTTTGATGATGGTCTTGTTGAATGCTTCAGCTAAGCCGTTAGCCACAGGATTATAGGCCGTCGAGGCAACATTATTGATTCTGTTGTCATCACAGAACCTATTAAACTTTTGGCTGATGAATTACGGTCCATTATCATGGATGATTCGACGAGGGACACCAAACCTATATATCACGTGATATATGATGAAGTTGATGACACTACTCATTTTAACTTCAGCCAATGGTATAGCTTCTACCCACTTGGAGAAATAATCAGTTATAGCTAAGATGAACCGATACCTTTTAGATGAAGGAGGATTGATAGGGCCAATTATATCCATGCCCCAAGCTTCAAAAGTCCATGAGTCAGCAGTCGGATGAAGAAATTCCGATGGTTGGTGAATAAAATCTGTATGAATCTGACACGCACAATATTTTCTTGCATAGTCAATAGCATCTGATACCATAGAGGGCCAGTAGGAGCCCATACGTTGAATATGATCTTGTAGTTTAGGACCAGGCTGATGTGCTCCACAAATACCATCATGAGCTTCACATAATATCTGTTTTGCTTTATCACAAGCGAGACATCTCAAGAGTAATCCACCAAGAGTTTTTCGATAGAGTATTTTAGTAGTATGATTATAATAGAATCAAAGCGATCGACGACGGATACTTGTAGCTTCTTTAGGATCTTCTGGTAAGATGTCATGTACTGCAAAATCAAAGAAAGGTGCTCTCCAGTCCTCACAAGTGAAATTGACTTCAGTTAGGTTGCTGAATTCAATATTGTGGTTATTTTCAACACAGAATAGTTTTCTATTAGAGAGAACAACCATATGTTGTCTTTTGACTGGAACTGCCAATACCGCAGCTAGGTTAGCTATGGCATCGGCTTCTGTATTGCATGCACGACGTACATGTTCGATGAAGAACCCTTTGAATGAAGAAGCTATCTTGGTTGATGCTTCATGGTATGGTACTAGATCTTGATGTCGGACTTCATATATGCCTCTAACCTGATTAACAATCAGTTTAGAGTTGCCATATACTTTGAGATATTCGATATCCAGTTGTTTGGCTAATTGGAGTCCAATGAGCAAGGCATTGTATTTTGCCACATTGTTAGAGCATGATTCATCTAAAGAATAGGCCCTTTGAATAGTTAATCCATCGGGTGAAACAAGAACAATTCCTACTCCAGCTACAAGGGTACCTCTAGGTCTAATTCTAGAAGCTCCATCAAAGAACAACTTCCAGGTAGGAAATTCTTCTGAGATCATATTTGATTCTAATGTTTCGTCCAGAATCTCATCATAGAGTTTAGATGTCTCAGGGATAGGATGAGCTGCTAAGAAGTTAGCAAGTGCTTGGCCTTTCACAGACTTTTGAGGAACATAAACCATATCATATTGTGCTAGTAATATGGCCCATGTGGCAAGCCTAGAATTGAGTGTACTTGGCTTCTTCATTAAGACTCGAAGAGGATTGACTTGGAATATGACATGAATAGTTTGGCCTATAATGTAATGTCTCGTCTTCTGAACAGCAAAAATTAAGGCTAAACATTCCTTCTCCACCGGACTATAACGATGTTCAGCTCCAATCATCGTTCGGCTAAGATAGTAGATGGCTTGTTCATGACCTTCCTTGTTCTTTTGAGCCAGCAAAGCTCCCAATGAATGATCCATTGTCGAGCATACATTAAGAAGGGTATTCCTGAGATCGGTGATACAAGAACCGGTTGACTCATTAAATACCGCTTTATGTCGTCAAATGCTCGTTGATATTCTTCCGTCCAAACGAAAGATACACATTTCTTCATTAATTGAGTAAATGGGCTACAACGTCCAGATAAATTCAAAATGAACTGCTTGAAGTACGCAAGTCAACCTTGGAATCCTCATAGCTCTTTTAGGTTGCGTGGAGGACGCATCTCTTGAATGGCTTTGATCTTCTCGGGATCAACGTGTATACCCATAGAGGTAATGACGAAGCCGAGAAACTTACCATTAGAGACACCCAAGAAAGACTTGGTGGGGTTCATTTTGAGTTGATGCTAGTGCATTAGATTGAAGATAGTTCTTAAATCTTGAATGTGATCTTCTTTGAGACGACTTTTGACAGCAATATCCTCAACATAGCATTCGACAGTCTTTTGCAGATGATCGCAAAAAATAGTACTCATAGTCCGTTGGTAAGTTGTACCTACGTTCTTAAGACCAAATGGCATGACCGAATAACAGTACACATCCCGAGGAGTACGAAATGAAGTATGTTTCTCATCTTCAGGATTCATCCGGATTTGATTATATCCAGAAAACCCATCCATGAAAAAAAATTGTTCGAATCCACATGTATTATCGATTATGACATCAATAATCGGGAGAGGGAAGTCGTCTTTAGGGCAAGCATCATTGAGATCCCAAAAGTCTATGCAAACTCGAACCTTTCCGGTCTTCTTCAGGACTGGTACAACGTTGGCTACCCAGTCAGGATGCTGTTCTTCTCTGATAAAGCCGCAAGCTATAAGCTTTTTGACTTCATCATCAATTACATCCATTATTTCAGGCTTGAATCGCCGTTGTTGTTATTTGACCGGCTTGGCATTCGGCAGAATGTTAAGCCTGTGAATTGTAATTTGAGGATCTAATCCCGGTATATCTTTGTAACTCCAGGCGAAGACATCAATATATTCACGAATAAGATGAATTAACTCTTGTTTATCATCCTCTAGAAGATTTTTGCTAATGAAGATTGGTCATGATACACCCTCCTCTCCAATATCGATTTGGACAAGTTGATCTTCAGTAGGTGGTTCTCGTTGTTCGAAATGAAGTTTCCACTGATTGTCCATCTTTTGTGCCCAAGGGTCCACTTCAGGAGCTTCTTCAATGTCATCTTTATCTTCTTCTGAGAATTCGACGGACACCATGTTAAAAGATACCATCACCCTATGAACATGACCAATGCTGGTGTCAGAATCCCATAAAATAGAATCAGAAGAGTTAGATCGTTCTTCTTCATTAGATTCAGAACGTTCAGGAGTTGGGAGAGGTGAAGCATAACCTAAGCCCCATTTTGATTTACTGTGGTATTGTTGTAATTTTCCTTTTGGAACAACAATACGAAGGGGAGTCCGCCTTCCTTTACCATTGTTGAGGCCTGTTCTGAAATTATAGCCCATTTTACGGATGATGGCTTTGGACTGTGGACTATAGCGACGTAATTGTAGCCTTCCTGTATCATCTCTATTATCATTATAGAGCATAATTTTTGGTTCCTCTCTTTTATTGAAGAATATAGGCTTTTCATCTTTCTTTCGAGACGGTACTAAGAAGTACGACTCTTGTATTGAATCTAATGATACCACATTTTGCAGAGATGATACGACTTCTATTGTAAGTGGTTTAAAATTATCTAGCATATCCAAATAACACTGAGTATAGTAAAAGACATCAGTATACTGCAAAGGAGATATTTTATTGATTTTTACACCATTACTTACAACAGAAACTTTAGCCTTAGCAGGCTTAATCAGATTGATGACAAGAGTGGAAGAAGAAGAACGAGAAAGAGAAGGGAGATTCTTGCGACGAAGATCGATCACAAGCGGCTCAGAAGAGGTGAGCTCTCTTTGTTCCCGACTATCACCCTTAGGCTGCTTCTCATGGAAAGAAAGATAGATAGTCAGTGGTTTGGAAGACTGAGGACATAAGGTGCATCCTTTGACGGGAATCACAAGAGTATCATTTGTCACACTCTTTTGTTCTTCATCCATGTCCATTGCTAGTACTACCTTCATAAATTCTTTCTTGTACATGTGAGAATCGTTGCAGTATGCTTCAACCCCTTTGAAAGGATTCAGATCTGCAATCTCTTTTTGGACTTTCCTATTACCATCCACATATTTGAAACATTGATAGAGCATAGAGGGTACAATATTGTGTTCATGAAGGAATGGCCTTCCCAACAAAGCGTTGTATGAGCCATGATTGTCAATAACATAGAAAGTTACCTTTGTACGTAAATTGCCAATTTGAAGTTTTAGGCGTATCTTCCCCAAAGGTTCACTTCTTCCTTGATTAAACCCCAGGATGGTAGTGATAGTCGTAGAAAGGTTATGCACTGGGATCTTTAAAGCATCCAGCAAAGACTTCGGCATGATGCTAAGTGTGGACCCTGGGTCAATCAGAATATGATCAACTTTCATGGTATCTACATACCCTGTGAAATAGAGAGGACGATCATGAAGGTTGTCTTCTAATAACATATCATATTGTGTAAAGGTAATATTGGACATTAGCTCAAATACACTATGACAGTGTGCACAACTGATTGGCTCATTTTTAGGCTTTTTGAGAAGAGTTAGACAAGCGTCAGCCTGCATCAAGGCTTCACTTAACGTCTCTCGAGTCTCTTTTGAGAGATGCAAGAGTTCAAAGATTAACAATCTTGCTGGAGTATTGGCTAATTGAGCCAATATATCAAAATTATATGGCTTCTCAAGTCCGAGAGATGAGGACTTCTTCAATGCTTTATCAATGCGGACAGATTGTTTCCCCTTGTCGGCTGCTATTGGTTTAAAAAGAGATGGTTCAACCACCGGCAAGGATGTGGATGGTATATTCTCGCCAGAAGAAGATGATGAAGGAGGAACATCAAGAGATGGAGCAGGGTTCTCTTGATTTTCGAAATACTCCCGAAGATAGGGTTTCCCTGATCTAGTACCCACTAGAATTTTTTCTTCTGTTACTGGTTCAAAGGATACCATGTTACAGTTCTTAGGTTTAGATCTGGAATGCTTCTTTTGCTTAGAAGAGGAAGGTGCTTCAAATTCTGTTACCAGATCTGGATGAATCCACATAATCTCTCCTCTGTCAGTTGACAGCGGAACAAGACCTTCATTTTGAGGAGGTGGAAGATTCACGATCTCAAGAGTAGTCCTTGGAATGGGGAAAACACCATCTTGCATAAGTTATGGTAAAAAATCACCGAATTGTAGAGAAACTACATTAGCAGTTACCGTTTTCTCGTCATGTTGCAGAGTAATTGCTCCAGAGTTGACCAACTCTTGGATTTTACCCTTGAGCACATAACATGCTCTGGTTGGATGCCCTATAAATCTGTGATAAACACAGTATTTAGGGTGATCATTTTTACCTACTTTTTCTGGCCGTTTTGCATCTGGAAGCTGAAGCTTATTGCTTTTGATCAAGCAATTGAAGATGCTTAAAGTATCATCTTCATCAAAAGAATACTCTTCTTTTGGACGAGTTGTCTTCTGCGGTGGTGCTAATGGAGTAGATGCTATCTGAGTGACGTTGATAGCCGAAGATTCCTTGCCTTTAAGATTGATGGCCAATGTATCTTTACTCTTGCGGTTATTCTGACGATTACTACCCCCGGGTGAAGATGTTCATCTTGGTTAGGATGAGTCATTTGGACTCCTAACTGCTTGAATTTTTCGACAATAACCTCGGCTGCTTTGGCATTGACAATAAAAGAAGGCCAATCCTGGAAATGTGTAGATCCTGTCCATATTCTGATAATAGGCAACAAGTTTGATTTGTAAGTGTCTATTGTTACAACAAATGGAGTTCGTAAAGGCATTTTGAGTGCCTCTCGGCAGAATCTTTCAATGAAACTCTCTGTAGATTTATTATGCCTCTGTTTAATCTTAATGAGGGCAGACATCGTCATGTCATTGACTCCTTCGTAGAATCGTTCCAAGAATATTTGCTTAAAATAAGCAAAAGAAGTGATGCAGCCATCAGGCAGGCTACTATACCAGTCGTATGCTGCGTCAGCCAAACAACCGATGAATACTCTGGTAAGGAGAGCATCATTTGGCTGTAATTGATCAGTCATCACTTCAAAATAATTGATGTACTGACTTGGAGAAGTGCTATCATCAAACAGCATAATGGTTGGGAGCTTATATTTAGGAGGAAATGGAACCTCTTTCCACTCTGTAGGATATGGTTGCTTTATACCCAGTCTTTGTAGGCCATCATCTACTTGAAGGCCTCAAACTGAGTACGTAATAGTTTTACAGCCTCATTAGCATACCCTGATGTTTGGGAATTGGTAGGCTGATTAGAAGTGTTAGGAGGAGAAACAACGTGGTAATTACCACCCCAGCACCAGACTGACTGGGATCAGCTTAAATCGGCATGGAAGCGACCTGAGGAGTTGGTACCCCCAGATTAGCAGGTACGGAAGATGCTATAAGCTCTAGATTTGTAGCTGGGTTTACAATCGGTGGCACTGTATGTTGAGCCACGATTATAGTATGCATGCTTGCGACCATCTCTGCCATGGTCTTCAATTTGTCCTCCAATGCAACAATCTGTTGCTCTTGACTGGTTGAAGTAGAGGCATCTTGATCTTCCGTAACGATATATGCCGTCACTTCTCTTGCTGCTATTGATGAGATAGTTTGTTCAGAACTTTCACTATCTGCATCAAACTCTGAGAAAGAGTCTTCTCCTATATGAGCGATGGAGAGATCTTCTTGATTAAAGACATCTTGGTTCAAATGTCGATTCCTCGATCTAGTGTATTGAAAGACACCTTCACTGGATGCATGGATCCGATCTAAGTATTGCTGACTAGGATTACGGGATACATTACATCTTGGACGTTTCCCACCCCCGGTGTCTTGAAAAGTCATGTTGACAGAAGAATATAATAGCTCATCTTTGTTTTCTATTATATGTTCAGGAGTTGAAGCATAGTTCAGACGATAGAAGACAGATCGTCGATCCAATTGGCAACAACAGTTGATGACGACTTCATGAAGGCAGTGGCGATTTGAAGCGCGATTTGGAGGTGAGGGAGACATCCCTGTAATTTCTCATCTTTGTGTAAAATATTGCTGCAAATCAGTTACAACTACAGGGCGAGAAGAAGTCGGAGGAACATATTCCTTATTGATGTTAGGAACATGTCTCCTATTCTTCAAATGTTTAGTTCCCTGAGTGTACAAAGATGTACTCAACTCATTAGCATAGGTGGTTGGTTCTTTCTTTTCAAACTTTGGCTTTTGGTACAGATTATCCTTTGGCATAGGGTTCTTACATTTTGCCAAAGTTGATATTGGTTGACGCCTATTGAGATAAGCGCGTAAGTCTGAAAATTCTTCTCCAGGTGTCTCTGTTCGTGATACCCTCAATTTTTCTTGCTTGGATCTTAAAATTTGCAAGGTAGGAAGGTCTTGACCAAACCCCATAGGGGTAGGTAAGATACCTCTTTGGTCAGTATTCTTTCCAACATCAGAGATCCGAAGACCTCTGTTTAAAGGAATAGAATCTGATAGATTTTCCTCTGCGTCATAGACTAGAGAAGTTTGAGAAAAGACCAAAGGGTGCTTTCCTTTATTTTGTGAAGGGTCAGCTAAGAAGCCTTTCCCTTTGTTCTGTCGTGAGACCATTTTAGGCACAGATTGTGCCAATTGAGAAAGTATCAAAGGACTCTTCCCTTTGTTCTGTATAGTGTTAGCACTAGAACATTGATTCTCCAAGTTCAGAACTTGAGAATTAGAAGAGGAAATATCCAAAAGACTAGTTCCCTTGAGTTGTGCCAGAGTAGCAGACTGTGCCTGAAGTGCTGATTGCTTGGGTTACGCCATAGTCCTACGGGCTACTGATGGCGCCTTGGCAGCAACATGGATAGTAGACTGCGTGCGGGCAGCAGAAAGAGTGGATTGTGTCCTGGCAGCAAAGAGAGTAGTAGACTGTGCGTGGGCAGCAGGATGAATAGGTTGCGGATGGGCAACAGAAGCAAGCTGTGCCCGAGCCGCCGAGACAGACTGTGTCTTGGCTAATGAATACTCAGGTTGCGCCTGGGCAACAGTGACCATGGGAGACTTAGGAGCCCATACAGTCCTATTTTTGGCGATAGCCACTGTACGCTTGTTGCTCTTGGTGCTAATTATATCCTCATAGGCTATCTTGTTGACCTGAACAACCAGAGTCTTCTATGTCTTGCCGATCGATGCAGTGTCACATTGAGTTGTCACCTTCTCGTGAGAGGAGAAAGTCGTCCCCAACAGAGTCGCCATTTTATTTGCAAAAACAAAAAGTTTTATTCCAAACTTGAAAAAAGAATAGTACAAAGTACAATAAATTCTGGGGAAGTACAACTGTAGGAATCTGATCAGAAGACGATCACTTTATCCCTTGAACTATGTGAACTTGAAGACTGTAGCCTCTGATGAATACAGCAGCAATTTTACAAGAGTTTTTGATCTCTGTGTGTATGTATCTGATGATTTCACAATGATTGGAAACTCTATTTATAGAGTTCAAAAAATAACTATTTTAGCAGTTATTCTGATGTGCGCGAGGCTGGATTGTGCCACATTGGGTTGCACCAACCTCCTGTTGTGCCAACTTTCATTCAGTTGTTAAGTAGTGTACTAACTGTATTTAGATGTGTGACATCATGTGATTGAGATGCGCGTGGTCGTGTACAGGATAGTAGACACGTCTTGAAAGATTAGTGACATGTGTGCCACGTTATCCTGTTTTAGAAGCTAAGTTGTCTCAACTTCATTAGGTTGTGCAAGCTTCGGTCAACTGCGCCTGATTGAGCCGCGCCTAGACACATGGCAGCTTTTGAACAGAAGTCAGTCGGATTGTGCCTAGGCACAACTAAAGATTTTGTCTGGATTGCGCCTAGACACAACTTACGAAGTGTACAGGACAGCTGTCTACCAACTCTCCTTGAGCGGCACAATTTACGGGATTCGAAAAGATTTTCTCGTTCACTGTGGTGTCAGTTGTCAGTGCTATCGCGTAATGATGGCCATTAAGTGTCAGACGCCACGTAGATTCTGGCACAATAAGACTGGGCGCAGTCTGATATGTGGCGCAACCTGTTCAGCGGTGTAGTCTGTTCTCTGAGCTTCATATCAGTGGCGCATCCTGATCTTTGGGGCACAACTTGATCACTGATTAGTATGTTCAGGATGCAACTTGATTTTTAGGCCCTATAACATCTTGTCAAATGTTGGACAAATGTGATTTTGATTGTTCCATTCTCTTTATTGCTACATTCTAAAACATTTTAGTTCTTGGTATTTTGGATTTTGGAGGATAACTTCTTATAGATCTAAGTTTATGTCATTTTTGGATTTCTTGAGTTTTGATCTATCAAACTTCATTATTTTCAAGTTTTGATTATTCTATGTTGTAGAGAATTTAGGTCTACCCCATTTTAACCTTTGAAAGTCCTAATTTGGAGTTATTTTGACCAAGTTATGGACATTTGAAGTTCTTGGGTTCCTTGGAGTTCATCCTCGGCCAAGTGGAGAAGAAGAACAGTGCATGCGCCAGTCTTTGGGCACATAGCCTGTGGGCGTATAACACTATGCATGCGCCAGTCTTTAGGCGCATGGCCTTTGGGCGCATAGCTTCCTTTGGGAACATAGTGTTCCCTTTGGGCGCATAGCTTTCTTGGACGCATAGTATTCCCTTTGGGTGCATAGCTTCCTTTTGGCGCATAGTGTTCCCTTTGGGCGTATAGCTTCCTTTGGGCGCATAGTGTTCCCTTTGGGCGCATAGCTTACTTTGGGCGCATAGCTTACTTTGGGCGCATAGTGTTCCCTTTGGGCGCATAGCTTCCTTTGGGCGCATAGTCTCCTTTGGGCGCATAACATCCCTTAGACTCATAGTGTTTATGTGGGCTCATAGTGTTTTGTGTGGGCTCATAGTGTTTGTGTGGGCGCATAACATTTTATGTGGGCTCATAGTATTTTATGTGGGCTCATAGTATTTTTGTGGGCGCATAACATTTTATTTGGGCTTATAGTATTTTGTGTGGGCTCATAGTATTTGTGTGGGCGCATAAAATTTTATGTTGGCTCATAGTATTTTGTGTGGGCTCATAGTGTTTGTGTGGCCGCATAACAATTTATGTGGACTCATAGCCTTTATGGGTACTCATAGTCTTCATGGGTACTCATAGCCTTCGTGGGTGCTCATAGCCTTCATGGGTACTCATAGTCTTCATGGGTGCTCATAGCCTTCATGGGTGCTCATAGTCTCCATGGGTTCTCATAGCCTCCATGTGTGCGCATAACCCCCTGGTGTGGGCGCATGACCTCGTGTACTAAGTCGTACACTTTCGTGTTTTCTAATCCGTCTAGGTTGCACTCCTCTAGACCTATCCTGACCCCTTTTGTTTATTGGTATATTTCATGTCTTCATGCTGGTTCCTTGGGCTTTGACACGATCTTAGTATGACTGACTTGGTTGTTTGGGGCGATGATTCTTATGCGCCGGTACGACGTAGAATTCCCTTGCGCCGGTGCAGCAGCCGTTTTACTATTTCACTATTTTGCCCGTTTAAATTATTTTGTAGCCAGAGTCTGGCAAACTTCAAAACATGAAAGTTTTATATCTTTGTCTTGGCTTCAAGAATCTTCCGGTGTCACTTTAACTGGAGATTTTTATATGATTTGATAGTTTAATTCCGCAAAAAAAAATATATGATTTTCTTAGCATGCTTTCTGTACTCGGCCTAAATTGCGACGACCTATCTTAAATAGCACGACAATTTCCTATCAAGGTTAGAAGGTTTTACATGATTAGAGAATACTTGTACACCCTTATACACTCAAACATTAGCACATATTCAATTATTATTTTGTGCCAAGTAGTTAATATCTCTATTCCTTCTTACACGTTATGATAAGCCTTTCGTCAAAATCTTTCTACATGCTACCTTACGCCTATTATTTGCTTAACTAGATAGTGGCCCGTTGTGGCGCATTTATGATTTATGTCTCCTTTCTTTGCTTAACACGATAGTGACCCATTGCGGTGCACTCAAGTTACATGTCACTTCTTTGCTTAACATGATTGTGGCCCATCGTGGCGCACCCCTAACAAGTATCTTAATATGATAGTGACCCATCGTGGTGCACTCCAGACAAGTAATATGACATGACATGACATGAACCAAGAATGCTGTTGCGACGGCTTTATTGGCTTACAATTAATGAATAATTTGGACAGCGTGGGTGTTTCTCTTGAGTGTGTTTGTACTAGCTATATGTTCTGTATTGCATCATGTCTAGGACATGAATTTCTAATTTTCCACGGTCAGGAATTCATACTGAATCTGGCTAGGATTAATGACTAGATTGATCAAGTAGTTCATGAAGAGACTTTTTCAGTTACCTGTTGCCCGTTTGATCCCGGCCTTATATATATATTCATGGGATTTGGAGCTATCTGTCATGATGAACACATTTCCAGCTCACCATCGAGTGGGACACCTCCTTAGGACATATGTATCTTACTGCAGTGTGTCTGCTATACTTGTTTTTTTTGCTGGGGTCATTCCGGTCGCAACAGGTGGGTGACTGGACTTGGAAATCTCTTTGCATCTTGTTAGTAACTAGGCTTGTGATAACCCTAGTTAGTTAAAGTATCAAGCCGTATACATTGCTTGGCCGTGATTGATGGATGGAGTCAGTCCAGTCCAGTCTAGTTTCATCTAGGCAGTATCCGTATGTTTATTTCAGTACACTATGGTTTATGCTTTACTTTTATCGATAAATGGTCGAAGACAAAGTTCTATTCAGAAGAAGGGTTACAACCTCGGTCCTTGTTTGGTTTACGGGTTGTAACTTGGCTTCCAGAATGGTTCCTAAGTTATCATATCATTTGTCGTTCTATTTAGTACTCACATGTTCTACATGATCCTTATGCTGCACAATGATTAGAGACTAAGTTCTATTCAAGAGAAGGGTTACAACCCCGGTCCTTGTTTGGTTTAAGGGTTGTAACTTGACTTTCGAATTAGTTCCTAAGTCCACTTATCATTGTCTTTCTATATAATTCTTACATGCCCACATGTTCAATTATCTCACAAGCTATACATGATTCCCTATGCCGGGTCACCATGCTCTTATGACCCGGCTATCTCACAAGTTCACATGTTCAATTGCTTTTACATATTTTCAAGCTTCTGCTTACTTAACATGTCTACACTTTACATTATGTCGCATGATAATTACTTTATGCTCCATGATGCTTACTTATTATCTTCCTATATTCGGAATAAGTGCATTGGTAGTGCACGAGTCTCGATCTGCTCTTACTCATTTGTATCTCTAATTGTTGATGTTAGTGATTGCTGGTTTTAGTTCATAGTTTGGCCTTCTTTGTGGTACTTGCTATTGGGGTCTGACCCTACTGATTTTGTTTGGCCAGATCTGATAGAGAAGCCCAGAGGATCTTTCGCACCATCTACTCGACGGTGACCATCTAGAGCACCAGAGTACCTGAGTGGGTTTCTTGTTTCATTCTTCCATTTGATATGTACATTATTTTTTTGTGGCGTTTAGCCTTCGAGCACATGTTTAGCTCGTGTTTTGGTACTTGACCTTTAGCCTACGGGCATAAACATGATGTGCGTATTCTAGACTGCAGCTAGAGCTTATCATGTATGACTAATACTCTTGCTAGTTTCTCCAATCTTGTATTACTAGCTTCATGATCATCCATATATATATGGTTTGGGATACTTTACTATTGTATGTCTGATGATCATACTTCTTGCACTTGTATAATTGCATGTGATTGAGATACCTAGGATTATTTTGACCTATGATCGACTGTTGGCTTGTATAAGTAACCCCCATGTCTTGACAGCTTATACGCAATTTCAGAGTACTGACGTACTTTGGTATTACGTAGCTGGCCTTGTCCGGCCCCACTTGCTAGTATTCTAGTTATGGGACGTGACACGGTTTTAGTGGTAGCCCATACAGGTCTGATTTATCAGATATGTGGGGGTTACTAATATTTAGTTATCTCAATCACAATTATCTTTTATTGATATCCTTCGTATTATTCTCTATCTCTGATCCTTTGACCTGATATTTGCCTTGATCTTTGATCTATCTTGTTCTCTCGATTTGATCCTTGTGTCCTTTAACATTCAGGGACACTGATCATAATTTTTTCGATTATCTTGTTTGGGTTCTGCCAATTGTAGGTCAGCAATCTTCTGTTAGGCCAGTTGTGAAGGATCAGTCTCAGTATTCTGGTGCAGAGTCGAGAGTTGACTCGAGGAAAGAGATGCCAGTCCATCCCGATCATCCCGCTGTGCCCATACTACCAGCGGTTCGAGCGGAGGTAGTTCTAGATCAGTCTGATGTACCTGCACTTATAGAGAAGTACTTGCATTTAGAAGAAGTACAAATTTGAGCCAAACAGTACCAGTCATCTAGTCATTCAGCATATCGAGCTCGACCTACCGTTGAGATAGCACGAGAGCACGAGCCTATAGCCAGGAGAACCACATCCAGAACTGCGGGTCGTAAGAGGTACCATTCACCCGTATCTGGCTTTTTACCCCAACGTCCATCAGAAGTACTAGCAGACCAATGTCCATACCAGCACCGGAAGTTACCAACCGTGTGTTCCTTCTGTAGAAGGGAAGGGCACACTCATCTTACTTGTCGAAAGGCTAACTTTCTAAGTTTATCATGTAGTTCACCAGACCACTTGATAGAAATTTGTCCCCGGAGGAGTCAAGGTAGATCGTCATCCTTTCAGCCTTCCAACCAGCAGGCACCAGCGTCGGTTTAATAGCAGCAAGCTCAAAGGCTGATAAACCAGCAGCAGTATCGGGCAGAACAAACCTGTACCTATTGTGGCAAGATGGGGCATCTCAGATCAGTTTGTCGGATAGCCAATAGGCAATGCTTCTGCTGTGGAGCGGAGGACCATTCAATTATCATTTTCCCATATCCGACATCTCGAGGACGACCATCTACACAAGATATACCACCGCCATCCTTTCAATCACCCCCGGCATCACCTCCAATAGTAGACGAGCAGTTGGGGCCAATACTAGATGTTCAACCATTGGCACAGTACCCACCGCCATCGCGAGCTCAGAGGATCAGGCAGCTCAGAGCACAGTTGAATGCGCAGTACCAGAAGCAGCCCAAGTATCTGCATGAGGGTAATACCTTGGGAACCTCAGGTAACATCTTCATGGATTTCTTTCAGTTACGACCTTGGGGTTATGTTTCAGTAGCAGGCCAGGTAGTGGCGGTATATCTTCGGTTCTTGCAGGCGACCTTGTATTCTATCTATGTAAGAAGTACAATGGCCGGCTTGACTTATTCGGTAAGTGAAGACGAGTTTCTCGTCCCAACTCTTCTGTCTTCGTAGTAGAGGCATGTGATAAATTCATTGGTATCGACTACGATGATACGTCCTGGGTAGTGCCATGTCTTAGACTAAGTCATTGGTACCGACTTACCTTTGAGACTTGACATTTATCCATTTTGGAGTCAGCGTAGACCAGCAAGGATATTGGTCCCTACTCAATTGACTCAGGAGACCTGCTTATTCATATGCCTCCAATCCTTCTTGATTATGGTTGTGTTATTGCTTACGCATTTATTTACATTACAGTTGCCTTCATTTACTTATATGACATGCTTCATTTTATTGAGATGATTCTGTTTTCTTAAGCTTTTTTTTTGGTTATCTTGCTCGACTAGCTTTAGGAAATTTTGAGGACAGAATTTTTCTAAGGATGGGGGAGATGTGAGAACCCGTCTCACTGTATCGGTATTTATATACTGGTACGTATTTTGAGCCGTATTTCATAATTCTTGGTTTTTGAAATATTTTAAAAAAATTTCAAGGTATAATTTTATCTTGACCGGGTTTAATTTGGTTTGATTCAACCTAGCTTACTTGTTTGGTTTGGGTTGGTTTTACATGAAAAATAATTTTATATAAAAACCCACCCCTCTCTTTCTCTCTCTCTCTCTCTCTCTCTCTCTCTCCTCCATTCGCTTTTTATTTTCTTCTTCCTTCCAATTTCTTCTCCAACCTAAGGCAAGTACATCTTGCCAAATGTTAGACAAATGTGATTTTGATTGTTCCATACTCTTTATTGCTACATTCTAAAACATTTTAGTTCTTGATATTTTGGATTTTGGAGGATAACTTCTTGTAGATCTAAGTTTATGTCATTTTCGGATTTTTTGGGTTTTAATCTATCAAACTTTATTATTTTCAAGTTTTGATTGTTCCATGTTGTAGAGAATTTCGTTCTACTCCATTTTGACCTTTGAAAGTCCTAATTTGGAGTTATTTTGACCAAGTTATGGACATTTGAAGTTCTTGGGTTCCTTGGAGTTCATCCTCGGCCAAGTGGGGAAGAAGAACAGTGCATGCGCCAGTCTTTGGGCGCATAGCCTGTAGGCGCATAACACTGTGCATGCGCCAGTCTTTGGACGCATAGCTTTTGGGCGCATAGCTTCCTTTGGATGCATAGTGTTTCCTTTGGGCGCATAACTTCCTTGGGCGCATAGTGTTCCCTTTGGGTGCATAGCTTCCTTTGGGCGCATAGTGTTCCCTTTGGGCGCATAGCTTCCTTTGGGCGCATATTCTCCTTTGGGCGCATAACATCCCTTAGACTCATAGTGTTTGTGTGGGCTCATAGTGTTTTGTGTGGGCTCATAGTGTTTGTGTGGGCGCATAACATTTTATGTGGGCTCATAGTGTTTTGTGTGGGCTCATAGTGTTTGTGTGGACGCATAACATTTTATATGGGCTTATAGTGTTTTGTGTGGGCTCATAGTGTTTGTGTGGGCGCATAATATTTTTTGTGGGCTCATAGTGTTTTGTGTGGGCTCATAGTGTTTGTGTGGGAGCATAACATTTTATGTGGACTCATAGCCTTTATGGGTATTCATAGTCTTCATGGGTACTCATAGCCTTCGTAGGTGCTCATAGCCTTCATGGGTACTCAAAGTCTTCATGGTTGCATATAGCCTTCATAGGTGCTCATAGTCTCCATGGGTGCTCATAGCCTCCATGTGTGCGCATAACCCCCTGGTGTGGGCGCATGACCTTGTGTACTTAGTCGTACACTTTTATGTTTTCTAATCCGTCTAGGTTGCACCCCTCTAGACCTATCATGACCCCTTTTGTTTATTGGTATATTTTGTGTCTTCCTACTGGTTCCTTGGGCTTTGACAAGATCTTAGTACGACTGACTTGGTTGTTTGGGGCGATGATTCTTACGCGCCGGTACAGCACAGAATTCCCATGCGCCGGTGCAGTAGCCTTTTCACTATTTCACTATTTTGCTCATTTAAATTATTTTGTAGCCAGAGTCTGGCAAACATCAAAACATGAAAGTTTTATATCTTTGTCTTGGCTTCAAGAATCTTTCGGTGTCACTTTAACTGGAGATTTTCATGTGATTTTATAGTTTAATTCCGCAAAAAAATGTATATGATTTTCTTAGCATGCTTTCTGTACTCGGCCTAAATTGCGATGACCTATTTTAAATAGCACGACAATTTCTTATCAAGGTTAGAAGATTTTGCATGATAAGAGAATAATTGTACACCCTTATACACTCAAACGTTAGCACAGATTCAATTATTTTTTTGTGCTAAGTAGTTAATATCTCTATTCCTTCTCATATGTTATGATACGCCTTTCGTCAAGATCTTTCTACATGCTATCTTACGCCTATGATTTGCTTAACTAGATAGTGGTGCACTTATGATTTATGTCTCCTTTCTTTGCTTAACACGATAATGACCCGTTGCGGTGCACTCAAGTTACATGTCACTTCTTTGCTTAACATGATTGTGGCCCATCGTGGCGCACCCCTAACAAGTACTCTTAATATGATAGTGATCCGTCGTGGTACACTCTAGATAAGTAATATGACATGACATGAACCATGAATGCAGTTGCGATGGCTTTATTGGCTTACAAGTAATGAATAATTTGGACACCGTGGGTGTTTCTTTTGAGTGTGTATGTACAAGCTACATGTTCTGTATTGCATCATGTCTAGGACATGAATTTCTGATTTCCTACGGTCAGGGATTCATACTGAATCTGGCTAGGATTAATGACTAGATTGCTCAAGTAGTTTATGAAGAGACTTTGCCAGTTACCGGTTGCCCGTTTGATCCCGACCTTATATATATACATGGGATTTGGAGCTATCTGTCATGATGAACACATTTTCAGTTCACCGTCGAGTGGAGCACCTCCTTAGGACACATATATCTTACTGCAGTGTGTCTGCTATACTTGTTTTTTTTCTGGGGTCACTCCGATCCCAGCAGGCGGATGACTGGACTTGGAAATCTCTTTGCATCTTGTTGGTAACTAGGCTTGTGATAACCCTAGTTAGTTAAAGTATCAAGCCGTACACATTGCTTGGCCGTGATTGATGGATGGAGTCAGTCCAGTCCAGTCTAGTTTCATCTAGGCAGTGTCCGTATGTTTATTTCAGTACACTATGGTTTATGCTTTACTTTTATCGATAAATGGTCGGAGACAAAGTTCTATTCAGAAGAAGGGTTACAATCTCGGTCCTTTTTTGGTTTACGGGTTGTAACTTGGCTTCCGGAATGGTTTCTAAGTTATCCTATCATTTGTCGTCCTATTTAGTACTCACATGTTCTACATGATCCTTATGTTGCACAATGATTAGAGACTAAGTTCTGTTCAAGAGAAGGGTTACAACCCCGGTCCTTGTTTGGTTTAAGGGTTGTAACTTGACTTTCGAATTAGTTCCTAAGTCCACTTATCATTGTCTTTCTATATAATTCTTACATGCCCACATGTTCAATTATCTCACAAGCTATACATGACTCCCTATACCGGGTTACCATGCTCTTATGACCCGGCTATCTCACAAGTTCACATGTTCAATTGCTTTTACATATTCTCAAGCTTCTGTTTACTTAACATGTCTACACTTTACATTATGTCGCATGATAATTACTTTATGCTCTATGATGCTTACTTATTATCTTCCGATGTTCAGGATAAGTGCATTGGTAGTGCACGAGTCTCGATCTGCTCTTACTCATTTGTATCTCTAATTGTTGATGTTAGTGATTGCTGGTTTTAGTTCATAGTTTGGCTTCCTTTGTGGTACTTGCTATCGGGGGTCTGACCCCACTGGTTTTGTTTGGCCAGATCTGATAGAGAAGCCCAGAGGATCTTCCGCACCATCTACTCGACGATGACCATCCAGAGCACCAGAGTACCTGAGTAGGTTTCTTGTTTCATTCTCCCACTTGATATGTACATTATTCTTTTGTGGCGTTTAGCCTCCGAGCACGTGTTTAGCTCATGTTTTGCTCCTTGACCTTTAGCCTACGGGCATAAATATGATGTGCATATTCAAGACTACAGCTAGAGCATATCATGTATGACTAATACTCTTGCTAGTTTTTTCATCTTGTATTACTAGCTTCATGATCATCCATATATATATGGATTGGGACGCTTTACTATTGTATGTCTGATGATCATACTTCTTGCACTTGTATAATTACCTGTGATTGAGATAACTAGGATTGTTTTGACCTAGGATCGACTGTTGGCTTGTAGAAGTAACCCCCATGTCTTGACAGCTTATACGCGATTTCAGAGTACTGGAGTACTTTGGTATTACGTAGCTGGCCTTGTCCGTCCCCACTTGCTAGTATTCTGGTTTTGGGGTATGACAAATAGTCATGTCAAGCCTATCTTCGATATGCTCTTGCAAGGGGATAGAATCCAACTCCCTCCACCAAGACGCGAGCCTCGAGCGACGGAGATGGAGGACCCAAAATATTATCACTTCCACTGCTATGTCCATCATTCCACTCATGAATGCTTCTAATTAAAGCGGTACATCCAGAATCTTATCGACTCCAAAGCAATGTCGCTAGATTTCGAAGAGGTTACCGTGGCTGTGAACATGGTATCAGTTCAGTTCGACGACTTCCTCCGACCAAAACTCAAGACGGGATGATACCTGTCCCCCGGACAACGATAGAGGTTACTAATCTTCCACCTGTCCGGGACCAGACGACTGGCTTGATGCCTCTCACCACGTCATGAGGAGAGGTCATGTGGGTGCACCCAGATCTAGTGCCCGAAGTTACACAGGCGGTACCATCTTCGACCAACAAAAAAAGGACAGGAAGTCCAGATCAGGCCATACAATTTCAGCCAAAGCTGGGGAGGCGGCGGCCGTTGTTACCCGATCTGGTGCACAATTTCAGTCCACTCTGGGTAATTCAGTCGAAGACCCTCCGCCGGCAACGCTGCCTGCTACTGATATTTCGGGGCCATCTCAGCCTCCACCGGCGGACAGGTCCAAGCCGAAGGAAACCCGCTTTGACAGGCCGCTCCGTAAGGATGCACCTCAGGGGCTGGAGAGACCTTACAACTTTGACATACTAGCACAACTGGCTAATACGCCAGCAAAGTTGTCGTTATACGAGCTCCTGAGGCTCTCCAAGGATCTTCATATCGCATTGAGCGAAGCACTCCAGAATGTTGACGCCTACATAGCCCAGGTCAAGCCTACAGGGGAGGACGCATCAACAAATCTCCAGGGCAGCAATTATGCAAATACAATGCCCAACATCGTGTTCACCCCACAGGACATGTTAATCAAGACTAACTTGCATGATCGTCCCTTGTACTACACTGGATACATCGGCGACATCAAGGTGGATCGGATGCACATCGATCCTGGCTCGTCAATAAGCATTATCCCGAAAACTTACTTCAACTCCTCGGCATCCCTATGCACCGGCTAGCGGCGACCAACACTGCCATTAGCGGTTTCAACTCGAGAAGGAGCTATCTCCTGGGGAAGATCCACTTGAAATGTCAGATTGGCGACATGAAGACGGAGGTTACTTGCTACGTCTTAGACGCAGATACGTCCTACAATACCCTCTTGGGGCGTCCATGGATACATGACTATATGATCGTGCCATCCACACTACACTAGTGCTTCAAGTATGTCAGTAAGCACGGCTTCGTGAAGACGGAATTCGTCGACATCGATCCCTTTAAAGGGATTGAGTCTTACTATTCTTCGGAGGCTTATCTATATGAAGAATCCAAGAAGCACATTACTGATAAACTGGAGGCCATAACAGGGTCAGAGGAACCTTTGAAAATCTATCTCCAGGCCCGTAAACCGGGCAAAGTCGTACCCCTTATCGCAATTTTGCATAAAGAGGTGCCCGATTCCCCCGCCCCAGCTGCGCAGTTGGAACCGATGGTCATCCGACTCCCGAGGTCCAACTAGGAGCCAAAATCCATCGTAGGGCCGATGGTGATCCGATTGCCAAAATCAAATCAAAGGCGATCGAAAGATACGAGGCCCTCTGTGGAGCCGATAGTGATCCAATTGCCAAAATCCAGTCAAAGGCAATCGAAATATGCAAAATCCTTTATCGAGCCGATGGTTATCCGTCTCCCCAAGATGAGCCGGCAACCAAGTGTTTATCCGAGGCCCTCAGGCAAGCCAATGCCAAAAGCAGAACCCTTGGTGGTCAAGGTGCCCAAGACAGCGTCCCAACCTCCGGTCACGCAGGAGGTAGCTGAAGAGGAGGCAGAACTCGCAAAGTATCTGGTTGCACTGGTGGATAGTCCCTCTCCTGATGATGTAATCCCTGTATACAAAATTCCTTATTTCATCAATAAGAGGCTACCTATGAACTATCCTGAATGCAATCAGATGTATGATGTGGAGCATGGTCTGGATATTAACCTGCACACACAAGTGACAGTCATCCATACCGCAAACCGACTTACTCCCATTAGAGGTGCCTACTTCCTAGTCCCAGGCAGAAGAAAAGAGGATCACACGATCATCTTTGGCCGAAAAGAAGGTTCTCAAACTTTTATGCCAGAAGAGTTCGATCTCGAACCCGACACTGGAAGATTGTTGCTCTACCTTTATAGTCCCCAAGCCAAGTACTTCATGCAAAAGCAGGGGTACGACATGGAGACTACCCCAAGTCTGAATTACGGCAACGGCCGGCGATCGCCTCTGCAGATGTCAACCCCGGCTGGAAAACCTCGGGACTATTAAAGCAAGTCCAGACACGGTCTTGGTTATGTTTCACCAGTAACAAGGCCCGAGAGTTCTGATAAGGAATGCGAGTGGCATTCTCACTCATCCGAATCACCTACATATGATTCCGATGATAGCGTTGGGAATATATTTAGGCAGACATTGTCTGTCAACATGGCATCTGCTGATATTAAAGAGGAAGACGAAGATCTACTTGAACCTCTTGAATTGGAGCCATAGGCCCAACAACTGGATGCACAATAGAAGAAGCGCTTTGAACAACGAGACCCTCCCACTGAAGACGAAGTCATACAAGTTGACCTCGGCAACGAATCCTCTCCAAAGCCAATCTTCGTCAGTAAAAGCCTAACGGACGGCGAGCGGGCATCATTGTTGCAACTCTCAGAGAATATATCGACGTTTTCGCTTGGAGCTATAAAGACATGCCGGGATTAAACCCCGAGATCGTACTTCACAAGCTCAATATTCATCCGGACGCAAAACCAGTCAAACAACAGCAACGGCGGTTCCGTCCAGACATCTTGAACTCCATCGAAGCAGAAGTAAACAAGCTTATAGCTAGCGGTTTCATCCACGAGGAGCAGCACCTAGACTGGATAGCTAATATAGTACCAGTCGTCAAAAAGAATGGAAAAATCTGAATCTGCATCGACTCACAATCTGAATACGGCATGTCCTAAGGATGGATTCTCTCTTTCCATCACCGACATAATGATCGATAATACGTGTAGCTTCGAACGCATGTCCTTTATGGATGACTTTTCAGGATACAACCAAATCAAAATATCTTCTGATGATGAAAAGCATACATCGTTTCGAACACCGATTGTCGTATATTGTTACACAGTTATGCCCTTCGGCCTAAAGAATGCCGGTGCTACATATTAACGAGCTATGAGTGTTATCTTTAGAGATCACTTGCGCAAGATGGTAGAGTGTTACGTTGACGACATCGCCGTTAAAAGTCGCTCCAAGGATGATCACTTACACGATTTGAGGACAGTGTTCGATCTTATATGAGCGCACAATTTGAAGATGAATCCCACCAAGTCTTTCATGGGCATGTCCAGCGGTATGTTCTTGGGCATTGTCATTACTTCCCGGGGTATTCACATAGACCCCGATAAAACAAAAGCAATCCTGGAGATGAGCCCATCGAGAAACCTCCGTGAACTCCGCGGCCTTCAGGGAAGACTAGCCTACATTAGGAGGTTCATATCTAACCTCTCAGGGCGATGTCAACCCTTCAAACAACTCATGAAGAAAGACGTCTCTTTCGTATGGAATGAAGAATGTCAATGTGCCTTTGATGACATTAAGAAATACCTGTCAAATCTGCCAGTTTTGGTAGCCCCGGTCACCGAAAAGCCCTTCCTGCTCTATATACGGGCAATAGAACACTCCCTCGGTGCCCTACTAGCACAGAACAATGATGCGGGGCACGAACAAGCCATCTATTATCTCTGCCGAATGATGGTGAGGCCGAAGCATAGGTACGTCGCCGTGAAGAAGGAATACTTTACCTTGGTGTTCGCCATTCAGAAAATACGATACTATGTGGCAGGGCAGACCATCCATGTTGTCTTACGAGTTAACCTCCTAAGGGTTCTCATGACCAAGCCAGGCACACTCAGTTCTCATCTAGCCACCCGGGCGATACTATTATCCCCTAAGACATGGTTTTCGTTCCACAGAAGGCTGTCAAAGGCCAAGCCTTAGTCGACTTCTTAGCAGCCCACCCAGGCTCAGAAACAACCAAAATTTATGAAGAAATCACAGACGAAGTTATTAATTCAAACATGACATCACATGATGCTGTGTGGCGGATGTTCTTCGACGGTACTTCAAGGACGGGGCCCCAAGGTGAAATCGTCGTTGGAGTCGGGATAGTATTAATTTCTCCCTCTGGATTGGTGGTCAATCAGGCATATTCTCTCACAGAACCATGTTCAAACAATGTAGCTGAATATAATGCTCTGGTCATCGGACTCCGACTCATAAAAAAAGTGGGGGTCGAATACCTAGAAGCATATGGCAACTCGCAGTTGATTGTTAATCAAATCTGAGGCTCATACGAGGTTTGCAATGCGGACCTGATTCCTTATCATCAGACAGCAATTGCCATTATTACAACCTTAGAGGGGTTCTTTATAGAGCATGTTCCTAGGCTCCAAAATATTGAAGCCGACGCCCAATTAGGCCTCGCCGCTTCTTTGGCGGTTCCAAATCATGCTCATCATCTAGTCGACGTGATAGGCCATCAGCTAGTCTGTCCCAAAAACAATGTTCAACTAGGTACGAGTTACTCCGTCCAGATAGCAAATGACGTGCAAGACTGGAGACTCCCGTTCATCGACTTTGCAGTCTACGGAATCCTGCCAAAGAATGTGAAAGAAGCAACTTCAATCAGAAAGCGTTCTCTCAGATTCTTTTATGACACAGAAACAAAAATATTATATCGACGATCCTGCGATGGGCTACTGTTAAGATGCCTGTCAAAAGAAGAAGCCAAGGAAGCCTTACGCGAGGCTCACGATGGCGTTTATGGGGCACACCAACCTGGCCCGAAGTTGTAAGACCGTCTCCGTCGGATGGGCTATTATTGGCCTACAATGGTAGCAGATGTAATCGATTATGCAAAGAAGTGTAAGGCTTGTCAGATCCACGCAGATTTCATACATCTAACATCCGAATTCTTGCACCCAACAGTGGCCTCTTGGCTATTTGAAGCATAGAGAATGGACATCATTGGCCCAATCACTCCGCCTTCGTCTAGGGGATACCAGTTTATACTTGCAATCGTCGACTACTTCTCCAAGTGGGCGGAAGCTGTTCCGCTGGCAGAGGTAAAGACATCAAACGTGATCAGTTTCATAAAATATCATGTCGTCTACCGTTTTGGGCTACCCCGAAGGATCATTCATGACAATGGTCCGCAGTTCGCAAGCCATACTTTCTATCGTTTCTGTGACAAGAATCGGATTCAGAAAATGGCTTCAATGGCATACAATACATCGGCTAACGGTCTGGTTGAAGCTTTAACAATATCATAATCAAGATTCTCAAAAAGTTTGTGTCTTCAAACAAGTACGACTAGAATGAAAAGCTGGACGAATGCTTATGGGCGTATTGCACTACAATTCGGATGGCTACAGAAAATATACCGTTCTCGCTGGTTTACGGGAGCGAGGCAGTTCTTCCATTGGAGACCCAGATCCTCTCACTCTATGTGTCCCTTACTTACCGGTTGACGTCAGACGATAACTACCGCCGACGGCTACAAGAATTAGAAGCCTTAGACGAGAAGCGTTTGCAAGCTCAACAAAGCATCGAGCTCTATCAAGCACACATCTCTCGGTCCTTCAATAAGAAAGTCAAGCAGAGGACATTCCAAGTGGGCGATCTCGTCTTGGCCGTTCGCAAACCGATGGTCATGACTCATAAAACCGCCGACAAATTTCAGCCCAAATGGGAGGGTCCATTCATCATCGAGACCGTATTCTCCAACGGCGCATACCGGCTCGTAAAACAGAATGGAGACTTGCTCATGATGACCATAAACTGCAAGTTTCTGAAGAAATACTATGTCTAAGACATGTAGTACTTCCTCAAACCACCAAATCTTCCAGACTGTCGAGCTATGTACACCAAGTACCTCTGAACTTACACTCTATTAGCTCCGAGTGGATTCATATTGCATCCCCCTAGGTGACAAGTCATGTATGCTAATACCTCTGAACTTTCACCCTAATGCTTCACTCCGCCGGAGTTTACCAGGCTTGTTGCCATCTCTGAGCAAACTTCTTGGTCATGATTATCGTATGTCACGTCCATATTACCTCTGATATAGATAATCTCCTAACTTAACACATGTACCCAACCTGGGATAAAATTACGGTATTAAGGCCACAGAACCTATCACGTCCATATTACCTCTGTTGGATTTTGTCTCAAAATCTATTACCCGTACCACCAGTGCACAAAAGGGTAATAGGTCCACAAAAAATTATTCAAATCTATTACTCGCACGATCAATGCGCAAAAGAGTAATAGGTCCACCAAAAATTATCCATGATTATTATGTATCATGTCCATATTACCTCTGATATAGATAATCTCCTAACTTAAAACTTGTACCCAATCCGGGATAAAATTATGATGTTATGGCCATAGAACCTATAACGTCCATATTACCTCTGTTGGGTTTTGTCCCCATACCACCAGTGCATAAAAGGATAATAGGTCCACAAAAAATTATTCGAATCTATTACTCGCACCATCAGTGCGCAAAAGAGTAATAGGTCCACCAAAAATTATCCATGATTATCATGTATCACGTCCATATTACCTCTGATATAGATAATCTCCTAACTTAACACATGTACCCAACCCGAATAAAATCAGGGTGTTAAGACTACAGAACCTATCACGTCCATATTACCTCTATTAGGTTTTATTTTAAATCTATTACCCGCACCATCAGTGCGCAAAAGGGTAATAGGTCCACAAAAGTTATCCAAATCTATTACTCGTACTACCGGTGCACAAAAGGGCAATAGGTCCATAAAATATTATTCAAATTTATTGCTCGCATCTCCAGATGCACAAAAGGGCAATAGCTCCACAAAAAGTCTCCTAGTGGAATGTCCTTTATCAATCACAAATGTTGTATTAGGCCCTCTAGTACAAGTACCACAGATACCACAAACAAAGAATGAAGTGAATGTATTATTTTTATTCAAAATCAGTTACATTCATAGGACTACATCTCCAACAGCAAAAAAAGGGAAATCTACTACTCATCAGCAACACATAGTTTGGTCAGTTTGGCAGCACCACGCCTTCGTCAAAAAGTAGTTTCGTAGCCCTCGAAAGGAGTCATGTTTTACTACTGAGAAGCAAACAAGGTTGTTGAACCTTCGAGAAGCCACACGGAGAAGGGCAAATATAGCATGCTAAAAGCATCTAAAAGTGCTAACTTTCTCTCCTCTGTATTGCGAACGTCCTAGGCCCATTCCTCCAAAAGGCCATACCTTCAAAACAACATCCCTAGTGTTGCTTTTGCCTACTTGGAGTGCCGTAAAAATAGAACTTTTACGACAACGCCCGATCATCATCTGACTCTCCGATGTATAAAGGTTCTTCCTACCATCTGAGGAAAACCCTTTCGAAGCATGGAGAGTTCTGAGCTGTCTGATGTGTGTACCAAATGTTGCATCTTCACCATATCTAAAATCGTCGATACCGGTCCTAGAGAAATTTGTTAGCCAGATTCCTAAAAAAAAGAAAAGGGAAAAAGGGGAGGAAAAGAGGTTAGCATTCAGAAGAAAATAAAGTGAATGGATTTCTGTTTATGCGGCCCAGTCACAATAGAACACATGCAGCCTGGATCAGGGGAGAGCTCATGCGGCTCAATCGTATGGAAGCTATGTAGTTCAATCCATGTGGACCGATCACACAAATACATACGGTCCAGTGAGACAGGGAACGCATGCACCGTGGAAGCCCGACTATACGAAAAAAATATTGAAGCCAAAGCACAACGATGATGTCTAACTGGCCCGCACATAAAACATGCGACATGGCTACTTAAATTCGAGTGATCATTCTTCCATCTTACCCTTGATCGGAGGATGGACGTCTGGGTGGAAGGAGGGTGACTTCTCAGAAGCGGTCCTCCTTCCTTTGTTGGCGGCGCTAGTGGCTTTAGAAGCTTTGGGGGCCATGGCTAGTCGGAGAAGATGAAGAAAATACAGCAAAGAGAGAAAAATTCAAAAGAGAATAGAAGAAAGTCTTTCTCTATCACACAGCCTTTATTTATAGGCTAAAATAAATAGGCGCCGCTTCGGTTATCATGCCATTAAAAGATAATGATGGCCTTTTTAGATTTTATCCTTAGTAACCGTCATCATTATCTCGAAAAGAGAGCCCAAATGTAAAAAGCAAATCCGAGCATTAAATGCAGCAGTGACAGCTAGACAGAGTCTCATGCGGCTCAAAATTTCCCTGCAGACCAAGATCTTCCGGCGGCTCAAAGCTTCCCTGCGGCTTGACGTTTTATGCATGACTCCATGCTTCTTATTCAAAGTATTCCAAATTTACAATTTGAAAACTTTGAAGGGAGTCTTGTAGAAGCATGGAAAAGATGGAGTTTATGCAGATCACCATTCCATGCGGCCAAGAGAAATCAGGCCGCAGAGGAAAGACTCTCGAAGATCCCCTGCGGTCAAGTAAAACTAAGCCGCAGAAGGAGTGCTCCTGGAGACCCCATGCGGCAAAGAAAACTCGAGCCGCAGAAGTAAGGCTCTCGAAGACCCCCTGCGGCTAAGTGAACTCGAGCCGCAGAAGAAAGGCTCTCGAAGATCCTATGCGGCCAAGTAAAACCAAGTCGCAGAAGCAAGGCCATCGAGGATCTCATGCGGCTAAGTAGAACCAAACCGCAGAAGTAAGGCTCTCGAAGATCCCATACGGCCAAGCGGAGCTGAGCCACAGAAGAAAGGTTCCTAAGGCCACTATGCGGCCAAGACGGTTTAGGTTCTACTTTGGAGGGGGACACGTTGCAATTTGACCAAGTCCCAACTACCCGAATTTACAACAAAGAAATCTTAACAACCCCCACCAGCCGGCAGCCCAAAATCGAGTCTTTATGTGGTGTTACAGACACGTGGCCACGTGGCCCTCTATGTAGCCCAAAATCTGCTTTATGCAGGAATCACTATAAATAACAAGGTACCACATCCATGCTAAAGGTTGGCAATCAAAGGCTGGCAAATTTCTTCAAGAGCAAAGACTGTGTCTGATAGTCCAAGGAGTAAGGCAGAGCTGCTACACTTTCCCGAGCCTCCATCGTCACCCTCCAGAATCAAAAATTAAACAATTGTACTTAGATTGTTTTCTAGGATTTCTTTTTAGGCTTTCTTTTGTACAAGCAAGTTTGCAATCAAGTTCAATTGTAATTCTTGTTCTTGATATTTTAATGGCAAACAGAAATTCGTTGCAAATGAAGATCGTCAGGTTAGGTATGTCATCGATGGTATTGAGGCGTATCAAAGATCGATATACGATAACTCCGGGGTACTCTGATTCGAGGAAAGACGATCGTGTAAAGTGTTATTATTTTGGATGGATTCTATACTTGAGATTTTGATTGGAATGAATGCTTGGATGAAAATGAGCGTGTCTTAATTGCTTCGACGATAGCCACAATGTTGACGTTCTTGTCTTGTGCGAGTGCAACACCAGCCTCGTACATACGTCACGTCAAATTTGGGGTGATCATTTCGTATGAGCGCTGACATGGTGATTCATGTCGCAGGAATGATCGAACTCAAAAAATCAGGGCGTAGCAATTTGTATGCTCCGACTTATGGTTTGATGTGAATGTGAATTTGAGGATTGTTCAGACTTGTGATTGACAATTGAATAAACTTGAGGATTGAGTAGATCTAATATGCGTATCGAGAATGAATCAGTCTAGACTCAAGACAAGAGTTACGTCCCGATGAGAACGAATATCCTGCAAAAATGTATGGTGATTTTGTAGGAACGAAATCGTAAAGCACAATACTCTAGAGGGGGGGTGAATAGAGTTGGCAGCAGAATAATACTAATTAAAAATGTTAGCAGCAAGATCATAGAATAATAATCACAACTAAGTAATGTAAAGGCAGAGATAAGAAATCAAACGCAAAGACAGCGATGTATACTGGTTTTCTTCTGTTGAGGACTAATCCAGTCGGTAGAACTCTTGCTACCAGTTGAATCCACTATTGGCAAAATCGCAAGTTTTCTTACGAAGTCCTTGCAACTTCTACAACGCGAGCTTTGATACGAAGAACTCGTCCAACTTCAATTGTGAAGAGGTATTCTTCAATCAAGCCTTCTGATTACAATCTCTCAAAAATTTCTAGACTGCACCGCACTGGCAAATCGACTAGAGGATTGTAATTGGCTTGGGATCTGAAATTTAAAGCTCAAGAAAAACTCTTTGGAAGACTGAAAGCTTTAGATAGAGAGAAGATTGAAAGTGAATGAGTGAGTTGAAATGATCGAAATCCTTCTCTATTTATAGGAATTCCAAAGACAGAATTCGGACAGAATTCGGGCAGAACTCGATGAGGAAATCTCGGTCAAATTCGCAACTGCAGGAGGACCAAGTTTCAGAGAATTCAAAAATCAAAACGGCTACTAACCGAACTCTGGCCGAACTCTGGCCGAGTTCTGTCAGGGTTAGGTTAGGTATTTAAAAATAGTTTTTGGGGATTTTTGAAAACTTTTTTGAAAACCTTTTTGAAACTTTTGTTAATAAGAATATTTTTCAAAACTAAGGACATTTTAAAAGACATTTTGAAAATATTTTGGAATAGCCTATTTGCCAGTACGACTCGGTGTACAACGTATTCCTAGACTCAATAAAATAAAAAATACATTGCTCAAAGAAATACAGACTCGAACAGGCAAGCATTGCTTCGGTCTTGAACTGTGTAGATAGCTGTTCTTGATCATGTCCAAGAGTCTGATACATCCTGACTCGCTTCATATATCCAGACAGAGTTTGATCAATTATTAAAATCAGTTTGACCATATGACCAATGGGCCAACAATCTCCCCCATTTTGATAATTGACAAACTATAAATGATATGACATTTAAGCTTGAAATAAAATCAAAAATAGTTCATGTCCTGTATTTTCTCAAAAGAATGGTAGATTCCTGCATTTTCTCAAAAGAATGTTAGATCTTTAACCGTTGTCACTTAGCAAAATAATTGCAAAAGAGAAAAAAAAAACTCCCCCGCAATCAATGCATAAATAACAAACAGTGAAGAAACACAAGAAAATAATCATGATAAATGGTAGAAATATATATATAAAAAATGAGAATGACATCACAGGCATGTATTTGTACTCAAGCAGTTTATAATAAACAAAGAATTATTTCACAGGCAGTTATTAAAGTAGAAAAAGATGCTAAGTAAATAAACTGATGTGAACCATAAACTACGAATCTCATAAAGATGAAATGATGTCCAAAAGACATAAAAATATCCAGTACAAGTCCTCAAAAGAAATACTGATAATAAAGTCTAAAAGGAAAAACTTGGAATGTCGGAGCATTTCCAAGTATACAGTAGATAATATCTAAGTCTCAAACATCAGATAACATATCACATATCCTCATCATCATCATCATCATCAGAATGACCGGCATGTCCAGAAGGACCAGCTGCAGAGGTACCAGTGCCAGAAGGATGAGGAGGGGCGCCAGTGTAAAACTCACCAACATAATCTCGAGGAGCACGGTCAGAACGGTACCAATCATATGCGTTACCGGGCTGAAAGTAGGCATGAATAGCCTCATCCTCACAGCGGTAACCAGAGAAAGCTGGATCTCTAGGAATGGAACCGGCAGAATGTCCAGTCTGGGCGAACCGAAGATCAGCTAAAGAATTTGCAATCGCCTGATAACGGATGACGTCGCGGAACTCACGCTCGCGAGCCATGTCCGTCATCGAGACGTGCAAATCCGAAAGGTGCTGGTGTATGCCCTCAAAAGTCATAGCATACTGCTGAGGAGGTGGAGCAGTAGCAGGAGCAGTAGGAGGAGCAGCAGCAGTCATACTGCGACGAGATAACTTGAGAAACTTGGGCTCAGGGTCTTGAGTACAAGTAGATAAATCAATGTCGAAACGCTAGAAGATGCGTAGGAGAATCATCGCATAAAAGAGATTTCTATCTCTTGTACGACAATGTCCCATCATCTGAATAATGGTCTTAGGGACAGAAAATGGAATCCCTTTAAGAATGTGATACATAGCAGATAATTCAAGAGATGTGACATCATCTTTTAAAGTAGATTTTGGAAGGAGAGTGGAGTAAATGATACGGTGCAATTCATAATTAAACAAGTTCAAGTTGTTTACCTTGAACTTTCCAGAGCGAACTCGATCAGGTGCACAGAGTTCCGCTTTGAAACTAGTAAGTGTCGTGCCGTCGGGGAAATCAAATTCAGTGATATCAACAAGCGGTTCACCTTCGTTGGGAATACCAAGGATTTCTGCTAAGATAACATCATTGAAATTGATATATAATCCTCCAACACGAGTGCTTACATCAAACGTGTTTAATATGATATTGCAGTAGAACAGTCTAATGGCATTAGTTGCTACTGGAAAACAAAGTTTAACAAAATATTGTAACCCTAATGCCTCAAAGAAAGGTCGGTGTTCTAGAAATACAGTCCACTTGATGGGAGCGCCTGTGCATATGGATCTCATGAAAAAATCTCTATACCACAGTAGGGCTTGATCTAAGGTTTGAAAGTAAAACCCGTCGAACGTGCCATCGCTAGATTGGACTGGCAAAAAGAGGAAATTCGTGGGTGGATTCGAAGATGAACCTTCCTCACTTGGTTGGTTGTCTTCTTCCTCTTAAAGGAGTTAAATCCCTTAGGTGCCATTTGTGCAAAGTAAGTAAATAGCACAAAATTAAACGGAGGGAAAATAAGGAGTTATACCTCCCGAGATTTGAGTATGTTGTAGAGAACGATGAACTCCGCACGAATCCAAAGTTTGGATTGATTTCACCACTTGGATTGAAAGAGAAGGGGTGGTGAAGAACTAGGGTTAGGGGGTTCTCTCGTGTGGCTGCTGTTGCTGTTTGATGAAGTTTAGAAGCAATGAAGAAGAAAGGCTCTCGGGTTCTGGTTATATAACCCGATACCTTCAACCGAACGCGGGCCGAATTCGGTCCGAAGTCTGGCCGAATTCGCCTGGGGTTGGTTTGAAATACTTTCTTTTTCATTGGCTCATTTCAAATATTTAATTCAAAGATTAGTAATTTTGACATTAAAATAAAATAATTAATGTTATTTTATAAATAAAATTTCTTTACACAGCGACTGTTTCAGATTAGCTGTAGGAGTACTGTCCCAGCTGGCGGAGGTTCACCAGAGAACTCTTAAGTACCGCTTCGCTTCAACCGTAGTTGTGGTTACAGACAGACTCTTTATTGGCTTGTCTCTAACACAGTTTTTGCATATTGAAATAAAATCATAAAATAAAATTAATTAACTTTATTGACGTCCAAAATTCCTAATTCTCGACGTAAATAATTGAAACGATCTTCTACTAGAGATTTTGTAAAAATGTCAGCTAATTGATTCTCAGTATCTATGTACACAAGGTCAATATCTCCATTTTGATGATGATCTCTAAGAAAATGATGTCGAATCTCGATATGTTTTGTACGAGAATGACATACAGGATTCTTAGTCAAATTAATAGTGCTCGTATTATCACAAAAAATGGGAATATGTGTATAAAATAAATCATAGTCTTCTAAGGTTTGTTTCATCCACAAAATCTGAGCACAACAACGTACTGCGGCGATATACGCAACCTCTGTTGTTGATAGGGCTACAAAATTTTGCTTTTTACTAAACCATGAGACTAAAACCTTGCCTAAGAAATGACATGTGCCACTGGTACTTTTTTTATCAACTTTGCATTCGGCAAAATCTGTATCCGAATAACCAATAAGGTCAAAGGACTTAGTTTTGGGATACCATAAGCCAACAGAAGAAGTGCCCTTAAGGTATCGAAAGATACGCTTAACTGCGCACAGATGTGATTCCTTTAGATTAGCTTGAAAACGTGCACACAGGCAAACACTAAACATAATATCTGGACGACTAGCAGTTAAATAAAGTAAACTACCGATCATACCTCGATACTTACGTGTGTCGACCGACTTGCCTTGTTCATCAATATCAAGCTTTGTTGAAGTTGTCATCGGAGTGCCAATAGGTTTGACATTGTCCAGATCAAACTTCTTTAGCAAATCTTTTGTGTACTTGGCTTGATTTATGAACGTCCCATTGTCAGTTTGTTTGATTTGCAGTCCGAGAAAGAATTTCAGCTCTCCCATCATGCCCATCTCAAACTCATTCTACATACACTTAAAAAATTCTTGACACAGTAATTCATCAGTAGATCCAAATATGATATCATCAACATAGACTTGTATTAAAAGAAGCTTACCATTAAAGGGCTTAATAAAAAGTGTAGTGTTAACCTTGCCTTTTGAAAAACCGTTGTCAAGTAGGAAAGACCTTAGACGATCATACCAAGCACGAGGGACTTGTTTCAAACCGTATAAAGCTTTCTTCAACTTGAAAACATGATCAGGATTTTTAAAATCTGTGAAACCCAGAGGTTGTGCTACAAAAACTTCTTCTTTTATAAAACCATTTAAAAATGCACTCTTGACATCCATTTGAAATAATTTGAAATTATGAAAATATGCAAATGCACATAACATGCGAATGGATTCTAATCTCGCAACTGGGACATAAGTCTCATCGTAGTCGATACCTTCTTCCTGATTGTATCCTTGAGCTACGAGTCGAGCCTTATTACGAGTCACTAAACCATTCTCATTAAGTTTATTTCGGAATACCCAACGGGTGCCAATGACCGGATGATCAATAGGCTTGGGAACAAGTTCCCAAACTTGATTCCGTTCAAATTGGTTTAATTCCTCTTGCATAGCATCTATCCAAAAACTATCAATACATGCTTCATCAATAGTTTTGGGTTCTAGCTGTGAAATGAATGCAAAACTAGAAATAATATCTCTACTGGATGTACGAGTACTTACACCTTTGGTAATATTACCAATTACCAAATCCTTTGGATGATCAGCCATAAATTTTAATCGTTTCGGCAGACTTTGAAGGTAGCTGGTTCCTGGATCTTCTCTAGGAGGATCAGCTAGTGTCGAGCTTGGTTGAGAATCAGTTGTTGTTGAGCTTGGTACAGTTGGATCTTCGTCATTGTCATCGATAGTCATTTGATTCAGTTCATCGAAAGTGACGTTGATTGACTCTTCGATGATCATGGTTCGTTTGTTGAAGACTCTGTATCCTTTACTCTTGGCCGCATAACCTAAAAATATACCTTCATCGGCCTTTTCGTCAAACTTTTCCAAATTGTCTTTTGTATTAAGAATAAAACATTTACAACCAAATATTCTAAAATATGAAACTGATGGAATTCTATCAAACCATAACTCAAATAGAGTCTTCTTCGATTTGGGTCGAATTAGAACTCTATTGAGAACAAAACAAGCTGTATTGACAGCTTCAGCCCAGAAATATTTGGGTAGACTAAACTGGTTTAACATTACTCTGGCCATTTTGGATAGAGTTCTGTTCTTACGTTCCACAACTCCATTTTGTTGTGGAGTCCTAGGGCAGGAGAACTCGTGTACAAAACCATGTGTGTCACAAAATTGCTCAAACTCTGCATTCTCGAATTCGCCACCATGATCGCTTCTAATATGAGTGATCATGTAACCTTTTTCATTCTGTACTTTCTTGCAAAATACGATAAATTCGGATAATGCATCATTCTTGCGTGTCAAGAAGTATACCCACGTGTATCTAGAGTAATCATCTACAATTACGAAAGCATAAAGCTTACCTCCGAGGCTAACAACTCTGTTAGGACCAAATAAGTCCATATGTAGCAATTGTAGAGGTCTAGTAGTACATACTACGTTTACTGATTTGAATGTGGATCTGGTAGCTTTGTTCTTTTTACATTGACTGCATACTGAATCCTTCTTGAATGTAATGTTCGGTAAACCGCGTACTAGCTTCTTTGTGGATAATCTTGAGATTGTGTCCATATATGCGTGACCGAGTCTCATGTGCCACAGATGACTCTCATCACTTTTAGCCATTAAGCATCTACCTGAAATGTTAGTTTCTTCCAACAAATAGAAAATATATATGTTGTCTTCCCTGATACCTTCAAAGATAGTACTACCAGTTGAGCTATCAACTATAGTACATTTGTCTTTGCCAAAGTTGATGCCATAACCATGATCAGCTAGATGACTTACGCTGAGTAGATTATGTTTCAACTCGGTAACCAGACAGACATCCTTAATCACAGGATAGGGAGACTTACCAACATTACCGATACCAATGATATACCCTTTCAAGTTATTATCGAAGGAGACATAGCCTTCCTTCTTCTTCGACAGTGTTGCAAATAGTGTAGCGTCACCGGTCATATGCCGTGAACAACCGCTGTCGAGGATCCATTTGCTTTTAGCATGTGAAGGGTGTTCCACCTACAAAACAATTTGCAGATGAAACTTTTGGTACCCATTTCTTGTAGGGTCCTGAAATGTTAGCCTTTGGTATCCAAGCATAAATATTTAAATCGACAAGCTTTCTGATTCTACATGCAGATAAAATATGACCAATGAGACCACAATAATGACATTGTGCATGTCGAGTGTTGAAAGCTGAGTGGTGTGCATGGTTGGTAGGTTTAGGTTTTCTAGTATAGAAGAAAGCATACCTATAATCCTGTTTGGGCTTAACCTTTTGGGGTAAAGGTTTGATATGGTTAGGTCTGACAATGTTTGGTTTGGGAATGTTTCAATTTTTCGGTAAGTGACACGTGTTAGGGAAGGAAGCAGCAGTCTCAGGCTGTTTTCCTAACCTAATTTCCAATCTTTTGGAAGTGTCATACAACTTAGTATAATCAGAAGTGAGTGTTTCCATTCTGATTTGTGCACTTTGAAGACTTTTCTTCTCTTTAGAAAGTTCTTCTTTCAGTTGGTCAATAACCTTGTCTTTCTCTTCAGATGACTTGGTAGTCTCGTGTAATAAAAGCTTAATAGAGGAAAGCTCACCAGACTCGCTAACATTATTTCTAACCTCAGCTAGTAGGTCGGTAAGTCTTCCTATTTCTCCTTTGTACTCTTTGAGTACCTTCTTAGAGGTCTGATATTTGCTACGCAGTTTCCTGTAATCACTTATCAGTTCACTGAAGGCATCTCCTAATTGCTCAAAGGTGAAGTCATCATATGTATCAACTACAGGTTCAGTAGGTACCTGATCGGATGCCATAAAGCATACGTTTGCAGCGTCTTCTGATTGTTCATCTTCTGAGTCGCTGGCTTCACTTTTATGCCATATACTGGTGTTGGCATATCTCCGAGATGTTGATCTCTTCAGGTTCCCTTTTTCATACCTGTTGCTCTTCTTGCTTGATGATGAGTTTATAGGACAATCCTTCTTCATGTGTCCCTTCTTCTTACAGCCATAGCAGACAGCATCATCTTGATACCAGTTGTTACTGCTGTTGTTTTCTTTGGTTCTCTTCTCATATCTCATGAATCTTTTGAATTTCCTTGCTAGGAGTGCTTGATCTTCAGCATCAGATTCACTGCTGTCTGAATCACCTTCAGCAGCTTTTCTGTGCTGAGCCTTGAATGCGATCGTCTTCGCCTTTGGTGCAGGTTCTTCAAAATCTTGTAGTTCCAGTTCATGAGTGAGTAGCTTACCCATGAGTACTTCGAGGGACATAGTTGTGAGGTCGTTCCCTTCAATGATTGTAGTAGCCTTTGGAATCCAATTCTTGGTAAGTGCTCGCAGGAGTTTGCGAATATTTTCATGGTTACTGTACTCTTTGCTTAGGGAAGACAAAGGATTTACAATATCCAAGAATCTTTCGAACATCTGAGTAACTGTTTCGTTGGGCTTCATCTTTAACACCTCATACTCTTTAGTAAGTCTGCTGACCTTTGATTCTTTGACTTGAGTCGTGCCTTCATGTGTGACTTCAAGTAACTTCCACACTTCATTAGCCGTTGTGCAGATAGAAACCCTGTTAAATTCATTTCTGTCTAAAGCACAAAATAGAGCGTTAATAGCACGTGCGTCAAGACTGGCATTTTTCTTTTCCTCCTCTGTATATCTGTTATGGGGTTTTTCAACTAGAACTCCATCAACATTTATACGAGGTGGCTTTTGATAGCCATCAATAACAATAGACCATAGATCAAAGTCAAGAGATTTCAAGAAGAAACTCATCCGTGTTTTCTAATAGGTATAGTTTGTACCATCAAACAGTGGAGGTCTGTTTATAGCCTGGCCTTCACTTGTGAATTTCACAGTTACCATGTGTTGTGCTGTGATCTATATAACAATTAATTAAATGAATAAATAATTACAATGTTACCTTGCTTTACCTGTAATACCCGCTCTGATACCAATTGTAGAAACGAAATCGTAAAGCACAATACTCTAGAGGGGGTAAATAGAGTTGGCAGCGGAATAATGCTAATTAAAAATGTTAGCAGCAAGATCACAGAATAATAATCACAACTAAGTAATGTAAAGGCAGAGATAAGAAAGCAAACACAAAGACAGCGATGTATATTGGTTTTCCTCTGTTGAGGACTAATCCAGTCGGTAGAACTCTTGCTACCAGTTGAATCCACTATTGGCAAAACCGTAAGTTTTCTTACGAAGTCCTTGCAACTTCTACAACGCGAGCTTTGATACGAAGAACTCGTCCAACTTCAATTGTGAAGAGGTATTCTTCAATCAAGCCTTTTGATTACAATCTCTCAGAAACTTCTAGACCGTACCGCACTGGCAAATCGACTAGAGGATTGTAATTGGCTTGGGATCTGAAATTTAAAGCTCAAGAAAAACTCTTTGGAAGACTGAAAGCTTTAGATAGAGAGAAGATTGAAAGTGAATGAGTGAGTTGAAATGATCGAAATCCTTCTCTATTTATAAGAATTCCAAAGACAGAATTCTGGCAGAATTCGGACAGAATTCGGGCAGAACTCGATGAAAAAATCTCGGTCAAATCCGCAACTGCAGAATGACCAAGTTCCAGAGAATTCAAAAATCAAAACGGCTACTAACCGAACTCTGGCCGAGTTCTGTCAGGGTTAGGTTAGATATTTAAAAATAGTTTTTGGAAATTTTTGAAAACCTTTTTGAAAACCTTTTTGAAACTTTTGTTAATAAGAATGTTTTTCAAAACTAAGGACATTTTAAAAGACATTTTGAAAACATTTTGGAATAGCCTATTTGCCAGTACGACTCGGTGTACAACGTATTCTAGACTCAATAAAATAAAAAATATATTGCTTAAAGAAATACAGACTCGAACAGGCAAACATTGCTTCGGTCTTGAACTGTGTAGATAGATGTTCTTGATCATGTCCAAGAGTCCGATACATCCTGACTCGCTTCATATATCCAAACAGAGTTTGATCAATTATTAAAATCAGTTTGACCATATGACCAATGGGCCAACAGATTTCATGTCCAAGTATAGATAGTCGAACTTGCATGAGATTAGGGTGTGATATGTTGCTATGCTAGACAACCTTGTGATCGATTACGTGAATGGCGATAAATAACTTAGGAAATATGGAATGAAAATTATGGTTTAGTAACAATTTGTGTTGTAGCATACTTGACTGGAATAGGATGGATAGGTGAATTGTATTGAACATGTTTGAAGAGATGGATTATGTGAATTGATAGTTTGGACGTGCGATATTAATATACCGAAGATTGGGTTGAACAGGACTTATGGTATGATGGCTTTGCTGAATGACTCGGATCCCTTGGACTAAGTGTTCTAAGTACGAACAGGAGAAATCTATGCTCGAAGTTAGAAATCGGAGTGATACAAGATTGGATAGAAAACCTGTATTATCAACTTTGGTTTGACCTTAGGATTGGGGTCAGTGTTGATATTATTGTTTGGGAACTGTGATTCCAATACTGACGATTGACTTTAGCTTGGAGAGATGGCCTAGCGGTTAGGCGAGACATCCCTGCTTTAAGAGATAGCATATGATTGATTTTAGGATTGATAGAATGAATCAAATATGTGAGATTGGATTCACTACCACGAGGCTTGGCTGAAAATACATATATTTTTGGGACGCCTTAAATATGTGCATGATCCAGCTAAGTGATATGTTGAATTCAAGTGAGATTAAAGGAACGGAAGAGTATCGAGGATTTTGAAATCGTGTGTTGAAAATAAAGTATTGATAGTGGTGCGATCGTTGGATTCAAATAAACTTGAATGTCGATTGATCGAATAGTTTGTCCTAGAACTAAGTCGTCCGTGTGCGCGATAAGCGTAAGTTACCCAAGTCGAGATATAGTTGTTCGATGTGAAAGGAAAATCAGAGCACGAGAGTGGCTCGGATTGAAAAAATGTATAGAAAGTAGGTGTACGAGAATCATTGGATGATGAATCAAGTTATAAGTCGATAAGTGTACTCAGTTAGTATCGAGGGCGAAATTTTTTTTCTGAGTGGTGTATAATGTAGTGCCCCGTCCCGCTCAGTCAATCAGAGGAATTGAAACGCCAACGACGTTCGAACTTAGCAATGTAACGGCTTGCTCGAAGTCCCGCTCGGTCGAGGCGACTTCGCGCTCAGGTGGGTCGCTTCGGTGAACTTGCCTTAGCTTGGCCTTCGCACTAATAAATTGAATGTTTTCAAATGCACAAGTAGGCTTGATAATAAAAAAGACAAATCTACATAGCTAAGGGAATAATTCTATATGTCGGGTCGATTGAGTTAAGAATATGGAAAGGTCCCACAGTCGGCTTAGAAGTTTGCACGTTGTGCTTTTAAAATGACACTCGGTCCTTCGTCCCATGGCTTAGGAGAAGGAAAAGTTGGTTTAAGTTGCCACGAAGTTATGGACTTAGCCTAAGTCATAAGCGTCACACGTACGAATGCTTAATAAAGCATGCACAATCCCGTTGTCCAAGGCTTGGCATAGCCTTGCCCGTCCCACTGATTAAGTTGTTACACAATTAAGTTAGGCAAGAGTTATGCTAGAATCTCGAAGTAATAGTAAGAACTGTCCCGCTTTTTCTACGATTGTTAAGTAACATAGTCCCACGATCTCAAGGCTAGTCATATAAAGTATGACTTGGACGATAGCATCGCGTAGAACACAAGTCGGTTTAAGGTACGAGCCACGGTCGGCACTATAAAAAGTTAGCCACGGTCTATGGCACTTAAGGAACATGTTTTGTTCAAGTTAAGTAGGAAGGCTATGCATTAGTCGTTCCCTAAGTTCCAAAGCAAGGAAAGTTCATGCGACCGTTTGTCGCTGAGACTGTCCTACATTTTGGAAGTCTCCAAGGATGCACGTTTTGCATCGTATGGTTCTGATGCACGTTTTGTATCGTATGGTTCTGATGCACGTTTTGCATGATATGGTTCCGAGCATGTTTTGCGAAGTATGGTTCTAGTCGTACCTCAAAGTAGGCCATGCATTTACGTGAGTATAGGTGTTCTCGTAGGTGCGTGGTCATGGACAACTTGTCGACAAGGATTTCTTCCTCGATTGGTATTATGCCGGGGCCAGTCGACCTAGGGGAAAGATATTATAGCAGCGCTGGATTATACCATGTGGGTAGTCGGAAGCTTTACATGGGGCTAGCTACCTTACATTGAAAGACCCGCCGTCTATCCGAGCTATGTCCACGATGGCTTGGATTGCTAGTGACTTTCATATAGATAAGTTGGTGTGCTGAGCGGCAATCCGCATGCACGGTTATCGGTCGATTCAAAGAATGTATAAGCACGACACGTTTGAGTTAAGAAGGTATGCACAGTTGCAACCCAATATGCAGCCTAAGATTTGGCTAAGCAAAGACACGTGCTTCGGCACAAGATGTGGCGTCGAGTAATAAGTCGTCAGCTTAGAGTTGCATAAGTTGGAATTGAGTACTTTTGAGTTAAGTCAAGAAGGGTCGTAGGTCAAGTTCGGTAAGTCACGTTGAATTGTGAGGCACAACCTCGATATGTTATGGCACGATCACGTTGTTACGACACAAGTATAGGCAAATTACTAAGGGGCGAGGCACTGCCTCGATTATGTTATACAAAGGAATTTATGGCACGACAAAGTTGTTGCGTACCAAATACGGGCCGAAAGGCAAGCACGAGTCAAAAATTAACGTTGTTGGCACGAGAAGGTCTAGAGACAAGGTATGAGTAAGTTGTTGGTGCAAGGCACGGAGATGGTCTAGAGACACAAAATAGGCCAGAGTTATGTCCTAAAATTGATCCTAATGCAAGAATAGAAAAACAATCGTAAAAGGATATGTTGCATAAAATAAATGAACGTGTTGGTTTTGTATAGGTGGGCGAGGAGCTCACACCACCAGTACAGTTGAGTACTAACACCCACACAGTGATTATGTGCAGGCACTGGTAGAAGCTCGTTTGCACGGAGCTCGCTTGGATGCGTCGAGGCACGGAGTTCCTTGGCGTTTTGAGGCACGCGGCTGCATGAAGTTTGGAGTTATACGGGACATAATATATGGACATCGCCTATCTGAAGCATCTGTTGGCTCGTCAATTGTATTGAGAGATGAGAGAGAGCAGAGTGACTTGTATTGTGAGAATAGTGAGCTTGAGTGATTGTAATCTTGGCCTCGTGCCCACCTATGTAATCTTCGTTTCAATATCAATAAAGCGCATATTTGAATGACTTGTATTTGTTTCAACTGTCCGCTGGTGTTACTCAATATTTCTGCTTGGGACTTCTGTACGATGACCCCGTCACTTAGCCTGTAATCGGCCGTTATGGAACCCGCCTTGCGTAAGCGCAATCTAGGCTCACGCGACATCATGCCTTAGCAAAGACGATCGATCCTACAGGACTGGGGCGTGACATGATCAGTCCCAAGGCATCGAAGATTTTTTGGACATATAGATGCTCTCTTTACAAAAGATGATATCTTTTGTTTATAAAGGACATAATGTATAGAACACTGTATATCTGTTGTACCAGTGAGTTGTAAGCTAAGTCGAGTATCTAGTTGTTGGTCAATGTGTCAAGTATCTAATGTAAGCCTAGATGGCATGTGTTTCAAAGTTGGCTATCAAGAGAATGTGAGTTGCCTTGTAAGTTTCAGACTCTGGTGCAAGCGTTGTACTTCATTTTAATTATAAATAAAGAGAATATATTTCTACATATCTTATCGTGACTTCAAGTTCTCTGCTTATTTCTGATGCTATGAATCAATAAGGTATTATTTTCAATGAAGAGATTTGTCCTTATTATTTTTAATTTGTCTTGCTTGTACCGCTGTGATATCTTCCTATCTTGAAGATTATCAATTATGTACCGTCTTTGCTTTGTACAAGTGCTATTTAAAGTTGTATGACATCACGCTCAATCGAGGACGAATGACTCCGTAGAATTGGGATGTGACATGAATGATGCTAATGGAAAACTTATATTTTTCTACCGACACATGTGGTGCTTAAGAATCTTTAACATCGTTAACTACAACTTTAACTTTTGTAAATAATGAACACATTCATATAATTCTTTTAAACGAATGAATAATGTTGAGAGACTTTAATTGCTTTACCTATATACCCCCTTCTAACTTTCATCTCACTTTTTAATTAGTAAATATATTGAATGATAGTTTTGGAAAGAAAACTTTTACGGTAAAATCTAATTTTCTTATTATATAGTAGAATAGATTATAAAAAAATTTATAATATCACTACAACTTTGTACCGAACTCGAGTGGCTCTTGTGGTTACCGAAAAAATGAATAAGACCCAGGCTAGATGGCAAAAGATCAGTGGATCGAGCCACGGGAGCTTATTATTCCTTCCATTTATTTGGTGGAAGTTGGAGGCAGTGGGCCCAACACGCATGCAATGCAGCATGCACTAAGTTCCGTGCGTATCGTCGGACATCTCAAAAAAAACTACAATCTCGTAACTGTCAATACTAAAAATTATCAAAGAGCAACAAGAAATACTAGATAATAGGGATGAGCATTCGGTTTCCACCGAATACAAATAGTCAAAACCGAATGAAGCAAAATTCTAAAAAATTCAAAATCAAAACCGAAAATCAGTCACAAATGAACTGAGCTGAATCGATAATCAATTCAATTTTATTTGGTTTGGATTTTTTTATTTAATGGGTCCGACCCGAAGTTAGAATTGTGATTAAATTATATTAAAAATTATAATTTTTACATATATGTTTATCGTATTTCAAAGTTAGGCCCAAAATTTGACTAGTTGTTAAATTACCAATGTTGGTATTATATTTTTAATCATAAAATATGTATAAAGGATATCCAATTTTTGGTTTTGGACCGAAATATTATAAGAAATTTTAGTATTTTCAAAATCGAAACCGAACCATTTTTTTCTTCAAACCGGACCGAATATCTAACTCGGTTTGGTTCTCGTTCCAAAACCGTAATGCCCACCCATACTAGAGATTACACCTAAGAAAATTAATAAATCTAGTTTCTTTCCTTCAATCTATCTGTTATAAGGCAAATTAGCTCAACCTCTCAATGTATATCAATATATCTCAATGTGTATCAATCTATCTACAAGCTATCCCAACCTCTCTTTATATAGGAAGAGAGAGAGGTTGGGAGTTACATAATAAAAGGTCACTTAGGAGTTACAAAGTGAAGAGTCATGAGTTACAAAATGAAGAGTCACCATGATGAGATGAGTTACAACACTCTCCCTTGGCTCTTCACAAACTCTGCTTGTAAACACCTCTGAGCTTCTTTGTCTGTCTGTAGCTTACAGATTCAAAAATGACCATCTACTTGTGCCTCGTTAAAACCTTGCCAAAGAAAACCCAGTGGGAAAAAAAAACATTGGTCGAAGGACAAAAGAGTACACACAGGTCAGTGTGATGGGGGTAAACTAACCATTGCAAAGGTGCCTCGTCAAAACCTTGTCAGGAAAAACCCAGTGGAAAAAAACCACTGATCGAAGGACAAAAGAGTACACGATGGTTTAGAAGTATACACTGGATACTCCCCCTGATCACAATAGTCCTTAGTGAATAAGAGATTTGAAATGTGTCTCGTTAAAAACCTTGCCAAAGAAAACCCAGTGGGAAAAACTTTGGTCGAAGAGAAAAAGAGTACACAAGCATACATCAGGATGCTTCCCTTTTCACTCGCACTCGACAGGGCGCGGGACATATGCACAACAGGGCGTTTGGAGGCGCTCGTTGGGGCGCTCCCCCTCACATGCACACAACAGGGTGCGGGAAACATGTTTCACTTAGGCTAGCTCTGAAAGCTTCCTAAGTCCGATCGCTCTGACATGTTTCTGGAACGAGTGTTTTGGCAGTGACTTGGTGAACAAGTCTGCACGGTTATTCTCTGATCCAATGTATTGCACTTCAATCTTCTGAAGCGCTTGTTGTTCATGTGTAAAGAACAACTTGGACGATATGTGCTTGGTAGCATCCCCTTTGATATAACCATGTTTCGCTTGATCAATAACAGCGGTATTGTCCTCATAGACGACAACAGGTTCATCTGGGTCATATAGAAGATCACATGTACTTCGAATATGGCCAATAACAGCTCGAAGCCATACACACTCTCTAGTCGCCTCATAGAGCGCGAGTAGCTCAGAGTGGTTCGTTGAAGTAGCCACTAAGGTATGTTTGCGAGACCTCCAAGAAATCGCCGTATTCCTAATGGTAAAGACATAACCAGATTGGGAACGCCCCTTGTGCGGATCAGATAAGTATCCCGCATCGGCGTAGCCAACAAGGGTCGCGTTGCTTCGAGTGCCAAGAGCGTTGGACTCACTCAAAACCGCGTAGGGATAGAACAAGCCCAAGTCCGTAGTACCCTTAAGGTAGCAGAAAATGTCTTTTATGCCATTCCAATGGCGGCGTGTTGGCGCGGTGCTGTGTCGAGCTAGACAATTCATAGCAAACGAGATGGCCGGTCTAGTACATTGGGCCAAGTACAATAAAGCGCCTATTGCACCCAGATAAGAGCACTCAGGACTCAATATCTCTTCGTCGTCCTCCTTTGGACGGAATGGGTCCTTAGTAATGTCTAGAGAGCGGACGATCATGGGAGTAGCGGACGGCTTAACGTCAAAATGACTAAAGCATCTCAACACCTTTTGGGTGGAGTTCGCTTGATGGACAAGAATTCCATCTTTACGGTGCTCGATCTGCAGGCCGAGGCAAAACCGTGTCTTTCCAAGATCCTTCATCTCGAATTCCCTCTTCAGGATATCAGCAGTTTTTGACAAGTCTTTTTCGGTTCCTATGAGATTCATGTCATCTACATAGACCGCGATGATTGCGTATCCTGAAGTGGATTTCTTTATGAACACGCATGGACAAAGTTCGTTATTAACGTATTCCAAACCAATCAAGTATTCGCTTAGGCGGTTATACTACATTCGCCCGGATTATTTCAATCCATATAGCGAACGCCTTAGTCTAATCAAGAACGCGTTCCGTGGTCGGGAACTACTTGATTCATGCATCTTTAGTCCTTCAGGGACTCTCATGTATATCTCTGTGTCCAGATCCCCGTAGAGATAAGCTGTGACCACATCCATGAGCTGCATATTCAGTTTTTCGGAAACTAATAAACTGATTAAGTAGCGGAACGTTATGACGTCCATTACGGGAGAATACGTCTCCTCGTAATCAATTCCAGGGCGTTGTGAGAAGCCTTGCGCCACAAGGCGAGCCTTGTATCGCACAATCTCATTTCTTTCATTACGCTTCCTTAGAAAAACCCATTTGTGACCAACTGGCTTAACATTGGGTGATGTTGGAGCAACAAGTCCAAACACGCTTCTTTTCGCTAAGGAGTCTAGTTCAGCCTGGATTGCTTGTTTCTATTGTGACCAGTCCGTTCGTCGTTGACACTCGGCAACACTACGAGGTTCCATGTCATCATTGTTCATAATGTCAGTGGCCACTGAGTATATGAACACATCATCGATGACAGTTTCATTTTGCTTCAAAATATCGTCTAAGCTAGCATACTCGACGGATATTTCGAGGTTATCGGCATGATTAGGAATAGGCGTTTCATCTGGAATGCGCTCTTCTAATACATCGCCGTGATCCTTAATGATCTCATGTGGCAAAACGCTTTTAACAAGATTTCTCCGCTTCCGGGGCAGAACATCTTTGGAACCAAACGATCTTCCCTTCTTCTTGGGAATAGCGGCGGACTGGACGGCCGATGGCAGCGTCCTTTGCTCGGCGGGTTCGACCGGAGCAACATGTTTCACAGGAACATGGCGTCTCTCAGGGACGTCTATCCTTGCAGGCACATTTGCAGCAGGTATAATTGATCTCGTGACTTTTGCTAGGTTGCTAAATGCGTCTGGCATTTGATTTGCAATATCTTGCAGACCTAGAATCCTCTGCACTTCCTTATCACTATGTGCAGAGGGGGGATCATGATGAGCAAAAGCGGGCACATGCCACGCTAATTCACGTCGTTCCTCATCAACGTTAGCGTGCATTTCTTCCCCTAACGACGGAAAGATTGCCTCATGAAAGTCACAATCCGCATGTCTCGCGGTAAAGAGATCGTCTGTCAAGGGCTCTAAATAGCGAATGATGGACGGGGAGTTATAACCGACATATATTCCCCGTCGCTTCTGAGGTCCAAATTTTGAACGCCTTATCGGCTCAATTGGAACATTGACTAAGCACCCAAACACGCGTAAATGTGAGATGTCAGGCTCATATCCAGTAACCAGCTGGTACGCGAAAAGTGGTTGGGTGGCCATGGGCCTCAGATGGACCAAATTTGCAGCGTGCAAAATTGTATAGCCCCATGCAGATAGTGGGAGTTTGGTGCGCATAACCAAGGTCCGCGCTATCACTTGTAGTCGCTTTATAAAAGCTTCCGCTAGACCATTTTGGGTATGAACATACGCAACAGGGTGTTCAAGATTTATTCCCAAAGTCATGCAATAATCATCGAAAGTCTTCGATGTAAACTCTGCGGCATTATCAAGTCTAATAGACTTTATCGGATAATCCGGATGGTGAGCCCTTAACTTAATGATCTGGGCGAGGAGTTTAGGAAACGTTGCGTTTCGGGTGGACAACAACACTACGTGTGACCATCTAGTCGATGCATCAACCAAAACCATGAAGTATTTAAATGGTCCGCATGTTGGTTGGATTGGTCCACAAATATCTCCATGAATTATCTCAAGGAATTGGAAAACCAATCTCGTAGGTTTCACATGGAGTGGCTTGAGATTCGTCTTCCCAATCGAGCAAGCTTGGCATAGGCTTTTCGGATTTATAACGAAATTCTTTCCTCCAAGAGGATGCCCATGTGATGCATTCATAGTACGAAGCATCGTATTTTGACCCGGATGACCCAACCGGTCATGTCATAGCATAAAAGTCCTCTCATCAACTGGCGCTCGGCGAATGATGAGATTACTCTCGATGTGTTGTTAAAAAAATTTTATCAAAATATTTTATGTAACATATACTATCTTTTGAGTGATGAGAAAGTATATTTTGATAAATAAAAAATTAACAAAATATTGTGTTTTACCAAAGTATATTTTCGCAACAAAATTTCTGTAACAAACCAAACATAAAGTCTCAACTTCGGAACCAATTAAAAGTGTATACAATACTGAAATGTGCAAAAGTGTGCAACATTAAGAATATAAACTACTGTTATCAAATCAAACAGAAAGTGCGAACCAATTAAAACTTCGGAATAAAAAAAAAACACTTAGTATCTGTTCCAATTCTAAACATAATAACCGGTTCTGGAAAAATGAACAAAGTTTGATTGTTTGAATCTCAACCAAATACCAATACAGAGTAGAGAATCTAAACATAATAACAAATTTTTTTACCTTTCTTACCGTATGGTGGAAGAAAGTGAGAAAACGATTGCGGATACGCGGGATCGGCGACGAGCGACGGGGTGCGCGCGGGGCAACGGTCGGCGGACGTCGAGGCGAGCGGTACGTCGGGTCTCCGGCGTTGCACGAGCAAAGTGCTGATAACGTGTTGTAAGGCAAATTAGCTCAACCTCTCAATGTATATCAATATATCTCAATGTGTATCAATCTATCTACAAGCTATCCCAACCTCTCTTTATATAGGAAGAGAGAGGTTGGGAGTTACATAATGAAAGGTCACTTAGGAGTTACAAAGTGAAGAGTCATGAGTTACAAAATGAAGAGTCACCATGATTCACCATGATGAGATGAGTTACAACACTATCTATTTATTTTCTCTTTTTTTTTTCTTTCTTTCAACCTATTAGTGGCTATTCAACACCTATTTTGATTATGATCATCTGCAAGAAACTTTATGCTCTGTAACATATATAGAATGTCATCTCTCTCTTATATATAAAATCAATTCTAAATAAGCATGGTATCGGTTTCTTTATTTGGAAACAATCTGGTTAAGATTTTGACTATAATTCTTTTCCAAACTAATTACAAGGATTACCATTTTGCTAAATCTTCGGTTTTCTTTTTCGATCAAAGTTACAGTCGTAAGGTTTTCCCACAATGGGAGGAACAAGAAAGAAGGAAGAGATTTTCTTTATCCT
>JANAVB010021796.1:16838687-16876187 GCA_029216955.1 Iris pallida | reverse complement strand
AATAGCTCTTGTGGTTACCGAGGATAGATATAAGATCCTGGTTGGACGGCAGAAGGTCAGTAGATCGAGCCACGGAAACGTATTATTATTTCTTCTATTTATTTGGTGGAAGTCGGAAAACAATGGACCAAACTGACATGCAATACAGCGTGCACAAGATCACGTACATATCGTTGAGTATCTAAAAACTAAAAAAAAATACTAGCCCCATGATAAAAGGGGGTAGAATACTCTCGCTGAGGATGCCAACCATAATATAATTATCTTCCTTAAAAACAATATCAGTGTTCCATTATTGATGCTAAATCTTATCGACCATACCATGTTTATCATGTTGGGATAAACATGTGATAAATCCTAGAGCAAAGCATATGCATAAAAATGATGCCATAGAAAAATCACCAAAGAAGTGAATCATATAAAGTAAATTTACAAATAACATCAATTAATCAGAAAGAAATTCAATTCTTTTTTCTTCTACTAGTGTGATGGAAACCCAAATTATTCCGATGAATGTCTATTATTTACACACTTGCATAGGCATGCAACAACAGGTTAAAGGAGTAGAAAATAGTAATACAACAATGCAATAGGGATAAAAGTCATGTCGAAGGTCATATAGAAATTAATGCAAAAATTATTTTCTAAGATAAGTATCCGTAATGGGTCAGTACATGCAACACTGAACATGGTAATCGATTCTACATAAAATGAAGATCATAAGATACAAGACAAAGACGCAAGAATATAAATACAAAGTTCTAACTTGTAAAAATTACTGAAAGAACGAGATCACTAGTAAATAATATCACACGACTTATAAGATCGTTACAACTTTGTAATTTTCAATACCAGAGAAAACACACAAAGAGAATCCAAGAAATTTTAGAGATTACACCCAAGAAGATTTGAGAAACGCAACATTTTCTTTAACCTCTATTTCTTCCATCTTTTCCTCTCAAACCTCTTTTGAGCACAATTATCTACAAGGAACTCTAGACCTCTTTATATAGCACGTCATGTCTTCATATATAGAAATTCAATTCTAAGTAGACATCGATTTCCTTATTATAGAACTAATATGATTAAAGTTTTGACTATGACTTTTCTCCAATCCTGTTAATACAGGGATTACCATTTATGAGCAAAATCCTAACAATTACTACATTGGATCATATTCATTATCAAACTCAACAAGCATCTAATAACCTCTAACATTGAGTCTTCAAACAATAGTCTTGATATCATGAATCACCTCCTCCCGGGGGCACCAGTCACAAGTCGACTCCGAACTCGGGCATGGCTTAAATTCGTACTTTATCTCCATAACATCGTCCACCTTACAACATTCAGAAATAATCGTCGTTGTACCCGGATCAATAAATATATCTCATGGTCGACTCACGGAAGGTTGTCCCACTGCAAAAGAACCATCCTGGATATCCAACCCTATCGTTGCAAAAAATATAAGAGCACCACATCGCACGGTATCCCCTATAGTCGATAAACATTACCATACTTTTGTCTTTTCATAAGCACAGCGCAATCATGTGTCACCTTTAGAATTCCACCCCTACCTGAAAAGCCACAAACACTTGGAGCCTAATGTGTCCAACAATATAAGATTCTTGCTCATCTTTGATACATATCGTATCCTAACAAGTATGCGCACCATGCAATCATGCATCTTAATATCTTTTTTTTCCTCAACTGACAATCTCAAAAATAAAGTCATCACCCATGGAAACAATATCAGTATTCTTCTCCAAAGCAAAGCAAGACATATTTGAGAAAATATGTAACGAACTACCAGAATCCAATAATCGGTCAGGAGTAGCTTCCCTACACTAGGAGATCATGAGAAAATCGTCCCAAATGCCATCATGCACTTACGCCACCACCGTCGCATCTTCATGATCATTATTCTTCTTCACACATTGCATACAATTTCTTCTAATGTGACCAAATTCCTTACAATGATAACACATGTCGCTCTTCTTTCTAGATGTCGATTGAAATCGTACCGCTCCTGATCCCTTATGAAGAGTCCTTCATCTTCCATTTGCCACCACCGTCAATTGTTCACCATCAGAAGCAAAGCTTTTCAACAATTGATTAGATAAATTTGAAGCAGTGACTTCCTCTATCTTCATCGTGTCCTTCTCATACAGAAGCGTAGTCACGATATGATCGTACGAAAAGGGAAGCGAGATAAGAAGTAACATTGTCTCGTCTTCTTCCTCCACTTTTGTATAACAGTGTGAAGTTGAATCAAAAATCTGTTGAACATGTTAACAGATGTACCGGCAGATTTTTCACATTCCTTCATCCTCAGGCCATATAACTGTTGCTTCAAGTAGAGCCTTGTCGGGACAGACTTCGACATGTACAACCTCTGTAGCTTTTTCCAAAACTCGGTTGTAGTTTCTTCCTCTATGATGTTGAGGAGAAGATTGTCGGCCAAGCACGTCCTGATCAACTCGTAGCATTCACCTCCATGTTCTCCACTCGTGTCATCATCCATTGTTTCTGTCTTGTTTGATTTCTCCAGCAAGATTTTGTAAAAACATTGTTGCACTAAAAAAATCTTTAACCCTTCTCTGCAAAGTCCAAAGTTTCCTTGGTCGTTGAACTTCTCCACCTCAAATCGTTCGAGCATTGTCGTAGACATCATCGCCATTGCTAATCTTCTGGATAGTCAGTTAGAAGCTCTTATACCATTTTTTTTGGTAATAAAAGCTCCAAGATATGTGTCCGTGACGAACCAACACCGGCAAACACTGAATATGGTGATATACAAGACAAATATGCAATAACATAAGTGGAAAGACTTATCCGGTAAAAATAATCAGAAGACGGAGATCTACTAGATAAGGTTACAAGGTTTTACAAGATCGCTACAACTTCGTAACTCCCAATACCAAATAGAGTACACAGAGAATCCAAAAAATTCCAGATTACATCTAAGAAATTTGAGAAATCAACTCTCTTCTTTAATCTCTCTATTTCTTCTCTCTCAACATACTGGAAGGTACTCGACAGTCTTTTTTAGTACAATCATCAAGGAGCTTTATGTCCCTTTATATTGCATGTCATGTCTCCATATATATATAGAAACTCAATCCTAAGTAGGCATGATAATGATTTCCTTATTTGAAAACTCAATATAATTAGTGTTTTGTCTACTACTATTACTATGATTACCATACATGAGCCAAATCCTAACATAGTCATTTCATTCGTACAGGGAAAGGAAAACTTGTATAGTTGTTTAAGAATTTTACAATAAAAGACTTTTACAAGCACACAATTAAACAAATCATATTCATTCCACAAAATAATGCTACAAGAAACTGGTATTTTAAATCTTTGAGGTACAATACCTTAAATACTAAAAACAATCCTGGATGGGCCAATAACACTTAACTGGAAACAATTGGGGTCATGCATTACATTTGATATACAACAAATTAATAATGTCAGTATGACAGGTAACTTTGGTATAAATGAATCAAGTAAGATCTAGAGCAAAAAAATTACACTTCTTACAGTGACTTCAGCATGCTACCAAACAAATCTGGATTTATTCAAGGAATTGAGAGAAACCATCTTTTAGTATCTGATGGGCCCATCCAAGCTACCTGATGCAAACTGTAAATAGAAAAACACACAAGACGGAAATCCGGATTTTTTTATTGTTTCGTGGTGGATGAGACTATACATAGCACATTACGATAAGCGTACCTGTCTAACAATGGGATTCGTTGAAGTTGCAAACTCATGGGTCATTCCTTCCCACACAATCTTTCCCTCATACAGAAACAATAACCTGTGAGATACAATTTCAAAGAAAAGTATTTAAGGGATGCAAAGCCTTGATACAAAAGAAGTTTAAAAATGAAAGAGAAATGAACAACTACACTTCTCTTTGTAGGGTAAATGAAATAAAGTAACAAAGAAGAAAAGGAGAAAAAGGAAATATGATTAATCCAGCTAATTTCTTAAATATTGACCCAACTAAGAGGAAAAGGATAAATGAATTTACTTCTCTTGCTATCCTAGTTTCCTTTTCCATGCAAAACTGTCAGCAAGGAAACAAACCCAAGGAGAAACTGGATTGTGGTTAAAATGAGATCAGTACCTGTCAACAGCCCTTCTAATGGTGCTATGCTGATGTGTTACAACTACATAAGATGTTATTTTCCCTGGTGCATCATCTCCTTTAAAATGCACAGAGCGGATGAGATCTTCGACGACAGTGGATGCAATGGGATCAAGTCCTGCTGTGGGTTCATCATACAAGAGGACCTAATACCAAAAGAATGAACTGGATAAGGATTAAGCGATGTACTTTCTGGCTGTCTGAGTGTTCCCATTTCCTATCTTTTCCTACTCGGAAATCACGATAAATCTGGGGAAGTAAAGGACCAACTTTCTTTAAGATTCTTGAACTTGCTAACTGCTTCATCATTCTTCTTTCGGTAAGTGAATACCTTAGCAGAAAAGAGAGAGAGAGAGAGAGAGAGAGAGAGAGAGAGAGAGAGAGAACATAGACGAAGTGAATTAAAGCCATATCTTTGCATTCGACTAATCACATTAGTTAAATTTTATCATGGCCAAATAGTTCAGTTCCATTCATTGATTTCACAAGCAATGCTACCTGGTGCTTTTACTGCATCATGACTATTATAGGGCTACAACTTTTCCATAAAACAGAGAGTCATGTGATCATGGATTACAAAGTAGCAGGCAGTAGTGCAATAGACTAATTATAAGTGGTGAAAGAGGTAATGTTGAGCATGCCTATGTTACCCGGACTCTCCACTTTAAGGAGAAGTACCCATGTCAACCCGATAGGACATGACAATGGGTATAGAATCCGTATCCGATCCTCCATCGTGACAATCGGATCCTTCATGGTGACAATCGGAAGACTGGTAGTGAAGTAGATAGTTTATTTTAATGTGGTAGTGATGTAGATATCTTATTTTATTATGGTAGACCGGCAGTAAAGTAGTAGGGGAGCTGAAGGGACGGTCCCTTAGGAACTCTTATTCAACTAGTTCGGTAAAGTTTACTAGTAGATTTTAATTACAGGTTGTCTTTTTATGAAATCTTAGTCATATCCGTACCCGTATCCAAAATTTTGATCCTTTTTAGCCGAGTCCGTGTGTCCTTCAATTATGAGTTTGAAGGGTCCGACTCTTAGATATGTACCCGTACCCGACACATGTACCTGAGTCCAGGTAACATAGGAGCATGCCATCCATTTAAACTTATACACTATATTTGAAAATAAAACCAACCCAGCTTGGGGACATACCTCTGGCTCAATTGCTTCCTTTGTGTTGTCAAAAATGATGGATCGAGCTAATGCTACCCTTTTTTTCATGCCACCAGACAACTCAGAAGGTAAGCGATCTTCAACACCCTACGGAGATGATAAGTTAGTACCTTCTTGAATAATGAACTGATAATATAATATAATTATGTAAAATATCTAAACTTGATCTATCAGTGAAAAAATTAACAGAATATGGAACATGAGGTTGTGGCTATTAATGATGTACGGTGGGTGAAGTCATTTTGTTGTTATGCAAGAAATATGGGTTCAGAAGCCTTCCCTAACTGGATATGCCCATGGAGGAAACCTACAGTGCATCAACTCACAAGGTAGAAGATTCCTCTACCGTTGTTCATAGATTCACAGGGAATGCGATGCATAACATCATCTTAGAAAGGACATCATCACAACCATTATATTCTCCCCTAAAGACACGGATTTGAGCATAGAACATAATTATAATCTGAAAAGTCTCCCAAATGTCTAGCTTGTATGAATTATTTGAGTCTCTGCCTAATCTCTTGGTTATTTAACTTTAGAAGGCCACTTGTTAAGTCTACCTCGAGTATTTTAAACTCATGCAACTAAGGAGAAATTCTCCAAACTTTTGATATACTAAAAGAAAAAGAAGATGATAAGGTTAGATGTAGAAGATTTCCCTCCTACGGTAAGATATAAGCCAAAGAGAGAACATGAAGGGGGAAAAATCCAAAATCTCAAAAGGAAATCGTCAGAGGGTTCAATGGTGTAGATAAAGAACAAAAGTCATTTTCAGAAAAGAAAAAAAAGATGGATGCAAGCATCCACATGCCAAAGTACTGCAAATGCCTGTCGTTAAGTGTTGTTAAGAATAAGCAGAAACCAAGTAGTCTTCACATCCCAAAATTGTTCGATACATACTAGCCCCAGTTGCACAGAAACAGGTTCCAGTTAGGAGGATATTCCATGAAGTAGATGATGCATTAATCTTAAAGAATGAGTGAAAACTGAAAAGATAGCTAGAATTTGGACAAGTAAACCATATAAATCATATGATGAGCTAGTTTCATATTGCTGTTTTATCAAGCTTATTATTATGCTTTGGGAAAGAATTCAGATTTGTGCAAAAGATAATAGGGAAATGCTCTAAGAAATTGAGAAAACCTACAAAATGGTAAGGACACTAAACTGGTTTGTGTTGGAAAAGATGATAATTTTCCAAAAGCAAGAAGAAAAAAACAAGTGTTGCCATATTAATCCTCTTGTTAGATGGAACATGCATGCTGTTTAACGTTGTGAACACCTACGAAGAGTGCATCTTTGTCTTTCTGTTTTCTAGAAGATAACATTGTAGCTTTAAACATCAAATAATTTGGATGATGCAGATATCTTGTAAATTCAAGAAGATAAACTAAACCTCATTATAAAGTTTTATTATAAAAGTTCTACAACTTTAAGAAAATTAAAATATATCAACTTCAACCAATTGTCCATCACTTCATTGAAAAAATTGATATTCAAACTGAGGGTTGTCAGTTCTGCAAGGTCGAATCTGGTTGAAGGTCTAAGTTTAAGGTGGGTAACTTTCTTTCTCTTGGATTCTTGATTTTTGTAATTGCACATGCACAGTATTTTCTTATCTGACCAATCTATGACAAAGAAATAAATAAAGTGAAAAATCTAATTTGCCAAAATTGTTGAAGAAACTCTACACTGCCATGTTTGGATTAAACTATTTAACTACGTGTATAATGATCAATATCCTTTGGAATTCCAACTTACCTTCAATCCAACTGCTGCTAAATTTTCTCTCACAATTTCTGCTATTTGATCGTCTGTCATACTGGAATTTTCATACCTTACGCAGAAAAGAAGAGAGATAATGGACACTACTACATGAGTAGTTGATGTTGAAAAAGAAATTTGATAGGAGTTGTGAACCAAAAACTGTGATAATCTCTTACAATAGAAAGCCAACATTTTCACGCACTGTAAGGGAGTCAAAAAGTGCTGCACTTTGAAAAACCTGCAATGAAAATCAAATACGAGAATCACTTGGACCCTGCAGCATTCTTGATAATTAACAATAAGTAAATTTGTTGATGCCTAATTTACAATCTGACTTACTTTGAAGGTACTAAGCAGCAACAACTTGAGGATCAAATGTACGAAATGACACTGGACTACAGAAACTAATAGACATTCATGCCTTAATTTTTTAGTTCTTCAATGATAAAGATAGTTTCCCTTGTGTAAGGGACCAATGCAGTGTCAAGTATAGCCCTAGAAGGGGGTGGTAACACAAGAAAAATCAAAGAACACAACGAACATCGAACATTTGTTAATCAGTCTAGTTTCCACCTCTAGCGAGCAAAAACAGCTCCAAACTTCTAAACCTCTTTAACTAGTTTTCAGCCTATCCCATTCAGCCTATCCCAATCAGCCATAAATTACTCCCAGTTACAGTATGGAGTATGGACTTGAAAACATCCTTTCTTGTTGGTACTGTTATTTGGGTTACAATCAACATCAAGTGTATAACATAAGCATTGGCGCCAATTTTGACATCTAAAAGGATCAATCACAACTTCACGTGAAAGGTATCAAGTAATGGAAGCATGAGTTGGATAAGGTGAAGCACAAATTGAGATGTTTTGCAGCTAACATTTACAAATTTCCATTAAATATTGTCAACGTAATTTACAGGTCATGCCTGAGAGTACAAAAGTTGAGTAAACTATACCAAGCCAATCCGGAGGCCTGATATCTCCTCGTCATCAACCAAACCATGTCTCTTCTTCCCACAAATGTAAACCTCGCCCTGAATTCCACAGTAAAACAAAATTAAAAAGTTGAGCAAGCAAATTTCTGGCTTACAGTAGATACTCCAATTAAGACACTCGCCATGTAATACCTTGTCTGGAGCAAGAAGCCCAGCCATAATCTTCAGAACTGTTGACTTGCCAGTTCCAGAAGGCCCAATAATCCCAACAGCTTCCCCGTGTCTAATCTACAAATGTCCAAAAAAAGAGAATAAAAAAGGATCAACTATAGAATTCTGGCTCTAATGCCTTACTATTTTCCATAACGTTAGTAAGAGGGTAGCTGAAGATAACAAGATAAAAAACAAAGAGACTCAGATAATAAATAATAAAGAATAGTGCACGAGGATATAAACTGTCGTCCAGGACCTCATATATTAATCAAATAGTATAAAAAATAAACATAATAGACTAGAATTAATGTGAATGGTCTCCAAATACAACTTTATTTGGGCCCTAATCGCTACTACTTATGCAGGAAACACGCTCATTGAAAAAAATAATCATTTTACTTAAACCTCTAATCTGAAAGAATGATGCATTTACAGATTTTACACTATCTTTTACATATATCCATCACATGAACTGTCCACGACAATGGTGGAAAAAACCACAACAAAATCCTATTTGATTTGTTGCTAAAACACAGGGAAGGGGGTCCTCGGGGGGAAGCCTTTCCCTCCTGGGCAGTCAATCCTTCAGGGGAAAATGAGCTAGAAGCGCCGGGTTTTGTCCTTTCTAAAATGGACATTGATACCTCTATCGAGATTAAATCGATTGTAGATTGATGTTATAGATCAGACCATCATCATCCAAGCCTCTCCCATCAGAATTGGGTCCAATATGGAGCATAAGAAAGCTCCAAAAACAATTTAAGGGTTTTTATAACCAGCTATTAACCTGTTATCAACCCTATATTTTGGTTCTCAAATTCCTAGCAAAGGTAGTTAGTTTAGCCCCACCTCAGATTGAAAGTGTGCCTCCTACGAGTGTCAGTGTATATATACCCATTGGCATATTCCTAATAGATCATCCCATTCAATTCCATTCCATTCTTTTCCATGTTCATCTTCTATCATGGTATCAGAGTTTTCAAACACCGATTTTCTAATTCTCATTTCCATCTCCAAATTCCACTACTAAAAACCCTAATTCTTATCAAATCCATCAAGAACCATAATCCTTTTGAGAGTTTGTCATCACCGGAACTCCTCGCCAGCGGTGAGTCGTGATCCAAGAAAGGCTTGAGCTCCGAAATCCTAACTCTAACTCTAGCCATAAAAATCCACAAAAAAACAACAAAACTCCCATCGAAATCCACACAAAAACTACAAAATTAACAAATATGTCAAAACCCTAACCTGATCTTGCTTGGAGTTCAAGTTCGTTCGAGATCCCGACATGGCATCTCGACCCAGCCATGGTGGATCATTATCTTTGACCTTTGTCTTCATCGAGGAGTTCTTGATTGAGATCATGCTTTTCGACTTCCTCTATGGTCGATCTTGGCAGAGCCTCTCTTCATCTCAATGACTTCTCTTCGACCTCGTTAGGGTGAGATAAAGAACCCTAACCCTAATATTTTTGGTTCTTCTTCCATTTGTATGCGATATGCGAGAGAAGAGAAGAAAGACGAAAGAAATTTTGTTTCCTCTCTTCTGTCTTTATTTTATTTACCACTTGATCTAGACCATCAGATGATGGTTCCCAATCTGAGATACAATATTGATTCACGAAGTCCTGCACCCACTTGCACTTTGGGTCCACCTCCTAGCCACTAGATGTTGACCCAAACTGGATCACAGTCAACCTAATTTAGAGAATTAACAAAAAGATAACTGATATGATCCAATACGACACATCAAGTACAAGACAGAACATCATCTATGATCCAATACAACGTATCAAGTTCAAGACAGATGTCATCGACAAAACTGTTAAATTGCAAATGTACTTGTACTCAGTCTGTAATTTTTCAATTTATTGAGTCTAGGAACATGTACGTTGAGTCGCACTAAGTCATCTCAACCCCTAGACTTCTCCAAGCTCCACCATACAAAACAAAACAATTCCTGAACCAAATCAAACCAAACTAATCTAGCCCATATAGACTTTTTGGCCCAAGGTAGACAGAATTTGGGCCAAACTCTGCCTTAGACAGAACTCGGGCCGAACTCTACCCCCTAAATTTTAGGAACCTAATTTTTAGGGACACCATGCTACAAGCTGTCCAACGTTCAAATTTTTGAATATTTGGGATAGAATTCTGGTCGAATTCACCCTCCCCTGACTAGTATATATAGGGCTTGATTTCTCTCATTTCAAATAATCTCTCACTCTCAATCTTCTAAGCCTTATTCATTCTAAGTCTTACTCTTCCAATCTACTAGCCACAAAACTTCCTAAGCCCCAAGGTGCTCAATGCGATTCAGCTAGAAATTTCTGTGCAAGAGTTGAAAAGAAGTCACTTGGATAATTCCAAGTTTCGCATCTGCAAAGTTGGAAGAAGTTGGCGAATTTTTCTAAGTAAAGGCACGTGTGTACCCTATTTCACAAATAGTTGATTTCAATCATGAGCGAGAGTTCTCAGGCCTGGACTAATCCTTCATGAGGAAAACCAGGTTATATCGTTGTGTTTGCGTATGCTCTTCTGATCTCTCTTAATTTCCGCATTACTACTCCGATTATATATTTTATTGGTAGTTGCTTCTGGACTGGCATAGAGTTAATTTTTAATTGATTATTTTTGACACAAACTCTATTCACCCTCTCCCCCTCTAGAGTTGCCTACACGTAACTTCAATTGGTATTAGAGCTATGTTCTCTTGATAAAGGATTAACATCCTAGAGCTGATCCATGGCAACCACACAACCTATCTTTACCAACTATAGTGAAGGACAGTCCACTAATAGGCCGCCCCTATTTGATGGAACCAACTACACATACTGGAAGACACGAATAAATTTCTATCTAAAATCTCTAGAATTTGACTTATGGACCATAGTTACAGATGATTATAAGAAGCCTGCTAGAATTGTTGTTGAGGAAAATCTCATAAACCCCACGACAAATATACTGATCAAGAAAAGAAACAGACTAGTCTAGATGCTAGGGCTATTAGTGCTCTTTTCTGTGCTATAGACAGGACTGAATTCAACAGGGTATCTACGTATTCCACTTTACACGAAGTATGGAAGCTTCTAGAAGTGACTCACGAAGGAACCACACAAGTCAAGGAATCAAAAATCAGTCAGCTAACACAGGAGTACGAAACATTCAAGATGAATTCCAATGAGACGATCAAACAAATGATCACTAGATTTCTCGACATCGCCAACCCTCTTTCTTTTCTCGGTAAGAACTACTCCAACCATGAGAAGATACGTAAGGTGCTAAGGGGATTAACGAAGAACTGGAACCCCAAAGTCACGGCAATCATCGAAGGCAATAATCTCACCACCATGTCTCTGGAAACTCTGGTGGGCAAACTAATGACGCATGAGCTTGACCTCAAGGACTTTGAAGAAACGACTCCAAAGGAGAAAGAAATCGCTCTAAGAGCTAATCGCCGAAAGACAGTTCCAGAAGAAACAGACGATGATGACTCCGACTGTGATGATCAAGTGCTCATGGTTCGCAACTTTAAGAAGTTTCTACGTTTCAACCAAAGAAAGAAGGAACAACACAAAGATGACGATGAAGAGCCTATCTGTTTCGGCTGTAAGAAGACGGGACATGTCAAGAAAGACTGCCCTGCAGCAAAGAAAGGGAGCCAATATGAAAGATCATACAAGAGGCCATCATCTCGAAAGTATGCCAACACAAGCATCTGGCACGAGAGCGAAGCCAGTGACTCAGAAGAAGAAGATGACTCTCCCCAAGATACTGCAAACGTCTGCCTAATGGTAACGTCTGAAAAGGTAACATGATCCACTTGATGACTTTACTTTTGATGAACTTGGAGATGCCTTTAGTGACTTACTTGAAGATCACAAGAAGTTACTTAGCAAGTATAAACATGCAAAGGCTTAGATCAAGACCCATGAAGTTGAGATTCATAGACTTTCATGCTTGCTTGATAATGTTAGAGACACCACCCACGGAGAACACTGAGGAGGTATCCAAGCTTAAATTAAGCTTACACGATGCCGAATCTCGTATTGAGAAAAACACGTGATATTACAGCACTCAATAAAGAACTCTCAAACGAGAAAAAGAACTATAATATTGCTTCTGTAAGAATTGATGCCTTAACTGCCAAGCATGATGATATGTACAATGCCTCTAAAAGATTAGAGATCAGACTGGAGAAACAAGTTGTTCAGCCTCAAACCCAATCTCACAGTCACAACACGTACATAAGACAAAAGACTGCTCAACACAAAATACACGTCACAAGAAAGACATATATACTCATGCTGCACACAAACATGCCTTTATGTACACATATTCACATACAGCACGACAAACACCCACACATACACATGGCACACACAGACATGCTTTTATGAACACACATGCAGAACGACAAACACATAGACATCACTATTATCCTACACCTAACACTAATATACATGCTACATGTTACTATTGTGGTAAACATGGACACACTTCACCACAGTGTAGAATTAGAAGACTAGTTAATTTAAAACTATATGCATGGGTACCGAAGACTACATTTCAGGACCTTCAAAATTTTGGGTACCAAAGGTCACACCTACTCGTGGTGTAGGTGGACCTTCCTTCATCCTCTAGAAGCAAATGGATTCTCGATAGTGGGTGCTCGTGACACATGACTAGAAATGCAAATATGTTCGCAACACTATCGATGAAAATGAAAGAATATGTATCCTTCAGCAATAATCTGAAAGGTTATATCATAGATAACGGTACTATTGGTAATCCTCCCTCTCCTGTCATTAAAGATGTTTGTTTAGTAACAGAGTTAAAGCATAACTTGCTCAGCATTAGTCATCTTGCTGACCATGGATATGATATTAACTTTGGAAAAACTAAATGCTCTATATATGATAGATCAACTGGAGACATCGTTTTTGAAGGGATAAGGGAAGATAACATCTATATATTCTATCTCTCGAAAGATACTAACAATGCAGGAAGATACCTTTACGTTCACAAAGATGAAAGACTACTATGGCACATGGGTCTTGGACATGCAAACATGGATACCATATCAAGACTGTCAACCAAGAAGCTAGTAAGAGGACTACCGGATATCACATTCAAAAAGGATACGGTATGTGCCGAATGTGAGAAAAATAAGGCGACTAAATCCTCGTTTAAATCTATCAACTCTGTAAGTACTACTAGATCCTTGCAACTTCTTCATATGGATTTGTTCGGTCCTAGTAGAGTAGCCAGTCTTTGTGGAAAACTCTACGTCTTTGTGATTGTTGATGACTTTTTTCGATTTACTTGGATTTTCTTTCTTTCGAACAAAAGTGATACTATTTCCGTTTTCGAAATTTTTGCTAAAATGGTTCAAAATGAAAAAAACTTCATGATTACTCGAATCCGAAGTGATCATGGCGGCGAATTTGAAAACTCTGATTTCAAAAAGTTTTGTGATTCCAATGGTTTTAATCATGAATTTTCGTGTCCTAAAACTCCCCAACAAAATGGTGTTGTCGAGCGGAAGAATAGAACTTTTGGCGATATGGCCAGAGTCAAGTTGAATCAATTTTCACTTCCGAAATATTTTTGGGCAGACGCTATAAGTACAGCATCCCATGTCTTGAATAGGGTTTTGATTCGACCTATTTCGAAGAAAACTCCCTATGAAATTTTTTTTGGTAGAACACAAACTATTTCTTATTTTCGAGTGTTCGGTTGTCGCTGCTTTATCCTGAATACCAAAGACAACTTAGGCAAGTTTGATGCCAAAGCTGATGAAGGTATTTTTCTTGGTTATGCTGCCAAGAGTAAAGGATACAGAGTGTTCAACAAACGCTCTATGATTGTTGAAGAATCTGCTAATTTTACTTTTGATGAGAACAATAGTTCAGCAGCGGTTCTTGATGAGTCGATGACGATGATGATGTCCACATCAAACCAATAACTCCTACCCCTGCGAGTACATCTGGAACCAGTTCTCTGGATAGCTTACCAAAGAAGTTTCGCTTCACACCAGAACATCCAGAAAACTTGGTAATAGGTGAGGTATCAAAAGGAGTAAGTACTCGTTCATCTGTTAGAGACTATAGCTAGCACTACTTTTATTTCTCAAATAGAACCCAAAAACGTTTTAGAAGCTTTCTCTGATGAATTTTGGATATTTGCAATGCAAGAAGAACTCAATCAATTCGAAAGAAATCAGGTTTGGGAACTTGTTCCTAAACCTGCTGATCATTCGATCATTGGTACTCGATGGGTCTTTCGTAACAAAGTTAATGAGGACGGTTCAGTCACACGTAACAACAAAGCACGCCTAGTAGCTCAAGGATACAACCAAGAGGAAGATATCGACTACGATAAAACGTATGCTCCTGTTGCACGACTTGAATCAATCCGCATGCTTTGTGCTTTTGCAAATTTTCAAAATTTTAAACTCTTTCAAATGGATGTTAAAAGTGCTTTTCTAAATAGTTTTATTAAAAAAAAAGCTTTCGTAAAGTAACCACCTGGTTTTGAAAACTATAAGTTTCCTGATCATGGTTTCAAGCTTAAGAAAGTTATTTACGGTCTCAAACAAGCCCCTCGAGCTTGGTATGAACACCTTAGCACTTTCTTACATGAAAAGGACTTTTTAAAAGAGAAGATTGACACGACACTCTTTATAAAATCAATTAATGATACAATTCTATTAGTACAAATTTATGTAGATGACATTATTTTTGGGTCTACTAGTGAGGTATTATGCCAAGAATTTGTCAAGTGTATGCAGAATGAGTTCGAGATGAGCATGATAGGCGAACTTAACTACTTCCTTGGATTGCAAGTTAAACAAAACTCACAAGGAGTCTTCATCAGCCAATCAAAGTATACAAAGGACATGCTGAAGAAATTTGATCTTGACAACATCAAACCAATCAGTACTTCGATGGCTACTACAACTAAATTAGAACCTGATAAGACGGCAAACCAGTCGATTAACGTAAGTATCGAGGTATGATTGGTAGTCTACTCTATTTAACTGCTAGTCGTCCCGATATCATGTTTAGTGTTTGCCTATGTGCTCGTTATCAAGCCAACCCTAAGGAATCACACATAACCGCAGTTAAGCGTATCTTTCGATACCTTAAAGGCACTGTTATAGTGGGCTTGTGGTATCCCAAAACCACATCCTTTGACTTGATCGATTATTCGGATGCCGATTTTACTGGATGCAAAGTCGACCGTAAAAGTACCAGCGACAAGTGTCATTTATTTGGCAAAGCTTTAGTCTCTTGGTTTAGCAAGAAGCAAAACTTTGTCGCACTATCTACAACAAAAGCTGAATACATAGCTGCAGGACGTTGTTGTGCTCAAATTTTGCGGATGAAACAAACCCTAGCAGACTATAATTTATTTTTTAAGCACATTCCTATATTCTGTGATAACACTAGTGCAATTAACCTGACCAAGGACCCAATGTCACTCACGCACTAAGCACATAGAGATACGACACCATTTTCAACGAGATCATCAATTGCAAGGCACTATTAATCTAGAGTTTATTGACACTAATCATCAGCTAGTAGACTTTTTCACTAAACCACTTGCCGAGGAGCGTTTCAACTTTCTTCGTCGAGAATTAGGAATCTTGGATGAAAACATCATACAATAAATTTTACATGCGCACTCACTTGTTAAATCAGAATGCATACATGTACGTTGCATTATTTTGGGTATAAGTCGAAAGGACCCTTCTGACAACAAGGCGTAAAAGCCTAAGCGACACGGTGCCTAGTGTCTTTGGATTACCGCTAGCTGGGATCTGGCCCCTACAGCTAACCTGAGGCGATTGACATGTACTGATCGATGATTCACAAAGTTTGTCGCATGTTCCATTTACTTTATGGCTTATAAAATCCATTATTCTTTTAATTCTAGACTATCTTTTCTCTTTTGATGACCATCCTCAATCTTTTGAAGCTCTGGACATACTAGAACAGAGCTCGGGCCGAACTCTGCCTTTGGCAGAACTCGGGCCGAACTCTGTATGGTGAGTTCCAGAACTACCAGCCATTCCTGGCCGTTTGATATGCTTCATCGCATTATTTTCTCTTCCATCCTGTCCAAAGCTGGATCTACTGATGAAGTCACTTACCATAAGATTACGGCACTATATTATCTACACTTCACCATCCCTTTCAATTTTCCACGCACGATGATGAACTGGGTGATTCGTGCAAGGAAGAAGCCAAAATCACTTGTCTATGCTATGTATCTTCCTATGATCTTTGCTGCCTTCCATATTCCTTTAGACGAGTGTCAGTTTCTAGCAGCTCCTGCCTATCTATCTAAGGCTCGTAGGACTGCTACTGCACATGTTCCTCCTGCTTCTGTTGAGGAAGAGTCTTCGAACTCTGATGCCCCTCAGCATGAGCCACCTGCCACCTTAGACTCCATCAGAGACATGTTGCGCGACCGCTTCCGTTTAGAAGAGCATCGCTATACTCAGCTGGACTATCGGACCACTCTTAGATGAGCGCCATCAGCAACACCCTGCATGACATCCAGTACAACATGGCCCGGCATCCCACTATGTCGTTTCCTATGGGTCGGGACCCTTCTCGCGAAGGCTACCAGATTGACGACCCTTGGGCCATGCGGTATCTGAATCCTGATACTGCGTTTATTGATCCTCGTCACTCTGCCAGCGAGCCATCCAATTCGGCCGGTCCATCCCGTTCTCATGCTCCGTGATGGCTGTGGTCTCCTACTTAATGTTGCCAAGGTTGTAAAAATCGCTAGTCGGCCGCTAGTCGGTTTGTGGGGACTACGGATTAATCGGACTACTCGAGAACTAGTCGAGGACTAGTCGATTTAGAATTTTTAATGAATATATATATGTAATATGTTATAAAAATATTTTAAAAAATAATATGTTAATTGTTGAACTTTTAGTTATTGCAGTGCATTTTCTTATTCATTATTTTGCACAAATTTCTATTTCGATAAATCTATAAATAATATGTTAACTTACTATTTTGCACGGAGAGTTACAGCCGCAGTAGCAAGCAAAAGCAAAAAAAAAAGTAACAAACAAAAATTAAAAAGAGAGCCACAACAACAGTAGCAAAGAGATAACAAAAAAAAAGTAAAAAATAAAAAAAGAGTAGGCTAGTCACTTTTTTCAAAAATAGAAAAAAGGAAGCAACAAAGTAAAGAGTCGACGGCGACTGCCTTGATGAAGTCGACGGCAGCCCAGACTAGTACCAATTTAACCAATTTTTGGATGGACCAGTCCCTAATCGAGTCGACGGTGGTCGACAAGTGACTAGTCGGGGACTAGCCCCTAGTCGAGTCGGCAGCGGCCGACTAGCGACTAGTCGGGGACTAGTCAGCCGCCTAGAGGGATTTTTACAACACTGGCTGTTGCTGCTAATGCTTTTTAGTTATGCTTTGTAGTTTGTCATTTCATGACTTTAGTACTATTTCTACTATGCTTTTATTTCACTTTATATGTATGACTACAAGTTTCTTTTTTTTGGATTATCAAAACTGCTAGTTGTCTCTATTAAAGTTTGGTTATGGTTAAAGTTGTGTGATTGCTCTCTTCACTTTATCTATCTTTTATCTCTTTATGGGGGAGCTATGCTATATTTTACTAAGTGACAAAGGAGAAGAATAATAGATATTTGATGTGATCTTGTATATGATGTGATATTGGATATGATATTATGAATTGTGTTGTGCTTGGATAAGAACTTTGTATCAGGACAAAAACAGAAATATCTATTTGTGGGGGAGCCACTTCATACGTGCAAATTATTCTATCTCCTTCAACATGTGTCCAGGTATGAATATTGAGAACATACAAATATCATTTTGTTAATTATCAAAATGGAAGAAATTGTTGACCCAAACTGGATCACAGTCAACCTAATTTAGAGAATTAACAAAATGATAACTGATATAATCCAATACGACACATCAAGTACAAGACATAACATCATCTACAATCTAATACAACGTATCAAGTTCAAGACAGACGTCATCGACAAAGCTATTACATTACAAATGTACTTGTACTCGGTCTGTAATTTTTCAATTTATTGAGTCTAGGAACATGTACGTTGAGTCGCACTGAGTCATCTCAACCCCTAGACTTCTCCAAGCTCCACCATACAAAACAAAACAATCTCTGAACCAAACCAAACCAATCTAGCCCATATAGACTTTCTGGCCCAAGGTAGACAGAATTTGGGCCGAACTCTGCCTTAAGCAGAACTTGGGCCGAACTCTGCCCCCTAAATTTCAGGAACCTAATTTTTAGGGACACTATGCTACAAGCTGTCCAACGTTCAAATTTTTGAATACTTGGGACAGAATTCTGACCGAATTCTGCCTTCCCTGACTAGTATCTATAGGGCTTGATTTCTCTCATTTCAAATCATCTCACTCTCAATCTTCTAAGCTTTATTCATTCTAAGTCTTACTCTTCCAATCTATTAGCCACAAAACTTTCTAAGTCCCAAGGTGCTCAGTACAATTCAACTAGAAGTTTCTGTGTACGAGTTGAAAAGAAGTCACATGGACAATTCCAAATTTCGCCTCTGCGAAGTTGTAAGAAGTTGACGTGCGCTTCTGAGTAAAGGCACGTGTATACCCTATTTCACAAATAGTAGATTTCAATCATGAGCGAGAGTTCTCAGGCCTGGACTAGTCCTCCACGAGGGAAACCAGGTTATATCGTTGTGTTTGCGTATGCTCTTCTGATCTCTCTTAATTTCCGCATTACTACTCTGATTATATTTCTATTGGTAGTTGCTTCTGGACTGGCATAGAGTTAATTTTTAATTGGTTATTTTTGACACAAACTCTATTCACCCCCCCTCTAGAGTTGCCTACACGTAACTTCACTTGATTCATTATGACCCTCAGCTTCAGGTCCACTAGCCAGATTAATTATGAGCGATACTTCCTAACTATAGTAGTTTATGACACCATTAGTGTGCCCTGGCCCACTTGCCAGTGATAGCATGTTTTGGTTAATTGCTTGAGTTTTTTAAACTAACTTTTATCCATGATAGCTTCTGCTTCTATGTATCGGATTTAATATGCACCCTCCGCGACAATATTATCCACATATAACTTTATAGGATTTGATAGTGTACTTTCTGCTAGTAGACCCTCATTTGCACATCATGGTCCATCTCATGTTGTTATCAACTCTTCATCTGTTATTGGTTCCTCTGACTATGTTGTTCGATCATTCATTTGTTTCTCATGGTCAGCAACAACCTGTTGTTCATCAGGGACCATCCAAATCTGTTGTTCCTGACGATTCTACATTCTTCTAGTTCTTGCTTGAAGTGATGTGCTTGGCACAAGAGATACCGACAAGATCTTCCTCGTGAGTGTCAGGCCTTTGCACAACGCAAGGCTCTAGAGACTGCACATCGCCAGACTTTTATGGCCAATACGACTACTTTTGACATCTCGTCTCTAGCCAACAATTCTCCGGTAGCTCCTCGACACACACCGGTTACATTTTAAAAGTTCTAGCAGTTTCTAAGTATGTTCGAGCTGTATGGTCCTTTGTTCGCTTCTGTTAGCTCCACCTATACTGTATAGGCATTAAGCAGTTATGGATGAGGTAGACACTTCTGACACCTTGTCTGTGGATGATTGTTCTTCCTCGATAGCTCAATAGCAGACAACGGTGACATCTGACAATTTTAGTGGTTGTTATATTTGCTTGCTCCACTTATGCCGCCCCCGCATGTATATCTTCTACCTCCTAGATTCTTGACTCAGGTATTTTTTTATCATATGACTAGTGATGCCTCTAGACTTAATAGTTTTATGCATGTTTATTCGTTTGTGTTTATTCATACAACTGATGGCACTCTTTTACCTTATGTTGATCATGGACACTTGATTGACTTACCATATTTTACCATACTTGATATTTATCATGTTCTCCGCTTGACCAGAGCCTCCTATCGATTTCCCAGTTAACCAACATGTATGTTCACTGCAACTACATGTTCTATACAGGATCCACATACGGGAATTATCATTATGATAATGCATAGACATGATGGACTTTATTACATGGAACATCTTCTACTTCTGCTAACTACTGCTTCTGCTACTTGTCTCGACCTTGCTACACCACATTTTGCTTGTAATGTCTGACAGAGGAGATTAGGTCATTTGTCACTTTCTAGAATTCAAATGTTTTCTTCTTCGGATATCTTAGGGAACTTTTATGCCAAGTCCCTAACCTGTATTGGTTGTATTCATGGTCATTATGTTGCTATTTTTTTTTTCCATCAAGTGAATATGTTTCTACTTCTCCTTTTGATCTTGTTCACATTGATGTATGGGGACCCTCTCCTTATATATCAAAAGGGAGGAAACATATATTATATCATTTTTTATGATTATTCTCATTTCACTTGGCTCTTTATTTGATATCTTGCAAGTCTGAGGTCTTGAAGTATCTTGAGCTTTTAAAGATGGTTGAGACCCATCTCTGCAATTTTTGTCCTCATGCTCATCGACAGAATAGGGCTACAAAGCGTCGTCGTCATTATATCCTTTATGTCACTAGGTCTCTTCTCTTCTTAGCTTCTCTTCCTGTTCAATTTTGGGCAAAAGCTACACTTACTAGTATGTTTGTGATCAATAGGATTCCTACTCTTCTTCTTGATAGTGTCTCCTTACTAGTGTTTATATGGCCGTGCTCCTGATTATTCCATACTTAGTGTTTTTGTTTGCACTTGCTTAGTTATCTTCAATTGAGTGAGACAAGTTGTCCTTCAAGTCTGTTGCTTGTGTGTTTCTTGGGTATAGTTCTCAGCATAAAGGCTATAGATGCTATGATCATGTTGCCACACATCTTCGCATCTCTTATCAAAAAAAAATTCCTATTATGCTTTACCACATCCTCCATTTCCCTTACAACCATCTACGCATGAGGAGCTTGCTTTCCTTGATATTGGATCATGTTGGTGGGTTTTGGATTGTTCGTGCAACCCTTATTCTACAACCCATTAAGAAGTAATTTGAATTTAGCCAGCCGTTTTGTGACTTAGTTCTTAGTCTTCCTCCCATTGTGGTGGGAAGACCCCCTCTAAAGGATTGAAAGGAGTCAAGGACTCCTCTTTAAAAAGAGAGCTCATACTCCCCTTTCTCCTTTCCAACCTCATTTCCTTTTCATAAGAGAGTGTTAGTGGAGTGTTCTCAGCTGCGGAGGGTGAGTTCTTGTTGTGCTCGTAGAGGAAATTGAAGGCTCTCATGGCTCGGAGAGAGTGCATGTTGTACGGAAGATTCCAACAACATCTCTCTCAGAGTGAGTGGTTTCTACCCTTCTTTCCTTTAAGAATCACATTAAGAAGATAATATTTAGATGTTATTATGACTTAATCACTCATGCTAAGAAGCAAGACACGAAGTGGGTTTTTGAAATGATTTCTGTATGTCACGTCCCAGAACCAGAATACTGGAGAGCGGGGACGGACACAGCCAGCTACGTATATTGAAGTGCAACCCACCTCGCTATACGGATACGGCTGTCTAGATACATGAGGGTTTAACTACAAGCCATCAGTCTCTTATGGTCATGAACAAGCCCATTGTCTCAATCTCAAGCAAGTAATAACAGTTACAAGATGTCAGAGCACCAAATATACAATAGTAAGGCGTCCCATACATTACATATTTGAATGATCATGAAGCTAGTCATACAAAATGTGAAGACTAGCAAGAGTTTCAGTCATACATGATCAACCCTAGGATTTGTTAATCATGCTACAGCCCGTAGGCAGACAGTAAGTAAAGTGCAATCGAGCTAACACGTGCTCGTCGGCTAAACGCCTCAAAAGAATATTTTTACAATAGAGTGGGAGAGCAAAATAAAACCCACTCGTTACCAGGGTTACGTCTGGTGGTCACCATCTGGCTGGAAGGTAGGGAGATCCTCTGGAGCCACTCCGGTATCTGGTCATGCAAAACCAGCTGGGTCAGATCCCAGAAAGAACAAGTGCCACAAAGGAGACTTCACTTAAGAACTAAAACCAGCAATTAGCACAAAACATAATTATATAATAAAAGACTGGAAATATAGAAAATCATGATGATATACGATAAGATAACCATGGGACTATTCAGATAACCAAGTTACAACCCTTAAACCAAACAAGGACCGGAGTTGTAACCTTTCGTCTGAACGGAACTTGGTTTTCCACCATTTATCGATAAAGTATAAGCAATCAGGTCATGTAACCATCTTGTACAGGATCAGGACAAGACTAGACTGGGTTAGACTCCATCCAATCAATCACGGCCAAGCAATAAATACGGCTTGATACTTTAACTAACTAGGGTTATCACAGACCTAGTTACTAGCAAGATGCAATGAGAATGTTCCAAGCCCTGCAGACCATCCAGGCTATCCAGACGCAAATTAGGGGTTGAATTCATGTGGGTACATCGTTCAGGAAACGCATGTACCCTTAAGTAGCTTGAAGGGTACAACACATGACAGTGTGATGGAAATGTGTCCTACTCGACGGCAGGCTACAGATCCCAGGTGGGGCGCCCAGATAACGGAATTGCCTATAGCTGAGAAATCTCTTCATGACTACTGAATTATTCTAGTTATTAGCCTTAGTCAGTTTCAGTAGGTACCCCTGACCGTGGTACTCAGGGGTCCCTGCCCTAGACATGATGCGAGACAGTACTGGTTCATTTGTACAAACACAATCGTCCACGGTGTCCAGGTCATTCATTCTTGTCATGTCATGCTAGCCGTCGCAACAGCATTCAATAGTTCCCATCATGCTTATTAGTCATGTCTTGTCATGTCATACCATGTCATGTCAGTTACTTGTCATACCATGCCATGTACAATTATCAGTCCAATCGTGTCAATCAAGTCAAGGTTATCAAGTCCGTGACAAGAGGATACAAGCACAAAAGGGCACACGGGTATGCATAGGGGCTCAAAGCCTCTACGCGAGAGAAACTACACTAGGCTAGGGGCCCCGAGCGTAAAATGGCTTTACGCGAGCAAGACCAAGGAAGGACCCATCTACGCGAGCAGGTACTCTACGCGAGCAGGACCTGAGGAAGGACCCCTCTACGCGAGCAAGTAATCTACGCGAGCAGCCCTCTACGCGAGATTCTACACACGCGAGATTCTACGCACGCGAGACTCTACGCGAGCGGGAGTCCCCTGCGTAGAGCTCGAATGAGCTCGACGTAGAACGGATTACGCGGGCACGCAAGGCGTGTGCTTAAAAGGGGACACTACGCGGGCACGTATGAACGTATGCGTAAAGAAAAGTACTACGCTGGCACGTAAAACGTGTGCGTAAAATGCTCGTCTCCTCCCCAAGGCCGAGACTTGCAGCCATGGAGACTCAAGAACTCAACCCCATCTCGGCCAAGACTTGGTGAAATCCAGCCATTCAAAAGCCAAACTTGCGTAAAATCGAAATTCCCGCCACATGGAACTCTCCATTTCTGAAAACAACCAAGTTCAGTAGATCAAAACCATGAAGATCAAAAATACTAAAACTTAGATCTATATGAAATGAACCACGAAAATAAAAATGCTAAGTACTAAAGTGTCTTAAAATCTCGTGAGGAAGACATTGGAACAACAAAATTGAGTTCCTCCATGAAGCAAGTTGCACTTGCCTACTACGGGTGGTCGGTGGAGAAATGAAAAAGAAGAAGAATAGTGATGGGAAATGAATGAGGAGAGAGAAGGGTTGTTGGGTTAATAAATGGGGGATGGCGGTAGGTAGGGGTTTGCATACTAACCCAAACCAAACCCAACCAGACCGAATCCAACCGATCCCGATGCATGCCCCAGCCAGAATAAACCACACGAGCCATGAAATGCCAACTAACCCATGCCAATGCAAGAAACCCAAGACTAGCCAGCCAGGACAAGTCAAAATACGGGTCCGAGATACGTACACGTATACCAAAATACGTATAACGAAAACCGATGGTGACAATGTTCAGAACTAAACATGATGTACCTATTTTTGTACATTGTCTATAACTCTGCACATAAGGAATTTGGCTACAGAGATTTAATGGTAGATAGAGGACTAGTAGAAGGAAAGATTTTGTTTTGAACAATGTGCCTAATTATGTCGTTAGATGCCTGTAATGAACCTATGAACTGAGCAACCCGATTCTATCTTCTGTGGGAAGAAGAATTGGGTACTCTGCAGAACAAACTGCTTTTTGGTCTGCACTGATAGAGTAACCAAATCATATCATATACGTCTGGAAAAGCTAACGCAATGCTCTAACTCTTTGTTCAGAAAGTTTTGTCTAATTGTAACTTCTACTGCTTAAAATTAGACATTGAAGTAGAATATTGAATGCTGTCCGGTGACTGAACAGAATTTACGTAGCTTTCTGTATTTCTGATATTCTGAACAACATGTTTATCATAACTTATACATGTTATATATCATCAGAAAGATATTTCAGTGCTCTATAATTCTTGTTTATACACTTTATGTTAATTTTGGACCTGTTGGCTCAAAACTGAGTCCGAACATAGCTGTGCAGGCAGCAAGCTGAATTGAGATTAGTGCAAAGAATTATGTTGTGAGCTATTTGACCGTTTCTGAAAAGTCAAAAATCGTACAATGAGCTGAGGCTTGAGTATTGGCTGAGATTATATGATTAAAAGGACTTTGTCTGGGTCGAACGGATCGTGCGCAAGGCCGGTTCCAGCCCGAGTAGTAGAAACATGGACTGTTCTGAAAGAATTTTGCAAGTGTACTATATTTCTCGTTGATTCTTTATCTATGGATTCATGCATTTGAGTCAGTTGTCACAAATGACTTGTGCATGAGAAGAGCTTGCTCTGCATAATTCCTCGAACGATATCCATGCACGGAATCTTGTCGTCCTAGGAGGAATAAGTTAGTATTCGTGGATCTTCGATATGGAAGGGTCGCACGAGGGATCAATGACTTTTAGTTGGGAGCTAGACACCTTCACTAAAGGGGTGCTGGATACCTCCCTTACTACCGGGGAGTAAGGCAGTCATTTTCACACATATTACCCATAAGTTCATATAATTCATATTATAGTACATGACCTCTATTTATTTTAAGATTAGAATGTCATTTCTTTGTTTATCTTTGGTTTTTGTCTTAGAGATGAATGCAATTCCCTACAGTAAAGTAAGGTTAAGCACAAATTGAGTCTAGTTTACTTGGGTCTGAGTTAGTATTTATGTACGATTTACTAATGCTGATTTTAGTTGGTGGGTGAATACACTGAGCTGTATTAGAATAGGCCAACTAGGTTAGGATTTCTTTTCTTTCCCTATAAATACTACATGTACATAGGGCTGCAAACGAGACAAGCCGAGCCAAGCTTTTGTAAGCTTGAGCATGTCTTGACTAGAATTAATCAAGCTCAAGCTCGAGCTTGATAATTTTTTTTATTTTAGAGCTTGAGCTTGGCTCGAGCTTGTTTATATTAAGCTTGAGCTTGGCTTGGTTTGAGCTCGAGCTTGGCTTGATAAGCAGCTTGATTCGATCTTGATAAACAAGCTTGATAAGCTCAAAATCAAGCTCGTTAAGCTTGATTTCAAGCTCGCTCAACTTTATTTCAAGCTCATTAAACTTGATTTCAAGCTTAACGAGCTCCATTTCAATTTAGTTAGGTTTGAATTCAAGTACTTGTATTATTAACAATTTATTTATAAAAAAATTAATTAAAAAAGTTCCTTAATATCAATTATTAAGGACATATAAATATATAATGCACACACATACATATAATTAGAATTCAACAAAGAACAAACGAGCTTCTAAACAAGCTCCTAAACGAGCCAGCTCGCAAGCTCATAAACGAGCCAGCTCGCGAGCTCAAACGAGCCGAGTACTTCTAATCTTGAGCTTGGCTCGTTTATTAAACGAGCTCGAAAATGAAGCTTGAGCTCAGCTTGTTTACTAAACGAACCGAGCTCAAACGAGTACTCATTGAGCGAACGGCTTAGCTCATTTGCGGCCCTACATGTACAACAGGGTTTTCATTTTAAAGGGTAATTGATTGAAGAATAAATTTTGAGAAGAGCCAAAACCAAATTTAGCTCATATATCTTTCTTGTACATATATTCCATATATTGATGGTTATTTCTGCAATGTTCGTCAAAACTCATCGAGCAACAGATCCTCATCTCCTCCGTCATCTTCCCATAACATCTTCACTGTCGCAGCCGTTCAGACCCGACCAGAGCACTATCCAATGGAGTTCAGTTCCCACTACCAATCGATCATCGTGAGGTCGACTACTAATTGTCACATTTTTGGAAACCACTCCGTTGGTCTCGACTTAGGCGGAAGTCCAGAACAATTAACAATCCTGAGTTTGCAACAAAACTGATTCAAAATCTGATTGGTTATCCGACTGGATATTAAACCAGCTGACCGACCGGTCATCTGCCAGTTGCAGAACTCTTCCAGTTTTTGTGATTTGTTTCAGAACCCTATTTAAATTCCATTGTTTTATTCCAACATACTTATTAGGATTTTCTGCGGTTGATATCAATAATTGACGTTCATAACTAAAGTTCCCATGAAAATGTTTCAATTTAGTCAATCATGAGTCCAACCAACCCACCCACCCCAATCTAGGTCCAAAGATCCTTTTCGGTCTCGTCTTGCGTTAATGTCTCTAAAAGACTCGAGTGCCAAATTTATCTTAGGAAAAGAACTATAAAGTAACTCCTAAATCAATTTTAATTAGTTGAGTATTTCTAATTTGTTGTAGGGAGGTTACCCCTACATTCACCTTCAGAACGATGCCGATGATGGATAACTAACAAAGCCAAAATGTCATCTTGATGATTTTGCCCAAATCCACAAGCAATGTCCAAGTTCACAAACAACCTTGAGTCCGCGAGGGTTGCTAGAGTCCACAAGCTATTGGAGTCTACCAATAAAAGTGATAAATCTCAGAATTAACTTTATTTTCTTGAAGATTAATAATTAAGTACATTGAAGTCCTTTATATAGGCTTACAAGTCAAAAGAAGTAACAAGAAACCCTAGTAAACTCTAACCCTACTTCTAGATATGGAAAACAATCTAGTCAAAGATATGACCAGATTCGTTTGATTTATTCATGCAAAATCTAAACGAAATATAATCTAAACCTGCCAAAATTAGCTCTATCCTGCATCTTACTAGAACCGAATCGGTCGGTTTACTGACCTGTCCACCTTCGGTTGACCGGTCAGAAACTGATCGGGTGAAAGAAGTCAAGTTAAAGTTCTGAGTTCTATGGCTACAAAGCCGGTAAAGTCTGCACACATAAGATTGATAACATGTCAACCTAGGTAAGCAGCATGTGACAATTAGTAACACACTGCATCAAGTCAATCCATCAAGTTCTTAATGTTGAAAGCATATGGTCTTATGGAGTGAGATATCATATAATCACTATTGTGTTGCACATGTGACATGAATGTTCCCAATTTATAGAAGCAGCTTTATCAGTCATCAAATAATAATCTCTCCTAGATCTCACTAATATTAGACTCAGGCCATTTAAAACAAAATGGATAGTGAAATGTGGTATCTAAACTAAAACACCAACATAGTGAACCTTCGGGTCTATATGATTGACTAATTAATATGGAACTGTTAAATGTGGTTTATGAACTATTAACCACAGCGCATAAAAAGTGTGATATAGCTGAATGGAAGGAAAGGATTCATGTTGTCAAGCACTTTGGGAAAGAGGCTTTGTTACTTCTTCAGCTGTTGTAGGTGCATAAGAAGAACCATATGTTTCCCCTGCTATATGTTCAAAGGCACAAGACCTCTGACATCTACTTTGAAACTTGCCAGTATTGCGTCATGGAGAAACTATTTTAGAAATATGACATACAGAAGATGAAACTTAACCTTGAATTCACACCTCCCAAAATTTGCTTCTCCCCAAAGGATTTGTGCACATCACGGCACTCAATAAGGATGTCAGTGTCACCCTTAACCTCTTGAGGAACTCCAACATTCTCAGTCAATGAATTCTGAAAAAATACCAGACAAAAATTAATTATGGCAACTCCATGGTTCAAAGAAATATATAAGAAAAGGCTACCACTCAATGCAGAAAACCATGAAAATATGTCAATGAGCAAGTCATACTTGTTTGTTAAAATCAATGAGTATAGCAACTGTATCATCAAAGTTACCCAGTTCTTATTCTTAAAAGTCCCCAGTTTATTCAGTTTATTTCATACATATGACTTTCAAATGGGAACTGGAGAAAAGCTGATCGTTTCTGAACAGACAACAAAGTATATTTCTATTATGAACATGAAATCCAATTTGAAGGAATTGAGGATGAGAGTTTAGATAAACTTTATATGTTTACGAATAGAGGTATAATTATCATCCGCAGAAGTGACTATTAAGGGTCCTATATTGTCCAAATCACAGAAAATAATGTCTTTACTCAATACTCTTAACTCCACAAGAAGTCGCGCAGATTGATGAAGTTCTCAACTTAGGGCTAATAGTATCTGAAAACAACAGCATACTCTTTACACTCTATGTTTATGTGATCTCCTCCACCCAACCTTACGCTGTCAGCTAAGTTACTTCCAACAACGATCCCCCACACCACCCAAAGAGGGGGGAAAAAAAGATTGACAAACAAAATGGGGAATACAAATTGTAACTTGACAAAGTTTAAGCTTTTCCAGTGCAAAATGGGCGAACAACTCTACATAACTAATTTTCTTTTTAGAAAATATATATGTGACCAAAAAATTTAAACATCGCAATACAACATTACATATGCCATGCAAGAAAGAGACATTAAGTGAAATCAAAAGTCTACCACACAAGGAAAATTGGCAAAAATTGAGGTGCTCCTTATAACTTATCATGCCATAATGATACCTTGGGCCATGCAATTATGTGAGCTCCACTGGGACGTAAAAGGTGCAATATATTCAATTATTCTAATATAGGCCCTCTTTATAATGATTGGACAATGTGTCGTGCACATTAGATAGGATTTGTGTTGTCATTTGATGGGTCCAACCATGATGCAACTGGAAGTTTTGTATACCATCAGCTTACAAGCCAGCTCCACATAATGTGGGCATAAGGAATGGGCTAGTAAGATAAAGCACTGCTAGTAGGACTCAAACAATTAGCATCTATATGATGACTTCCAATTTTCCACTACTATATGTGCCCACATGAAATAGTTGTTTCAGTCATTTCTAGGTGTGTGGCTAATGTTTAACAATAATTTAGTAGCTGGAATATGTGAAAAGCGCCAAATGCAGATCATATTACTCGGAAACAAACAACTAGAGAGGAAAAAGTATATGTCAAATTCAAACATTTTCTTGTAGACTTCACAATTTAAACAGTATACTTACATAGAAAATGTTACTTTATATTAGTAAAAGATTTCTTTTACGAGGCTGAAAGTCAAACATGAAATAATAAGTACTGACTATCAATGTACTTCATTCAATGTTAATAGTTTTCAACAGGTTGTTATCCAGTTCAAGTAGTAAAACAAGTTAACGTTTGTTCAGAATAGACAATACTGCATTAGGATTCTAAATGTCAGCTGTCAGGATTCAATAGTCAGTGCAAAAGACAAAGGCTGGTCTTGGTCTTACGAATGTATTTAAACAACTTAACACGTCACTGTTACAATTGCTTGCTGATTTCTCTATGGTTGTAAAGCAAGATGATACATAACAAAAGCTATTGTATTTGGAGTAGAGTAGTCAAATCACAAGAAAACACAATATATCCTTTTATGCACTTTTCCTGATAAAAAGATTGAATACACTTTTATTGCTCCAATTTATGAACTTACAATTACGAAGAAGTTATTTTGGTAGTAGTTCTCTTTGTAATGTTGGTTTCAAAAAAGCATAAAAGTTGCTTAGTTATTTGGACTCTTCTAAATTATTATGCAATAACAAGCAATGTTGCAGTATTGGTATTGGGATTGGAATAGGCTTTGGACCTTTCTTTTGAGTATCAGTGTTGGATGTTTCAGCAGTTCAGGAAAGCCAAAAAAAACAATTAAAAAATAGGCATAATTTTATCTATTATTTGTTGCTTCCCGTTAACTTTAAATGGAATAGTCTTCAACATTGATGAGCAAGACACAGCCTTGCCATAACCTAGAAGGTCAGTTGGTGCGAAAGTACCAAGTAAGCTGACCTTTTTGGTCATGTCGTTAAGCTCATGCAACCAAAGATCACTCTTTTAAGTTACGTTAAACGAGAAAAAAGTCTATACAAAGAGTTAAGGTAATATAATTTGCCACATGGAGTACATTCATCTAATCATTTCTACGGCACAAGCCAACGAGTGCAAAGACGACATTCCCAAGAATAGAGCTAAAAGTGCAACTTAAAATAAACTAAGCATTATATTCTGCAGTAGTGTTTGGATGCATTAGAAATAACATAATTTTACTCGAAATTGAGTTTGGTGGAAGTCGACATTAAAAAATAATTGGATGGTAACTACTTGTCACGGACTTAGTACTTTAGGCTACACTTTGTCGGGTGCGGCGCACTATCTTCCTCCTCGAAGACTCGTGCAAGCCTTTCCGAACCCGCTTAGCTAGAATGCTAAGAAATTAGAGAATAGTGGAGCAAGAGAGAGACTTGTAACTATTCTTTATTGACTTGGAGAATGCTTACAAGTTTCAGTGGTGAGGAACAAATGAGTATCCCGCTTATTTATAGTGCACATAGGGTTTATAGGAACATTCCAGAGATTATTTCATATCTAATTAATTACAAGAAAGCTTCTAGTTATTCTAGAAAGATCATGGGCCATCCAGAAGGATCTTGGGCCATCTAGAATGATCTTGGACCTTCCAGAGAATTTCACTGTCTTCTAGAGAGTTCTCATCTTCTAGAGAATTCCGTCATCTTTTAGAACGTTCTGGAAGCTTCCCGCATAACCTTGGTCCATGAAAGGTTACGCAATTCTACCTCGGGCCGGGCACAAATTTTTTGGCTTTACATTCTCCCCCACCTAAGGCGTTGACGTGCTCGTCAACCATGTTCACTGAGAAATGCCTGGTCCTCGGCCCCGAACTGATGCAGCGTATCAGCACGTTCCCAACTGGACTCGCCGTGCAGCATCCCTTCCACTTAATGAGGTATTCACGTACGGGAAAACACCTTGCCGACTAATAGTCCTCTTGTCGAGCACGGCTTCCACTTCCTTGTCGAAGGACTTAGTCATGGTCGTCGTGGGATGCTTCGAAACTCCACGCTGAGGGTCCTCCAAGTCTTCATGGTAGGGCTTCAGGCAACTCGCATGGAAGACTTGATGAATCTTCAGCTTGGCGGAGAGCTCGAGTTTGTAGGCCACTTTGCCTACTTTCTTGAGCACGGGGAAGGGGCTTTCATACTTCCGGATCAGTCCTTTGTGCACTTTGTGGAACACTCTAAACTGTTGCGGCTGAAGCTTAACCATCACCATGTCTCCCTCCTTGTACTCTACTGGCCTTTGCCTCGCGTCGGCCTATTTCTTCATCTTCCTCGCGGCCTTCTCCAGACATGCTTTGGGACCTTTGCCTTGAAGTTTGAAGTGAAGTGGTTGGCTGCGGGGCTTCTACTCGAGAACCACGCACTCAACGTGTGCGGGACAAGCAGTTGTCGACCTATCACCAACTCGAATGAGCTGCTGTGTGACAACTCGCTCCGTTGAAGATTGTAGCAAAACTGAACGATGTCCAAATGGTGCACACAATCCCGCTGATTTGCACTCACAAAATACCGCAAGTACTCCTCGAGCAGAGAGTTGACCCTTCCATATGTCTATCCGTCTGCGGGTGGAAGCTGGTCGAGAAGTGTAAGTTCGTCCCGAGAATTTTGAACACTTTCGTCCAGAACTTTTCTATGAAACGAGGATCTCGATCGCTGACTATGTTCTCCGGGATGCCCTAAAACTTCACCATATGGAAAATGAACAAGCGTGCGGCCTCCTCTGCTGTGCAGTCGATGAAGCACAATGAAGGTCGCGTAATTGGAAAAGCAGTCCACCACCACGAGAATGGACCCAAGCGCCCCCACTTTCGGCAGGACAGAGATGAAGTCCATCGATATTCTACCCCACGGTCGACTCTCCAGTCAGCACGGGAAGAGGCTCCAGCAGGACCCCGGGTCTCTGATGATCCACCTTGTCTTGTTGGCACACAAGACAGGTGCGTACATATCCATCCACATCCTCGCTGCATGGGGCCAGTAATAGGCGGACTCCAGCAACGCTAAGGTCCGCTTCTGTCCCGGGTGTCCAGTCCACTTGGTATCGTGGTACACCTTGAGCAACTGTCTCTGCAAGCCACTCCATTTAAGCATGACCACCATGTCGCCCTTGGTGTAGATAAGTCCGTCCTTCAGCCTAAACCTTCTCGTTTTGTCATCCCGAACGAGCTTCACCACGACTTGTATCAGTGGGCCCTCAGCAACACCAACTCTGACATGTTCCAGAATGTCCCCTTGAGTAAGCATACCGATACAAGCCCGGCCTTCCTGCTAAGTACATCGGTCACTTGGTTCTCTTGTCGGGCTTGTATCGCATCTATATATCAAACTCGGCTAAGAAGTCCTGCCAACTCGCCTGCTTCGGAGACAGCTTCTTCTGGGACTGGAAGTAGCTAGTGGCAACATTATCCGTCATGACCACGAACTTGGTGCCGAGAAGGTAGTGCCGCCATGTCCTCAAGCAGTGCACGACCGCGGTCATCTCCTTCTCTTGTACCGTGTAGCGCCGCTCGGTATCATTCAGCTTGCGGCTCTTGAACGCGATGGGGTGCCCTTCCTGCACCAACACCCCACCGATAGCAAAGTCGAACGCGTCCATGTGCACCTCGAACACCTTGGAGTAGTCCGGTAGAGACAATACCGGCTCCTCCGTCACAGCCCACTTGAGTGCCTCGAATGCCTCCTCACACTTGGACGTCCAACTCCAGACCTGATCTTTCCGCAACAGATCGATCTGCGATGGCGGAATATCTTCGGATGAACCGCCGGTAGTAGTTCGTCAGGCTTAGGAATGATCGCAGCTCCGTCGGCCTGGTGGGAGCCTTCCACTCTCGTACGGACTGGACCTTCGTGACGTCCATCCAGATCTTTCATGCCCAATCCAGTGCCCCAGGAATGTAACATCTTCCTGTACGAAAGAGCACTTCTCCCGTTTGACGAAGAGCTGGTTTTCCCTCACACCTGAAAAACCGTCTGCAAATGCTCGATATGCTTCTCCATCGTGTTTGAGTACACGACGATATCGTCGAGATAGACGACGATGAACCGATTCAAGTAGGGATGAAAGAGCTTGTTCATCAAAGTACAAAAAGTCGCAGGAGTATTTTTTAAACCAAAGGGCATAACTAGAAATTCATATGCGCCATATCACGTGACGCATGCCGTCTTTGCCTCGTCCCCTTCCGCAATCCGGACTTGATAGTATCCCGAGCGCAGATCGAGTTTGGAGAAATATTGTGCATCTCCCAGTTGGTCGAACAAGTCTGCCACCAACGGGATGGGATATTTGTTCTTGACGGTCACCTTGTTCAGTGCACGATAGTCGATGCACAGACGAAGGCTTCCATCCTTCTTCTTCTGAATAGCACCGATGCGCCGTACGGGACATTCGACGGTTTGATGAAACCCACGTCGAGCATCTCTTTCAGTTGCTTATTCAACTCGTCGAGCTTGGACGAGGCCATGCGGTATGGAGCCATGGCGGACGGCTTCGTGCCTGGCTCCAACTCGATTGCATGGTCTACCTCCCTCCGCGGAGGTATCCTCTTTGGCAACTCCTTTGGCATGGCGTCCCCAAACTCCACAAAGACGTCATCAATATCAGGCGGAAGATCCCCCTGCATGGGCGCATCCTCCGCCTTGAGCACCGCTAGATAGGTCATCTCTCTGTGTCGCGTCCCTTCTTGAGTTGTATGGCAGAGAGAGCCTTGCCCTTTGCAAGCTCGCCTCGTGCAGCATTCACCATGCACGGAAAGCTCTTTTCTATGATCCCGACGACTCCTAGATGAGGCATTGGAACAGTCTTTGTCGATGTGAGAAGTCCATCCCAAGGATCATGTTGAAGTCGTCAAGTGGTGCGGCCATGAGATTGGTGACACCCGTCCAGTCTCCCACCTGAATTTTCACCCCTTTGGCCACCCTCTCTGGGACGAGCCTCTGAGATGACCGTCTTCATCTTGTTCGAGTTTTTCAAGCACCATACCCAAGCATTGGACCTCCACGTTCGAGATGAAGTTGTGGGTTGCCCTTGTGTCCACCATCGCCCTCGTGTTGTGGACGTTGATCTTCACGTCCACATACATCAATTCCCGACTCGGGGCTTTGGTCACGGTAGCCTTGCTCTTCAGAGCGTTGAGTAGACGCAAGACGCCCATGTGAGCCCCCATCATGGACTCCTCGTCCACGGTCTCCTCGTCTTGGATTGCGTTCACCCTCTTGCCTTTGTTCTTGCAATCACATACGAAGTGGTTCTCTCCACACACGAAGCACTCGATCTTTCGCTCCGTCGGAGGCTTCGCAGCCTGCTTGTCCTTTGCCGGGACTTCCTTTCCGTTGTTCTTCTTGTCTCCCCCACCATTGAACTTGGTGGTGGCCTTTGCCTTGGGCTTGGACGTATCGTTCCGCCGATACTCCATCAGCTTTTCGGCCGCTGCAACGACCGTGTTCAGGTTTGCGATTCGTTGCCTCTGTAACTCCTGTGTCGTGCATGGTTGCAGACCGTCCAGGATGAAGAACGGGCGATCTTCTTCGCCCATATTCAAAATGGCAAGCATCATGTGGGTGAATTCTACCACATAGTCTTTGATGGACCTAGTGTGCTTGTGTTGTCGCAAGCTCTGCCTCGCCACAAACTCCTCATTCTCTGGGCAGAACTGTGACTTGATCTTCTTAGTGAGATCTTTCCAAGTCTTGATCGAGCAGAGTCCCTTCTCTTTCTCGATGCACCTGCGATGCCACCACAACATAGCATCATCTGAAAAATAAAGACACGCCATGTTTACCTTATCGGTCTCATCCTCGATGCGAACCGCCTTTAGGTACCACTCGATATTCCAAATGAAGTTATCCACTTCTTTCGCGTCTCACACGTCGTTGAAGGACTTGGATTATGGATACTTCACTTTCGGAACTGCCTCCCTACTCGGAGTTGCACCACCAACAATGGCCTTCTCGAGAATCGTCGTATTGGTTTTTAGCTTCTCGCAGTTCGGCAATCTCCACCTTCGTAGCCTTGCGTTCCTCCTCAAACTCAGTTTGTATCTCGCAGAGTTGCTCTCGGAACAACGACATAACATGGGTGACATCCGTCTCCAACTCGTGGGCGAATTCCTCGTGAGCCGACTGATTTTGCTTCACTTGCAGCGCGACGTCCATGCGGGATGCCAACTCGCCAAGGGCACGTTCTAACGACGGCTCCTTGCTCTTGCCCTTCCTCGAGGGCTTCGCCTTCTCCTTAGGCGATGCAGGTTGCTCCTCGTGGACGATCTCGGATGTCGACATCAGAACTATCGACCTTTGCTCTGATAGCACTTGTCACGGACTTAGTGATTTATGCTACACTTCGTCGCGTGCGGTACACTATCTTTCTCCTAGAAGATTCGTACAAGCCTTCCCGAACCCGCATAGCTAGAATGCTAAAAAATTAGAGAAGAGCGGAGCAAGAGAGAGACTTGTAACTAATCTTTATTGACTTGGAGAATGCTTACAAGTTTCGGTGGTGAGAAACAAATGAGGCCTCATATTTATTTAGGCAAATGTTAAGGGCCACCCCCTTTTTACTAAGGGCCACCAACTTAAAATTTTTTAAAAATTGCAAGTTTGTCATTTTGAAAATACTAAGGGCCACCAAGTTATGGCATTGTCTTCTTCCTCCATTGTCTTCTTCCTCTATTGTCTTCTTCTTTTCTCAATCCCCAAACCACTTTTCTCAATCTCTACCTCCATTGTTCCCCACCCCCTCCATTGTTGTCCCCACCTCCACCATTGGTGTCCCCACCTCCAGTGACATTAGTCTTTCTCGATTTTTTTCAAAAAATTCAACCTACAGTGACTGCAGGGACACCCTGCAGTCCTATTTGAAAGAGGACTATAGCAAGTCCTGCAGTCCTCAAGTGACAGAAGCTTCTTTTTTCCATTTTTTTCCAAAAAACCCAACCTACAGTGACTGCAGGGACACCCTGCAATCCTATTTGAAGAAGGACTGCAGGCAAGTCCTGCAATCCTCAAGTGACAGAACGGGGAAGGGGGCTGTCGGGTAAGGAGGGGGGGAGAACGATCGGGAAGAGGGGGCTATCGCCTGGGGGGAAAAGGGGGGGGTTTTAGGTTTTCTTGTTTTCTATTTTCTTTTGTTTTTCGTTTTATCCTCTTGGTGGCCCTTAGTAAACTTGTGAACTTTAGGTTGTCCTTAATAAAAAAAATAAAAAGCATGGTTGCCCTTAGTAGGATGGTTTTAGTAAAAATGGGGTGGCCTTTAACATTTGCCTTTATTTATAGTGCTCATAGGGCTTATACGAAACTTCTGGAAACGAAATATTCCAGGGATTATTCCATATCTAATTAATTACAGGAAAGCTTCTAGTTCTTCTAGAAAGATCATGGGCCATCCAAAAGGATCTTGGACCTTCCAGAGAATTTCACCGTTCTAGAGAGTTCCGCCATTTTCTAGAGAATTTCGTCATCTTCTAAAACGTTCTGGAAGCTTCCCGCATAACTTTGGTCCGTGAAAGGTTATGCAATTCTCCTCGGACGGGACACAAATTTGTGGACGTTACATACTGCTAGAGTTATCACTTGCACACATGATATAACCATGAATTTTGCCTAGACCGAAACCAATATTGGTGATTTCAAAAGGCAACCCTAGACTCAAACAGATCCCGATACAAGAAAGGAAACAGATATATGAAAATGAGGTCTTAGTCACTTTCGTAGATTTAGTTAGTTAATCAATGTTCCCGAAAGTTCGAGATTATAGGGACGTGCCAAAATTATACAAATAAACCTTTAACACACCCTTCCCGTGCTGGTCAAGATTACGTGAACCTGGGTTGTACCAGTATATGGATGAGCCTAGAGTGTCGCGCACTTCGGCTAAATCCAAGTGAATCGAGGATCAAGAATGTAAAAGCAATTAACTATT